>JAWNKW010000169.1:3000000-3447788 GCA_035041775.1 Chymomyza caudatula
AAATTTGCATTTGTCTTTGTGCATATGTCGAACTATTGACAAATGTCTTGCAATTAATTTGCATTCAATTACAGTCAAGTGTGTATGAAGTTTAGAGCTGTTGCAGTAGGCATTTACTACCTGATTCTTCTGTATTTACTGTAGGAGAGTACATATGTACGAGTGTGCGTCTGTCTATATATGAAAACGTGTATAGTTGGGGTGGAAAGCAGTACATCCAATCATGGGCGTAGATGATTCTAATTGCTACAAAAATGTTTCTACGCAGTTTTCAGATTTACGTATACATATTACTGTACCGTAAAACAAGATAAACAGAACTTTTCCAAAAAAAAAACAGGTAAATAGAGAAGCATTTTGAAAGAGTGTTGTTCGCCGGTATGTTCTTTACGATGATAATCGATGCCTTTTGTATGGGCTCTACGTCAGCATAACGTTTTCCTTTCATGGCAAATGCGGTCTACAGAACAGAAAATAATAACATGGTGCCATAGCAGGTGAGTATAGGAAGTGGTTGATTGTTGTCATACCATTTTTGGTCAAAAGGAACATCCCGCATTCAAATGCAGTCTCGATGTGGCGGAGATATTTAATTTCATTTTTATGGGTCTTAGGGAATATTTATATACTCCCAATCTTTGTTGAATCACGTAAACCGCTTACTACGGGATAAATTGACATTTATGCTTTGTTCAAATTTCTCCCGTTAGTATAGCTCGTGATCGCATCTTCCCGCCTCTTGAATGGCGAGTACATAAGCTTGAAATACACTAAAGTGATCAGAGAGTGTGTAAAGAATCTCTTCTTTTGTCTAGGGAAGCTAAGTTAACTCTATACCCAGTTTGTAGCTGTTTCCCTAAGCAGTTTAGGCGGGCAGACAGAGGTACTGTTTCAAGAGCCCTTTCTAAGAGATCTGCAATGCATAGCCCCGCCACTCATTACATATGGTTTCCCCTTAGTGTACAGAAAAATTTTGCAATTCGACCCTTACCATTCAAACTATTGATTTTGTTGGATACATTGAAATCAAGCCAGGCTTAATTATAGTGCCTATTAAGGACATAGTGGCATTGTAATATATATCATGTATGTATATATGGGTTGCTGTACTTAATGCCCCAGTACTTCTGGCCAGGGCCCTTTTGCACTTTACCTAAACAGCGCCTCTGTCAATGCCTAGGATATCCGAAGCCCCATTCCACTAAAGCGAGTGCCCATCTAAATGTCTATGTACATGTGTATGTAAAGCAGTTAGTGCCTAAAAAAAGGGCACCAGATAACACAAACAGTCAGCAATATATATATAGAACTCTTGCTCCCACTACTACCATTCGGCCGTTTTTCCATACCCCTCCAAATGCTTTTCACAACCCGTTTGCTATCTACCGCTTTGGTTCTCTACACTAGAAATTCTTCATTTCCAGGCAGTCAGCAGTTGTGGAGAAAAAATTTAACAAAAATTTTCGCGTATTTCTAAAAACAATCCCAACAACCCCTTACCAACCAAAACGACCCTCAACACTTACCCCAAAATGACTAGAAAAAACGAACATCGGGCCATAAATGATGAAATGCGTGCAAACTACACAAATACATGCAACCGCCACACTGCACCCACACACACACACACACACACACACACACACACACACACACAGACACGCAGCGCGCAAAAAAGTATGCTACAAAAACGGCTCTTTATGTATATGTATGTGCAGCAGCAGTAAACTTGCCACATAGGCTCCGCCCTGCATGCGTACACAAAACTAGTGTAGTGCAGTTGGCTTTTGGGATTGGTTTCGGTTTCGGTTGGGGGTGGCAACTCTGCTGCTGCTGCTCTGCTGGCAGCGTCGTTGCAGCAGCTACAGTTGTTTTGGTTCTGTATGCCACACACTAGGCGCAGCAGCAGTGAAGACTACTTTTTAGTGTCCCTCATCTGGTGCACATCCATTTTTTTTAGCGAGCCAACCTCGATGTGCGCTGCCAACCGCACGCTTAGTTTGCAATTAAAACGAAAGATGCTTGCTATTTGTTGCTTCTTGCCTCATGCCACGTTGCAAGAGAAACGCAAAGAGTTGCTCCCTCCACATTGGGTTTTTTCGCTTTAGTTTTTTGCTTTTGCGAGTTACAGCCAACTGCCTATGTATGTGATTTTTAGTTCTAGTTGCTTTGCTGCAACGTTTTGCTGTTTGGCTTATTCCAGTTGCTGTTGTTGTTGGTGTTGTTTATTTATGTACTCGTTTTGTTGCGTCAGACGCAGCCGCAGCCGCAGCCTCTCCTCGTTCACCGCCGACGTTGCAACCGAGAAATCGGCAGCACAAAATTTGAGAGCTGAGTTTTCCTTAATGAAAACGCTTGAATGCGTTTTGTTGTGTGGGATTGTCTGTGGTTTCAGCTGCAAGGCAAATGACAGTTTTCCTCTGGTCTATTGTGGCTGGCGGAAGCGCCCCAGCCATAGGTGTTTACTGCTATTTTGATGGTTTTGGGTGTTTTAGAGCAGGCCTTTAGCTAGAACATAAAACCTGAAACCAAACGCATTTTTAATAGCACTATGTACTGTTATAGAATGCCTTCCATTATGGGTAAATGTAGTTGATTTCGAAGTTTCAGACATTTATCTTTAAAGTTTTACCAGCACTCAGAATCCAGCCTAATCGTTGAGTGACTAAATATTCCAAGAAGGCCCAGGAGCAACATTCAGGAAATGCTGAATAGAAAAAATTGTATTTATTCACTTTGGAGGCTCTGAATCTACCTTAACCAAGCTGACACTCAATCTCATCATGGTGTCCCGTGGTTAGCTGCTCCCATCACCAAACGGTGTTAAAGCAGTGAGTTAATGTGCGTTACGAAGTCTTCACAGGACTTTAAGATTAAAACTCCTATCCCAACGCTAGATGTGATGAGGTGCCTGGACGAGTGCCCTACATCAGGCCGTAATCCGGTAACAGGTTGTTATGAACAGTGATGAAGATGAATCCACCTATTGGAAATTATGTTAATTTATTTACTTATTTTAGATTCGATTAGTGGTAGGTGAAATATCCCTTTTCTTCAGCAGCCTTGCCCATCGTGCACACAAAATAGATATCTCATTTAGGAGATTTAAAGGATAATTGACAAATTTTAATCGAAATCATGAAATCCGGAAAACGTTAAACATTCTTCACCTTTATGAAACAGGGCCCTGATTGAAGCTCATATCTGGTCTGGCGTCCGAATCGGGCTCTTTGAAGCAAATCAAATTAGGATTTAAATTGCATTTAATTGTTCTTTAACTCATGTGAGTTCAGTAGATGAGTTCCAAATTGCATACAAAATTCCCGGGTCATTTTGGGTGGTAGAATAAATTCCATGGCTTACCATGGGATTTAGTAGGCAATTGGCCGCTTTCTCTAATAAATAGTAACTTCCTATTCAATATATTAGGCATACGCACTGTTGACAACGTTTGTTGTTGGAAAGCCAAAAAACACTTTTAAAGCCATTTAATGGCTGCCACTTCGATTTTTATATAAAGCACATCAAAAATTTATATAAACTAAAAAAAGGATGTGCCCCATTTATAGAACTGCTGGCCGCGATCAGGGTCATGAGTCAAATACTTCAATGCATTTTGCGCATTTTTTGCACTGCGCTTCCTCTTTATTTTATCTTGTTTTTTTTGTGTCTACGCGTTCTCTCTCTCCGCTTTTCTCTTTTGTTTTTTGTTTCGTGTTTTTGGGACACAATCAAGTGCAATGGCACGAGCTGCAATAAATCAGACATTGATCCACATATATTTTTCGCCATATACACGCACACACTAGAGTGTACACACTGGACTCGACTATGGCGCTGCGCTTTTTGTTGTTGCATTTCAAACGACCTTGAACCGTGTGCAAGCGTTCAAACAAAACTGCATGTGGCCAAAGATGAAAAAAAAAACAATTTCAAAAGCGCATGCTGCTCTATATAGGCGCATATAAAATATACGTATATAAATGTGTTAAACAAATATATAAATATGTATATGTATATATATTTATATACATATATATCACAAATATAGTAGAAAAAAACTTACAACGCATACTAACATACACCCACACTGGCAGCTGGCCATATGGCAAAGCCGGCCTATAGTGCGTGCCACATGTTGCAACCGGCTCACATCATAGCATGAGTCGTTCCGAGTGTGTGAGTGTGCAACATGAAATAAAGGCTCAAAACAATGCAACCATTGGCTGCAAACTCCATGCAAGTCAAACGAAGCGCAGCGAGAAATGGCCAAAGGCTTTTGTTCTCGAACTGCTGCTGCAGCTGCCACATGCAACGGGTCACATGCCTTAATGCAACAGTTGAAAAAACTTCGTTTGTAGAGAGCATTTTTAATGCATTTCACTTACAACAGTTGCCACCAAAACCCTGAGTGGATAATGCACAACGGAAGAACAAATAAGGCCAAACGCACTGCAGAGTAAATTCTGAATCCCATAGAATTTACTCTGTACTCGACAGAAACTATAATTCATTTGATCCATTTTGATATAGTCGAATATTATCGTATCCTCAAATCCAAAACAACTATTATCAGGGGTGTAGAAGAAATATAGCAATAGCAATTTGTCTATATGTCAGATATCTTTTTTAACCGAATTTGATCCGAAATGCAATTTGTCGATGCAGAAAATATTTTTTTGAAATTCTGGGTAATCAAACATGAAATCTATAGATTTATGGCTCAAGCCTACATGACTGAGAAAAGAATAAAAGCTCTGGATCCAGCGAGCACATTTAGGAGCACGAAAACAACAACACCTGAATGCAATGCTTTCTCTGTCTTCTGTGGACGTTGCCAACACAGCACCTACAGTCGTAGCCAAATTTAAGCGTAATAGCATATGAGACTGTCTTACCCACCAGTGTGCCAATAGAGTTTCACATAACGAAAACAACGAATAAATTTTATTCTTTAAGGGTTTAAAGTAAACATTCTCGGTGCAAAAACTGAAATATGCACGGAATTGTTTCAACTTAAAGGGTTTAAGGGGTTGTTTTAGTATTGTGGAATCTTGAGTAAAATGCGAACATATTTTCCTAGTGACATATTCAGTGTTTCTTCTTCTTGAGTGGATATAATAACACCTTATCAGGTTACGTCCTGATATACAGATGCACTCCTCCAGGCGCCACTGCTTTGTGCGCGCCATCTCCAATCCGTGATATCAAAGCTAGTTAGTACACTTTCAACGTGGTCCTTTCTACGAAGCGAAAGCCTGCTTTCTTCTCTCAGGAGCCTTTTAATCTATACGCTCATCGTTATGCTGAATGTTAGTTAGATTGGGTATGTCAGTGACGTCGTAGAGCTCATAGTGTTCGTCGTTCCATAGAATGCGGTAGCTGTTGCCAACGCGTAAAGTGCAAAGATCTTACGGAGAACTTTTGGTGCTTTGACAGAATGCGTTATCAGCCATGTTTTAGCGCCATGAAGTAAAACAGGCGTCTATTTAGTATTATTTTCGTCTGGTCTGGTGCTACTCATTTCCGTAATGGGAGAAAAATAACATCTTTTGGACAGAGTCATGCTCCACTTGATTTTCATGTTGACATCGTTCTTCATTGGAACTATGGCGCCTAAGTAGACGAAATCCTTGACAACACTCTCAACTCTTTACTCGAAGAAAACAATTACTTTGTATTGCACTCATTAACAACCAGAATGGCAGTTTTTTGCACCAGCGTCACCTTGTCTGAAGCTTGGCACACCGATTAATATATATGGTGGTGGGTCCAAGCCTAACCCTCTAAGGATAGTTGTATATATTTAAATTTCCATTCAACTGACAGAAGTGATAAAAAGAAAAAAGTTAACAATCACTTTTGTTCCCAAAATGGAAACCGTAAAGTGGCAAGTTGCTTAAAAAATGTGTTTTGGCACAATAAGTGATAATGAGGTCATAATGGGAAATACAATAGAGAAGAGTCAAAACTCACAAAGAAATTATTATCCTTTCAGCACAATTTCTTGTAACTAAAAAGTCAGAGTTTTGCTCAGTTCTTGTCTTTCAAATTGCAGTTTCTCAAATGTTTTAAATGATGTGAAATGTTCCACGCATCATCTATGGTAAAGCATTATACAGTTCAAAATCGTTATAGCATACATGAGAATCGTCTGAATCGACTCGATTAGGATTCCCTACTTGTAAGTCTCCTAGAGCGCAGGTCATAAATATATTTGCCATTTTTCTTTGAAATTATCGCAGGAGAAACTAACAGAGAGTATTTCATAATTCAAAGCGCTTTAATTTACAATTGTTGTTTGGCTGTTCCATGCCAGAAACCACAACCTGTGCACGGTGGTCAGCGGTAGCTATCGCTGCTGCCACTCCCCAAACCAATAACCACTGCCAAGCGATACCTCTTAGTGCCCCCATCCGCAAGCTTGGAAAACAAACTGAAACGCGATTGTCGTTCCAACTCCAATGTGCCCGCTCCACCGCCAACGATTGTTCAATTGTTTTGCTAACTTGTCGTTGTTGTTTGTGTAGCCGCTGCCTTTGCTACTCCTGCGGCTGCTGCTCCTGCTGGTACTCCACCATTTCCATTTGACTTTGTTTTTTGGCGCAGACACGCGGTTTTTTCTACATGTGGCATTGACTTCTTTTTTCCATTTTCTGGCATGAAGCCTGGAGCGTTCTTCGATACCGCTGAAAATGCCAGCAGCAAAGGCGCACCAACAAACTGTGAACTTGCCAGCGCAATTGTAGAATTTTTTTGAATGTTGCTGCTGCTTCTGTGACTCGCATGTGTTTTTTTACATATTTGTGTTATATATGTTTGTTGGTTTTTTACTTTTGTATTTTTCATTTTTTGGTGTGTCTCTGATATCAAGCGAAAATCGTTTGGTTTTCTTTTTTACTATTTTTTGGTGTCTACATTGTGACTATGTGTTGCAGGGGCAGCATGTAGGCAGCTAGTAGATGCCCGGCAATGGTTGTGGCAGCATTTGAAATGGTCATCGACGCGCATTTTAAATGATGTATGCTTGTGTGTGTGTGTGTGTGTGTGTGTGTCTGTCTGTTTGTGTAATGCGAGTTTTTATGGCTGATTCAAAATTTGTAGTGCACAATGAAGAGGGAAAAGGCAAAAATTAGAAAAAAGCAGCACCAGCGACATGGCCTGCCTGATAATTAATTGTTGGTCATACGTCCTGGCGACACTCACATACGCCAAATCACAGTGCTGCCCATCGCCATCACTGTGCTCATCGGCATCACCATCATCAGCATCATCGTCATCATCACACAATCATCGTCATCATCAATGTCGGCGGCATAATCAGGCAGACTTCGTGTCTTGTTCTCGTCCTCGTCCTCGTCAGCGACAGCATCGTGTGCGTTTTATTGCGTTCGTTTTTCGTTTTTGTTTTGTCTCGTGCCCTCTGCTCGTCATCATCGTCATCGTCATCGTTGTCATAGTCGTCGTCGCCGACGTCGCTGCCGGGTTGAGCTCCGATTGGCTTAGAAAGCTGCGTTGCGGCTGTTAGTAGGCTTGGCTCTGCATTCGCCTTTCCATCTCTTTTGATACCCTTTATTCCTTTTGTGGGAAGCCAAATTATACACACAACACGCAAAAATAACTGTGAAAAAGTATTTAACAAACGTTGTGCAGACGACAAGCAACAATTTTGCTATACTATTGTTTTTGTTTTCTTTGCTGTTTCTTTCGTTTATTTTCCATTACGTTTTGTTTATTGCCTTTGGTCAAATACTTAACGAAATTCCGCTCTTAGACGCTGAACAGCTTGTCATTTAAGAGCAAATTTAAAGAGAGTCTCATGAAATCAACGTTGCGTATGCTTGATTCGAGTTTCGTTGCAGGACAAATTATGAGAGTTCATTGCTGAATAGCACTTCTTAGAACTATTGTTAAAGTTAGATATAAATACAATATACGGTGTATCTATAATTTTAAACGATTTAAGGTTGGAGGTCCGGCAGGATACTTAATATTGGAAATAAAAACCACTTCCAAAACGAGCAATTTTAATTTCAGACCATTTTTTTATGACTTTGCGCACTCAACAAGTTTTAGCTGGGACTATTTTTTACCACATTTTCATTTTTAGAAAGGATTTGGATGGAGGCATGCCAATGTCTTCAGATAAGTTAGAACATATCATTGACTTTGTTTTGCTGAAATTTTTGACGCTTTTTTGTTCATCTATTTTAATAATTATACAATTTGTAATCCATAAATCCAAAAAAAAAGAATTCGCCAAAGCCGCTAACGTTGCTCTGGAAAACTGGAAATTTCCTAAATCTGGAAATGATTTAACATTACTTAAGTCAACTTAATGCTTAGACTTTTAACAAGGATTCCTATCTTATAACTTGGGTGTTGTTTCACAGACTTAAATCTTTGTTGAAGCTATCTTTTAATACTCGCAGGATGGTTGAAGTGGACCACTGTACCAAGGTTCTCTTGGACCAAAGACAAATAATAAGAAAGAATTGTGGTATTTTTTTAACCTAACTGCGAGTTTTACTTCAGAATGTTTATTTATGTTCTCAAAATTTTTTCAAAACTTAGCTTACACCTTTTTTCAGTCCGATTTAATCTATAAAACATTTTCACAACAATTTGCTTTCATAATGGACTTAGTCGTTTAAATCGTGTATAATTTTGATTGAAATTATTCTTTGGCGATTAAGCATCATCAAGACATTCACTTGAAAACATGCAAAGTTATTTTCTAGAAACGACAATTTTAATTGTTTTTCTTAATTTCCAAATATTTATTCTACATTTTTTCACCAAATATTGGTTTTATAAACAAAAATCCAATTCAACAACAGTCAAGTCGATACTGGCTTTACCATCCGTTTATAAACCCATCCAAAACGGGTTTAGTAAGCCTTTCCAATTAACAAAGAAATTGAAGTAGTTTTATATAAAAAGTGTAACCCCAACTTAATAAATAAATAAAAGTGTATGAATAAAGGCTTGATTGCTATCTTCATAGATAGACTGAGGTAGAATAAGAGACTTGCTGGGGTATGCAACTTTCGGCTGCAACTTGTGTTCGCTAAACTCGGAAACGCGTTTACCGATTTCAACCAAATTTTCACAAATTGTAGACAGTATTAGGGAGAAGGTTTTTGTGAAGTTTGGACGAATTTCAATAGATGACTCCAAAGATATTGACAAAAACGATTTTCCATATAAAACATACTAAATGTGTTTCTACTTATATAGCAGGCAAGCATTTAATTTGACTAGGTAAAGAATTCTTTGGAATTGAGGTAGTGGTAAGATTATAGGTGGAGAATATAAAGATATTGGTACCAATACCCGCAGCTTGACTTAGTATAAAGAAGAGATAGAGAAAGAGAAGAAAGAGGACCGGGAAGGGGAATGGGACCGGAAAGAATTAATTTAGATAATGAATTTACTGACGCCTTTATCAATGCGCGCGGTTTTAGTTAGTTTGTATATAATAATTGATTATAAATTATTAAGTATACGCATTTGAGTCAAATGCATCAATGCTTATTTTTAATATCGATTGTTCTAACTAAACCTTCCTAAGCACATGCATATATTAGACAATCCTTCGTTTCACTCAAAGACAAACTACTTTAACTCAATTCTCAGCTTGCGCACAAGTTTCACTCAAAGATTTGTTTTGCTGACCATTTGGGAGCTCGCCTAAAAGGCATTGGCCTGAGTGTAAAGTCAAGAAAACTACCCCCTAGAAAGGGAAATAGCGTAGGAAACAGGACGAAACATTTCTCCTATGCTCTGTGACTTTCTCCTCCGAGCAGCGGCGCATTAGTTTGCTGCGTCTCTCGCTGGCAGCGCTGCCAACTCCGACTACGACTATGGTGACTGTATACCGTTAACCTCAAGCAGCGGCTGTCATTGTCAGTTGCTGTTGTTGTTGTTGTTGCTACTTATTTTTTGTGCTATTTTACTTTTGCGCGCTTTTCCACGAAATTTTGTGATTGGTTGCGCGCTTCTGCGCTGGCGGAGCAACGTCAACGATGAGCACAACAACAGCAACAACTAACGCGGCGTTGACGAGAGGGAGGACGCCGAGGACTACAACGACTACGACAACTACGAGGACGACGACGACGACGACGACGACGACGACGACGTCGTTGGCGACGTTACCAGCATCCGCGATATTACTTTTTTCCAGTTTTACTTGTTGTTGTTTTTTTTCCACAATTTCGCGTGTACGCGCTTGGCTGGCTGGCTGGCTGGCTGCCCGGCACGCTGTCTCTGTTTAGCACTGGCGTATTTCTTATTATGATTAAGGATATGCAGCATGCTGGCTTTGCTGCATCCTGCGGCTCACTCCTTGCCACCAGCTGGAGTGGCTGCTTGGCTATGTGCCGTTGTTTGGTTGGCTGGTTGACTCTGCAATTTATTTCTACTACTTTTTCTGCTACACTTTTTTTGTGCTTTTTGGTATGTTGACTATCAACTGCCTGCTACTTTTTTGCACTGTTTTTAATGAGCAACAATTTTTTTTAGCCAGCAACTCACACCGACTCACTACATGGTGTGTGTGTGTGTGTGTGTGTTGTGTGCTTGTCGCCGAGAACTCAAGATTAATTGGATTTTTAGTTTTGGTCGTTTGTTGCTTTGCTACTTTTTTTCTGGCCATTTTTTCTGCTGCTTATTTGTTTGTTTGTGTTTGTATTAGAAATTAGTTTTTGCCTTTGGGCTTGAGCACATTTTGCTTTATTTTTTTGTAATCTTTTGTTGCTGCTCCGTTTTAATTAAAAAAATGTTCGTTTTAAATATTTGCGCGCGTAAATTTAAGCTGATTGCTGATTGCAACTAACTTGACCCAAAGCAGAACTCAACAAAGACATTTTTTCGATTTTATCTGGTCACTCTCTCTAGATTTTTGTAGTTGTTGTTGTTGCAATATGACAGCCGTCTAGGAAGTTTGTCTGCACATTGTCTTCTATTGCCGGCAATGTCCTTGAAAATCAACATACTACTGCAGACGCTGCCAACGACGATTTGTATTTTTATTTTTACTTGCCATGTTTCAAATGTTCGTTGTGACACTTTGAAAATTGGCTAACTGCTGCCGGCAGCGTTGCCAGCGAAGCCAGCGACGGTGTCGACGTCTACGGCAGCAACGACGGCGTCAACCAAGTATTGCAGTCTTCGACTAGACTAGCTACATATGTATATACAATGTAGTGTGTGTGTGTGTGAGAGAGTGTAAATGTGTTGGTTTTTGCCAGACTTTCTTTCTTTTGGCTTTTCTACACTCGCTTTTTGTTTGTGTTCCTGCATCGACACATATTGTCAAAGTGCTGAGAGTGTGTCTGTCTGTGTGTGCGTCTATGTGTGAGTGTGCGTGACCACTCTAATCCTTTTGCTCCAGTTATGTCTGCCGCTACTCAACCGGAAGCGTTTTCTTTGCGCACAAAGTTATGCTACAGTTTGATACACTCTGCTTTTGTTGCTTTTGTATTCGAGATTTTCTTCTTTTTTTTTTTGCATTGTTTTGTTTGTTTTTACGGCTGAGTGTCTGTACCGTGGCAACCTTCAAGTGCAATTGAGTGCATTGTTTGGCCATCAAAGAGATCAGAGTTCCTTACGCTCTGCTGTACTGTGACCTTGTTTTGCGGAGTTATTCAAGTTGTGGTTGTTTGATGGATCGGTGGTTAGCAAGTTTTCCTTTAGTGAACAAGTTGTAGTCTGTTGTTTTACGTCTTTGCAGAAAATTCTACATGTGCCATTAATCCGTTCTGCCCTATTTAATGGTATTTAGAAATGTTTGGTTTGAATAACTGAATAGGTAATTAAATGCAGCAGAGTGGCGATCACCTCTTCGCCATAGATCCGGTTAGCTCATCCATTACATTATTGCCAACACGCAAATATGTCGTAAGCAAAAATATCCACCACTGTCATGGTTGCTGAATTTTTCTTATTGTTGATTGCTCTGCAAAATTATTCTCCACTCCGTGATACAAAGACACGGCCTATCCTTTTGGTATCTTCCTTCAACAGCCGCATTGAAGACCTTACTATGCCAATTTTTCGTAGATTCGTTCATTATTTCATCAAAGGTATCAGGTGTAATTATTTGTTCTCACATTACACAATGTGGATATTTTCAAGTGAAACTTGGCTTGTGAAGAGTGCTACTTTATGCGCAGAAAAGAATGCAAGCAAAATGCGGATTCTAACCCGCTTCTGACATGGAGTGAAACATATGCTGCTTATTGTCCTTGTGTTCCTTCAAAATAAACGTCATTCATAAACGTTTTATTTTTAATTTGTGAGATCTAAACTAAGTTATAAGAGTCAATCGATAACAAACTAGATGTTATGATATTTAAAATTTTTGCAAATCGATTTTTTTATATATTTTGTACTTAAAAGAACGGAATACCTTATCGGTTATTGATTTCTGAAGAATTTTGACAGCCAAACGATGGTTTTTATACCCTGTTGTCTGTTAAGATTATTTGGAGCTAACGGCCAAAGATTACTCAAGCTTACTACTGCTAGACTTCAATTTGGTGAACTATTTATAGTAAAGTTTTAAAGTATATTTCACCATAGAGCAGCCTTTGTCTCAGAAGACAATGGAGAACCCGAAACACCTTTTACAATCTCAAGTTAAAATTCTTCAATATGAATTTTAAGTCGATGCTTTATTATAATTAATCAATGCCTTATCAACAAAACTACAGACTATTATCATACCATCTATTTAGAGAGATAAACCCTTCGCGAAGGTGCAAGGAGCCACGAAATAGTTAATACTATATCACTTTACATCATGGCAATTTCATTTTTCGAAGGCCTGAATCAAGCCTGAAACTAGCCGGAAAATTCATGACCAGACCTTCCAACTCCCTTCCATTTAGAGATATTCAGATCTTTACAATGCCATTGCCTAGTGATTCATAGCTACAATTGAAGCTGGGATGATTGTATTTTTACCTCAACTTAGCTACTTTTTTAACTTGTACTGAATTTAAAACATTGTGCATTAGAAATTCTTACCTTTTATTTACCATTTTATTATTTAACTTGGAGTTCGTTTGCCATTTTAACTGTTTAGTTAGTTTAGTAATGTGCTTTATATGCCTTCAAATTTACAAAAATATTGCCTTAAGCTATGTATAATACAACTTGTCTAGTTCTCTGAGTCTGAAAGAGCGAGATAGAGGCGAAACCTACTCTCGTAGCAGGTAAGAAATAAGTAAATGGGAGAACATATTTTCTAGGATAGTAATTAGGCTGTAAAAGTTCTTAGAAAATTAATAAAATATATTTTCTAGCGCATAAGGACAACTTAACTTACTTATTAATAAAAGTTGTTTTATTTTTTCGTTTATTTTGGAAGCCATTTATTACGAATGGTCGTCACTCTCTCTTTTTTTGCACTCTGCATAGGCTAGAACTATGCATTTTTCGGATACTTATGAACTACAGAATAAGATTTTCATTCAACATATATCAAACCACGAAAGAAGCTCGTACTTAAACTAACACTGTGGAATGCAAAATTTTTAGCACATGTATTGCTAATACATTAAGAACAAAAATTCATGACTTTGAGAAGCGCTTTTATTTTCATTGATTTAAATTTTTTTTATTCTCCTGATGTTGCGATTTTTCATCAAAGACAAGCAGCCCGAAAGTAACTTTTTGCCACGGTTATTGCATGGAATAACAATAACAAGGTTATACTATGCTGCTGTTCTCAAACAGTTCGCACGCCAATTTTCATTCTGCTGCGAATGTCAAAGAGGAAGGTTGCCTTATTTGACTGTGCATGTATATATATGTGATGTGTATGATTGATGTGCGCCTCTCTCTTAGGCTCTCAAAAAATTTTGGAGAGCGCGTCGGCAGCATAAATTTTCATTTTTATTATTATTCCATGGGTTATTGAAATACTTTGATCACTTAACTACATGAGATGCCTTGATTAGAGCAAGCTTCTCCGATGGAAGAATACTGTTTTGAGATAGAGGTTGTTGACAGTGGTTGCTCCACTTTATCGTTTTAGGAATGAGGCTGGCTTGTGTTTTTCCACGGATAAAAACTTAAACTTAGAATGAGATACAGAAAACATCTTATGGACAAAGCGCTTATAAGCAAAAAAAATTTGATGCAAACGGTGCCCGACAGTGGAATACCCTGTACCCTTTTTCTTTATAAACACTAAATACGGTAAAATGTGAACAGAAGTATTAAATTTTATGTCTCTTTACATAAGATTGATATGCCTGTAAACATTTTTCTATTGGAAAGTTCCAATTTTTTTATTGGGAAGTTGGCTATTAAGGGGCAAAAATTACTTTTATGCTCATAACTCCAGTATTCTTTGACCAATAATTGAATTTTGAAACACGTTTAAAAATATATTTTGCAATTTTCAAATCAATATGTTGCGGGGTGCGGTAGTAATTAAGGTAAATCGATTGCGGAGGAAGGGCCCACACGATTCTCCACACCAAATTTTGTAACTCTAACTCACATGTATCCATATCTACAGGTATTGCAATTTTAGAGCAGTTTATAGGCGAAGGAGGTTGAAATCAACCTATTTTTGACTATAACTTTATTACATAGATGCGAATAGAGTGCTTAAATTCAATAGGAAACATAAAATTTGAGATTTTAGTTTTTTTGCCAATCGCAATGCTTTTTTTGCGGAAATTTATTTTTTACACTATAAAGTTATAACTTTTATTGTTTAGTAATATTAGGCTTCAATGCCAAAATTAAATTTATGAAATCGACTTTTGACTCTTTTTTGAGGCACCCTTTATTCAAAGCACCTTATTTGAGGACTCATTGAATTGATGACAATGTCTTTACTCATTTAAAAGTTATGATTTTCACTATTAAAGCAAATATAATAGTTGTAGAGACCAATAGAAAACGTCTTCAAGAGGAAGGAAGACGAAGAATGAGAAGAAAAAAGGAATTGGGATCGGGCAGGGGAACCGGAAGGAAAACAGTAAAGTGAAGATGAAGAGGAAAAGACATATAACTTACCACGAGAGAGGGACATTACGGAACTTAATAACGAAATATCCGTTATCGGTAGAAGGAGTTGAAAAAAATGGATAGTGGAGTCGGCAAAACTGCAATCTTTCTGGAAATGTTTGCTTTGGAAGTATTTGTAAATATAATGTTGTCTTGTTTCAAGTTTCAAGTGCGGCGAGTGTAATTGAGATCTCCTTGGAGAAACTCACATAGTGCATTGTCGTTTATTTCTACAGTCGTATGTAAACATGTCTAATTCAGCATTTGTGATGTGTCATTCTAAAGGTAATGAAAACAAAATGTAATGAATTGTGCGTAAAGTCAAAACTCCACAGTTTGTTATAGTCTGGATTTCAAAATTGACATTTTTCATTTCAAATTACGCACCTTTATAGCTTGATTTCAGTGGCTTCGAAAGCCATACATCATCTTATCAGATTGAAATGCAATTAAAGGTAAGTTTTTTCAGATTTTCTACTCAATTTTCAGAGAACATGAGTATTGCTGCCTTTTGGGTTTGGTTGTAACATGGTTTATTACATTTTTTAGTAAACTATAATTTTTTTTTTAAATTTATTTACACATAAGCACATGAATGTTAATTTAATTAGCTTACTTTTTTGAAAAGTAATTTTAAATGTGCAACATAATGAAATTTATTATCGCAGCTAAAATCCATTAAATTATAGGATAACAAGAGAAATAAAACAGGAGCAACAGCACTGACAACTTTTTATAGTAGACTAACAGACAAACTTTTTGTTGCATTTAATTTCGTTTAAAAGAACAAAGAATCAAAAACAAACATCAACTGGGCCGCTTTCAAGCCAAATGTGTCACAACAATTTGATTACTGAGCTGACGGCAACTGCCGTTGGCTCAATTTGTAGAAGGAAAAGCGTCATGACACCGGAAGCGGAAGTGCCGTCATATATTGACATGGCGACAAAGTGTCACAGCCGCAGCTGAACAACTTGTAGAGTACAAATTAAGCACACACACACACACACACACACACACACACACACACACACACACACACACACACATGTAGGTGTAGATACAAATTCACAGCAATTAAACTATTTCCGCATCGCTCTGTCGCAGACAATAAAAATGTCGTGGCGTAAAATCTATAAATAAATAACGGCAGGAAAAATATTATAAAAAATGCGCGGGCGACTTTCAGGCGTCGTTATATATTATGAGATATTCCTTTTAATATCCCATTTTTTTTGTAACTAGCTGGCAGCCAGGTTATTAGCAAATTGGGCGCCACAAACTATTGACGTTACGGTGGCTACTGAGGAGGAACCGTGGGCCATTCAACTCTCTAATTAAAATAAAAATAAAAAAAACAGTTCCAACAACGACCACACAACAACGCTGCTGCGCGGCAGACAGGGACAGAGACAGGGCCAAGACAACAACAACAATAACAGCAAAGAAAACAACAACAGCACTCATGCAACGCTTTTGCGGCTCGGTGGTCCGCTCAGCCTACAAAGGCTCAAATGGTTGGCTAACTGACTGGGCTGGAAAGATTTACACTTCCTAGTCCATTGTTAACATTTACGCCATTAACCTGCGTTGGCTTTTTAGAGATAGATATGCAATGGCCCACCAAGGTAACCAAACACCTTTAACTCCCCTCTCTCCCTCACTCACTGGCTGTGAAAATTTTGTGTGCAATTAAAATTTTCGTTCTGCTTTTCTTGGGCCAGACCCAGACGCAGACCTCGTAATAATTTCTACTTGAAGTGCGTTCCAGTGGCATATGCAGCACGCCGGGCTAAGTCACTTGCGCTGTCCTATGCAAATGCAATTGCAGTCGCGGTCGCAGCCGCAGTTGACGTCGCTGCCGCTGCGTCTATAAATTAAATTATGTTTGCAAATTATGCATGCATAGCAGCGTCAATGGCCAAAGAACCAGCCAGACAGCCAGCCAGTCAGCCAGCCAGTCAGCCAGCAAACGAAGCAGGCCCAAACTGCAGAGATCTCCAGAGTTGTCGACCAACGGCGGACAACAAAGCGGCTATGATGATGACCAAGATGATGATGATGATGATCTCTGTGTGTGTGTGTTTGGCGGTGGTGGCAACAATCGTAGTGCACTAATTCACATTTGATGTTCGTCGAATGCGTTTGGTCAATGAGGTTAAGTTACATGGCAAGCGGCAAGGAAGCAGTTTCTAGCTGCATCTATTGATGATGTTGATGAGGACGGCAGGCGCAGATGTTGGCAACCACGGGAACAGAAACAACTGCAGCAACGGTCACGCTGACGTTGTTGGTGGCTTTTGGGTCTGGGCAAGAGTTTGGGCCAGTTTACTTGCGAGTTGATGGCTTTGCCAAAGCCATGCTAAGTGAGCACTAACAGAAGATGCTTGCAATAATGCCTTTGATGTTGTTTTTTCTAATGATTTTCATGAACTTGACTTTGGCTTGATATTTTTGCCACATATCGCTTTGTGTATTTTCCATAAGTTTTCTTATTTTCTTTTCCCTGGCTATTAATATATTGACTAGTGGTTGAAGTGGCCGTGCTTGGCAGCTAGTAATAACTAGTATACATGAGTAAACCACATAAGATCGTACTAATCTTGAAATTCTCTGGAAAAATAGATGATACTATATCTTGATGAGGAGAAAACGTAATCTATTCGAGCATTACAAGCATTTTCTAAAGAAATTTTTATTCATTTTAGGCATACCCAGAAATGGACATTCCGAAACATATGACAACATATTTCCTTATGTAGAGAACATCATTTTTGTTTGAGAAAAACGTGTCAAAAATATAATACATACAAAGCCAAACTTCCTTGTGCTCCCATTTTTTCATCTTGCAATTTGGTTTTTGGATTTTCTGTTTAATAGCGCCGAGGGACATTGGAATCTTACGTATATCTTAGCACAAATTCCACTCCTTGCGTACAAACGCCGTGAGTGTTATTGTTTTTTTAACGCCCACTGTAATCCTCAAAGTTAAATTTTTATACCATAAAAGAAATTAATGATAAACGCTGTAGCTTAAACGATTTGAGGTTTCGTAGTCATTAAGCTGTATCAATCGCTCAGCATCGTATTTTTTTATTATCCATTTTGTCCAATGCTGAGAATGAGTAGTCATCATTTGTATTTTTATTTATTTATTTGCGGTATTTTGGTTTTGCTCGATTTTGACACTATACCTGCTTAATTTTTCGCGGCTCTACTAAGATAGGCCAAGAAGAACACAACAAAAAAGCAAATCCGTGAAAATCGGTTTGTCCGTTTTCACGTGATGCCACTACAAACATATAGACTACATTAGGAGAGGTAAAAAAAATTATCATGCTTGGTGTGGAAAGTAAAACATTCAAGTTTCATTGGTACTGTTACTATTAATGACTATTGCAGGCCTCCTCATGGCTTCGTTGAGCTTTATTATTGTACATAATACATTTTGATTCTAAGAACACAGAATAAAACGAAAGTATTTCCAAATATTTTAATTGCATAACTAAAATAAATAAAAATATTGTGATTTACCGAAACTATTTCTGAAAATTCATTATTTTTACAAGTTGTTATTTTGTAATACAAAATTCTGCGAAAATCTTCTGCTTCTAAAAGCATTAAGAAGAACAAATTTCAGAATCAAATTTGTTGCTAATTTGTTCAACCAAATGTGCTGCATTAAGCAAACGCTTTGACATATTTCCCGGAATCATCGCAACAATTGTTTCCCGTTCCCCATGCAGCTGCGCTACGACTTCACACAAAGCTCTGCCACCCAGCAATTAGCAGAGCTACACGACCTAGCCCACTAACCAGAACACAAGCTAGTCCAAATTATACAGCATACTCCGGTGGAAACCCCCACACAACGACCCACACCAATGTGTGGCACTTTAAACCGGTTGCCTCGTCCGCTGCTCAAAAATTTCACCGACGTCAATGCCAGCTTATCAGCAGCTAGCAGAACAACCTACCAACCTTACCTTGCCTTAGCTTACCCCGATCCCTGCCACACACTCCGGACGAAGCTAACCAACAATCTTAGTTACTTCCTTGCAGCTGCTTGAGTTTCGTAGGTTATTTTCTTTTTGCCCTGCTCAAATATTGCCACGCTCACGCTCTACTTAACTCAATTTGACGCTGAGTTCGCTCTCTTCTCTGCTGCTTGGGGTAGTTGTGGCTGTTGTTTTTTCTCGCGCTCACTTGAGTGAACGACTTTTTCGTTAAGTTATGTTTTTCCCCTTTTTCTGTGCCGCTTCTCCTGCAGCGTCTTTCTTATGCTCATTTTGATGACGTCACAGCTCTACTTCGGCTTGGCATTCCATCTTCATGGAGTGGATTTTATACGGCCTGCCATTCTTGCACGTTTTATCAGTTTGCCTTTGAGTTGCGTTGAGGCATGTGGCACAATGGAGTTGCCGTATGTGGCATGAGTTATTGTCGATACTTTGCATCTTTTGTTTCGGCAGGTTACGTCAATGAGTTTTCAGCAGTGTGTCATTGATACAGAATTATTCCAAAAATTTTGCGTTTTTATTTTTATTTATTGTTACATTTTTTTATAAAAACCAAATTTGTTTCAAAAGATCATTTCTTTTTTTTATACCCTGTACAATATAATAGTGAAGAAAATATTATAGATTTGTGCAATGTATGTAACAGGCAAAAATTCTTATCATTGACTCGGGTACCATCTGTCCGTCTGTCTGTATGAGTTGATAGATCTCCGAGACCATAAAAGCTAAAGACACAAAATTTTACCAAAAGATGCGCGTAATCCCGTGTAAGATAAAGTTTGTTGAATTGAGTTTCCCCCCAGCAGACTTTCGCGGTTTACCCTTATCTGTAAATTGTTATTGTTGTGAAAAGAGATATAAAGGTAGATACTTTCGTTCCCATTTTACCGTGTACTAGATTTAGTACCGTCCCGATTGTCTGAATTACATTTTTACACCCTGTCCACAAAGTGTAAAAGACCATATGTTCCATGGGCAAAAATGATCAAGAGCAATAATCGTGTCGATATAGCCATGTCCGTCTGTCCGTCCATCCGTGTTGTAACGTGTTTCTCAGAGACTATAAGAGTTAGACCAAAAAAATGTTTACCAAAAGATGTTAATTTTCCCGAAAAGATCATGTTCCTTCCCCCGTGACAGATTTTCGCGGTACAGCCGCTCCGTTGAATCTATCAACTCGAAACTCGACAGATGTTTGTGACGTTTATTTGCATCTGTGTTTTAAAAATGATCGAATTAGTTTAAATACATGAAAAGCTATAGGCATGTCGCCTATAAACTGTTCCAAAATTCCACTGCATGTTGATAGGGATTCATGTGAGCTAGAGTTACAGAATTTTGTGTGGACTCGTGTGAGCCAAATCGTTAAAACTGTATTCACCTTTTTTTTAATAGAAGACTCCCTTCCCCCGCAATCGATTTACCTTAATTGCCAAATATATTTATAAAAGTGTTCAACGACATTGGCTCAAGAATACTAGAGTTATGAGCATAAAAGTAATTCTTGCCCCATAATAACCAACTTCCCAATAGGAAAACATGTCAATAGGAAATTGTTTCAAGTCATATCGATCTTATGAAAAGATACATAAAAGTGGATACTTCAGTTCCTATTTTACCGTATTTGGTGATTATAAGCAAAAGGGTACTGGGTATATTCCTGTCTGCATACAATTTTTTTTATTTCACTTATTTCGGGTGTTAACCTCCGATTTTTATAGATTTGTGCAATGACCATATGTTTCAGAAGGACGTGTAGCAGACCATAATGATCGGCAGGAATAGCCGGTTGACAAACTCTTGTCCGTCTGTTTGTCCGTTTTGGTCTTTAAATCCCAGAAAGTATAAAAGAAAACAAAATTTTACCAGAAGATGTACATTTTCAGCAGAGCGCAAATCAAGTTTGTCGAATCATTACAATATCTCACCCCGTTCCGTGTGGTGCAAATATGATCAAAATTTGATATAAACTAGATATAGATATATAGATAATATGTATGGATATGTTAAAAAATAAATTTGGTATTTGTTAGACTCAAACAATATTGATGAATCAAGCACCCACACCCCTCAGTATAGTTACCATGATGACGCCCATACCACAGTTGTGCCGAAATGCCCTATTTAGCGTAAAAAATTAATAACTGTAAGTAGAATAAACTATTCGCTTCTGAACTTGTGTAAATTATTACTCGGTGGGAGTACCACATGTAATACATTTGTAAACTAGAGCTGGTGTCTCGTGTGAGCCCAACCATAAGAACTGTGTTTACCTTTGGTCAATAGTGGCTCTCCTCGATTAACCATAATTACTGTCACACCTCGCAACATCTTCTTCATCTTAACTGATCATAAAAACCAGTTACCGGGTTACGGCCTAATGTAGAGCAATTCTCCAGGCACCTCTGCTTTGCGCGCCCCTTTTCAATGGGTGATACCTAAGGTTATCAGCGTCTTTATCGAGGCTTTTCCCTTGTTGTTCCCAAACCCTAGAAGTCTATGTGACACATCTGTAACAAACCATTTATACCTATTCTACCATAAAATCTTGAAATAGTGTTAAATGTTATAATCTAAATAAACCAAACAAACCAAACAAACCTATAAATTACAAGTTCTTTGCGGTATCAGCGGTTTTGCTCATCATTTTTTGAGTGACTCAGACACCAAAATTATAGTATATGATTTATTTCGACAACTATTTTACTTTGATGCCGCTGTTACATTATATGGCTTCACAAGGGATTCAAAGTTTAAGAACCATATACGAAATTCGCATTCCCGAATCTACAAAAGAATCTTTTATTAAATCAAAACTCCAACCCAATGTGTACATCCAGCAGCTGTACGAAGGGATCAAACGAAAGAGGGCTTGATGCAAACCAAAACCAGGGTGAAGCGGTGAATCACAAAGAATGTATTGAAAAGTTCTGAAGTTATGAGTCTAAAAGTAATTTTTAGCATCAAACCAATAAGAAAACATTTTCAATTGGAACGTTCCAACTTGTGGAAAGATACATAAAAGTTGATATATTCGTTCCCACTTTGTCGTATGTATGTACTGGTTATGGTCCTTTACTAGTAGTACTAATTTACGTAGGCTGCTTTTAAATTATACTTCATTATTAATCATATTTTTAATAAAAAGAGCCACAAAAGCTGATCGAATCGATCTGATAGTTAGTAGTAAAGGGCACACCCAGCGAGCACTTCCATTAGGGTTGGCGGCTTCTACCTCAAGAGAAGTATGTCAATATTTTGAAGTTATAGTTACGATTGTCTTTGGGATAGAAGTGCTTAGAGAAATGCGTGGTACCACGGTTGGCCTTAAAGGATAGCACAGTGCTTATCAAAACTATAGGACACATTTGAAATTTGACTTTAAACACTCGCTATATATAAACTATTGATGCCATGACCAGATGTTTGATGTATTTGGGTGTATCCATTAAAGCACCGTTAGTTTTGTGCTAAGTTGCAATTGTATGAAAACTATAGGACACTTAGATATTTTTGGCAATAACACTATTTATATCAATATGTCCATATAGATAATAGTTAAAAACTTTAAAATATTAAAAATAAGACTGCTTTATTGACATTAAAAACTGAAATTATCTTTTTTGCAAGGAGTTTATTTATTTCCCAACTTGAATTTGTCCAACTTGTTTTATTTTCATAAAATAGCTCTCTTTTTATATTAGAAAATTAGAAATTTGTTCTGTTTTTAATGGCATATAAGAAGCTTCGAAACTTCCAAGTTAGATTATCAACTGTGGCTACCGTTGGTTTTTCAATAACTTCAAGCCCATGTGCACAGAGATCAGCGCCTTTTTGCAGTAGTACTTACTTATGCCACCTCGTAATCAACTTAAATGACAATAAATTACTTTTAATATTTTATTAATTAACTTCCGTTGCGTGTGCTCTCCACATCGAATTCGCATTAAAAACGCATGTAAAATTAAGCCACACACAACCAGAAACAATCACAGCAAAATGAATGAGTTTCGCCCTTTATGAGAGTTGTTTGTGGGTTTTTGTATTTTTTGGCAAGTCCTTCATTAAAATGTCATTCGGTACAGGAAATTAAAACATTTTACGCCAAATTGCATTGACATAATGCAAGCAATAAAAAGTGCGTATTCCGTATATAAATGTGTTTGTGTATAACTGTTTATTAATGTATGCAAAGGATTGATATATTTAAGGTTTTTGCTGTTAATTTTGTTGGGGTTTTACGGTTTATTAGTCGGACTATTTCCTGCACTCATACTATCGACTCCAACCCATTTGGTTTACAAATCGCAAACGGCAATCATTCAAAATATAGTCTAATTCCGTATTACATAAACCATCCACAGTTTGCCGGAGGTCTTTGCTTCAGTCTGTCTCCAATCAGCCAAGACAGAAAGAGCGACAAAGACAGCGATCGAGACAAGGAGAGCAACTGAGTCTGTCCCCATATCCGCGCTTTGGTATAATTTGTGCGCTTTAATTTGTAATTCTATTACCTGCGCAATCTCTGAGCAACTGGTTCTGGCTCTTTTACTGCGTTCAATTATGTTAATTTGTTGCTTTGTTGTTGAAACAGTTAGAGGTAGCCAGTTCCAGTCCCAGCTCCGCCACCAGAACTAGCTGCAGCACCAGATCCGTCACAGCTGCCAAGATACTCGTATGTACTACACCAGCTCTCCTCAATAGTCAATTGGCAGTCGATGTCGTCGTATAATAATATGAAAATTTAGCATTTCCGTTGCGCGGATTTTGAAATGTATCTTTAACATATACACATCACTTTATACAGATGTATAGAACAAGTACAGTGAGTACCTAGATCTAAGCCGTTGTCGAAAATTTGTTTGCTTAGAAGTTGCCTTAATTAGATTAGTTAATTTGAATCAATTTGCGAAACTTTTAGGTCTTTCAACTCCATTGACTTTTAATATAAGCCAGTCTTACTTATCGTTTCGAAAGCTTATGATAAAAAATTCTGATCAGTTCTTGTCTTAAGTCGCCGTGGGTGAATTTTTTTTTTTTTGGTTTGTTTATTTTAAGTTTTAAATCTTAGGCTAATTTACAAAAAAAAAACGAAATGTTAGATGATATTTTAGTTGGACAATAACTCTGATCGAGCACTCTAGGCCTTTAATTTAAGGATACATTCTTTCTTTTTAGGAATTGTTTGTTTGTGTTGACTACATATATTATTTAGTAAAAAACAATGCATCAATAATTTCGAGAATATTATTAAACCTTATAACTAGACTTAGAACTAGACTATTCTGGTAATAGCCACCAGCTTATTTTGGAAGTGGAAGCAGAAAGTTGCCTATCTTTTTTTGAAATGGTGTAGTCGAACCTTTTATTTTCCTCTGTCAGGCTTTTTTGACAATTGACTTTGTGTTTGCCCTCCTAACTGCTTGGTATATAACTGGGATCTACTCATTATCCCGAATGAAACCATTTTTGTCTAAGTAAATAAAGGTTCCCGGGCGTTTGAAACCATTAGCTAGGGTGTTTTTAAAATAGCCCGTACTACCAAAGAATGGAGCAAAAATTAGGTTGTTCCCTGTATGTGTATCAGTGCTGCGACTTGTATGTTTCCTAATTAAGTCAATTATATGTATGCCGATTCTACAAATTTGAGCCTTGGTGTATAATTTTAGTTTGAGAAGTATTTGGTGAAGTTACTTTCGCTCGTTCTATACATAGCTGTACATGCTCTGAGTATCCTACGCTCCAGTTTTCTAAGCCGCTCCATGTAAGATGGTGAGATGAGGTACCATGACATGAATATGTTAGGATTGGACGGACCATCACCTTATACATCACAACCTTGACTCTGCTATCAAGCAACCTATTTGAGAAGACTCGTTTGTATATATGGAAGGCCTTTTGGTTTTTTCTATTTGACAATTGACATGCTCGTTAAAATAAAGAAATTTGTCAAGTATAGCGCCTAGATATTTAACCGAATTGGAAAGTTTTCACAGAACGCCTGATTCGTTGGTTGATAATCCGAAATAATCTCGGCGAAGCTGATCAGTATGTTTAACTTTTCTTGTAAATTGTCGTTTAAGTTGGCTATTTTATTGTCGGAGTGGTAGATGACAATATCATCTGCGACGCATCGCCGTCAATCTGGTTCATAAAGTCAAGGATATAGATGTTAAAGAGAGCCGGTGCATTAACCGTCCCTTGCTGCAGTCCGTTTGATATTTGGTATACATTTTCGCTCAGTGTATGGTTGATTTGGACTCAGTATGGTAAGGTGTAGTGGGAACTTTAGGTACATAAGTTTAACTATTAGTCCCTGAATCCAGACAGTGTCGAAAGCTTTCTCGAGATCTATGAAGCAAGCTCCTGTGACGTGTTTTTTGTTCCAGCTCCAATAAATTTCTGACACAAGTAGGTTAATTGCATGGACAGTAGAGTGCTTAAATTTAAAACCAAACTGTTTATGGCTAACTAAACTCATGTCCTCGATTAATTAATTTATTTTTATATTTATGATTACCTCAAAAATTTTACTGATGTTTGAAAGTAAACTGTTTTTGTTCTTTTGGGGGATCACAATTAATTTTTTTTTCCATTGTTTCGGAAAATATGAGTTATTAAGCATGTTGTTAAATATTGTGCAGTATTCTAACATAATTTCTACCGACAAATTTTTCAGTACTATATTTGGAATATTATCTAAGCCAGAAGATAATTTGCTTTTAAGATTAAGAAAGATCTTTATTAACGCTTCAATTTGTATAAAATAATTATCTGTTTGAGTGTTATGCAAGTTGGTGGCCTTTTTAAGATCATTAAAGGATGTTATTGTTAATTGCGAGCCTTCATATCCATTTTTTATTAGTGAAAATTGGTTGAAGGCTTCAACTATATGAGAGGTGGATTTCTTGTCTATTGTGTTTTTTGACAAGAGTCAAGATTTTGCTTTTTTCGCTGAGTAGTTTTTTTTGCTATTGGATGGTTTGTAAGAGTTTTAAAAGGGCTTATATAAGATGATCTCGGAACTTTTTGATTTATTGCAGAGTTAATTATTACATTTAATTTAGATAAATGGTGGTCTATTTCAGGGTTGCTTGGTTTCTGTGTTTGGGTGTGAGTGTGTTATGTCGTAGTAATTTTTCTAAATTTTTTTCAGTTCCTCTCTTTATAGTCTAGAGATGGTAAAGGATGGACACTTTCTAGGATATCGAACATACTTACACACATAATCAATGCATTATTTTATGCTCAGTATGTAACCAAGTTGTTAGTATCTGTATTAATTTTTAATCTATGATCGATAATGCAGATGTCAAGATACGAATTGGCTTAGGGTATAATGGCTTTGATGATGCAAAAAGCGAAGATCTGAATTTAATTGAATTTGTGTCTAACCAGTCTTTTAGTGCAATGCCTTTTTGGTTGTTGCATGAATTACCCCAGCTAGTGTGTTGGCTATTGAAGTCACCAGCAAAAATATAATAATGGTATGGGTTGTATAGTTCTAGGGCTTCGAAAATGGTGTTGAGCTCGGATTTAAATAACTCATTATTGTTTCCCGCTGGGTAGTAACCGGCTACAACAAATATGAATTTGTTTGCAGACATGTTTATTTTAATGGGGCAAGTCTCTAAGAAAGATAGGGTATCCAGTGTTCTACATTTGTGATTGCTAAACTTTATATGATTTTTAATAGGGATAGCAGTTCCACCTCCTCTACATGCTCCTATCCTGTCTTTTCCAATTATTGTATATCCGTCAAAATATAACGTATGCCTAGGGTTTAGTTTGGTTTCATTCAGAAGTAGAAGATCGGGGTTGTAGTCGGATAGAAATTTACTTAATTCTAGTCTCCTACTTATATTTATCAGAGAGTTTACATTAAGCGAAATTATGTTTAATGTTTGGGGGAGATTTGTTTCAAACTATTGTTATACATTATTCTGATTCAAAAATGCCATAGACTGTGTCTAGTTTTTCACGTTACTCTTTAAGGTCATTTTGAAGGATGGAAATTTGTCTACTTAGTGCTAGAATTTATTGGTTTAGTTGGTTCAGAGTTACATTGGAGTTTTCGACATTGGCTGTTAATATATTGTGATCTGGTTACGACATTTCTTTAATTTTTTCCTCATAGCTTATTTTTGGCTTAACAAGTTGGGTGGAATATGTTTTCTTTTCGGCTAGGTTTTGTTTTCTTGCCCTTATTTTACGCTGGAGCTCTTGATATCGCTCACAGCCTTTATAAGACGCAGGGTGACCAGACTTTTTGCATAAGATGCCAACTAGCTTATATTATTCAGATGAAAGGGGGCATTCACTACTTTGTGAGGCTTGCTGCACTTTACACATCGTGGCTGTAGATGACAGTTGGAGGCACTGTGAAAGAAACTGTGGCAGTTTCTGCATTATGCAATTTCAGGTCTACGTAGCGCTTCCCATTTGATGTGGTGGTAGAGTATACAGTTTATTGCTTTTAGATCGTTGATTTTGCTATCGGCACTTATTTGCACCATGAAGATAGGTAGTTGGATGTTTAGCTCCGTTGATTTTTTGGTTTTGAAGGGAGTCACTTTAAGGATTTTGAGATTTTCATTTTGGTGACTGCAGAGCTCTTCAAGGATTTCCTGGGGGTTTGTATTTCCGTTTGTGCCTTTCATAAGATAAATCAGCTGCTGTAGCTGATGAGGATGTTGTTGGTATGTTTATTGCGGAGTTTAGTATAGCTCCCTCGCTTTCTTTACTTAAATTGCTATTAAGCACTTGTGTCTCGAAATTTTTTATAATTGCTTTGTCGCACTGCTCGTCTTCTGTGTCTAGAAGAGCGTAATAGTTGTTTTTATGATTTTTTGCCATTGTGTGGGTTTCCATGTTGCCGTTTTTTCTTTTTCTATTTAAGTCTTCATTTGTGTTTTTAACATTATTTTTATATTTTAGAGATTTTTATATTTTAGCTCATCCATTTTATAAACGAACACTCTATGCTGAGTCTGATTTAGTTAACAGTTTGTTATAAAAAAAATCGAATAGTTTGTTTGCGAAAATGTACAAAACAAGACCAAGGTTTACTAGTAAGCCGCTTAAACTTCGTGATACGTGTTGCTTCACCCGCATCAGAAATAGAACTCCTCACCGTGGGTGACCGTAACCAAGAAGTAATTGGTGCCAAATGGGGCACAAGTTATATTTTTAGCCTTAGCAACGCATATTTCATATATAGATGGGTATTAATTCTTTTAGATTTTCATTAGATCAGTTCATTGACGAACCGACTTCACAACCAATCCTCAAAACCTCAAAATTGACAATATGATTGATTCTTACGAATATAAATTTAAGTATCTTAAAGGTTTATTTTGAGCATCAGGCACAAATCTCAACTTTGTGTTATCCCATTTGGGGGATTCAACTTCCCAACGTCCCCAGTCAGGGTCTTAATCAAGAGGCTCAAAAACAACAAAGTTGATATCCCGATGAGGGATCGCGTAAATGCGACTTTGTCTGAGTTTGGAGACTATTTAATGTTGGCGCAAAATGACGTTAAGCAACACACGATTTTTCTTTTGATATCGAGCAACTTTTCAGACCGTTGAACTCTCCTGCAACCTCTTCAACTTTGTGATGGAGAATGTATTGCAAAAGACCGAAGTACATAGAAATGGGACATTCGACAATATCAGTGTCCAATTGCTAGCATACGCAATGATATCGATATTATATGATCTCTGTTTGTAAATTAGAGCAGGACAAAGTATGTTTTCTTCGAGTTTAGAGACGCATCGAAATCTACACTTCTGATGTTGTCAAGGATTTCGTCTGTCTTGGCCAACATTCGATATCGTCGGTCGTACTAAGCGAGCAGTTACCGGAGCCTTTGCGTCTATTGAAAGAAGCATTAACTTAGTGATTTATCAGCAGCCTCCTTGCATAGATCATAGGTTAAGCATATAGCACAAGGTGCAGATGGACACTGACTCAATTCACAGGCGAGACAGCGGAACAGAAAATAGAAAGCAATACTTATAAAAAAAAGTCAGGTAATTAATTTCAATCATACATATATACAAAAAACAGCAAAAAATTTATATTTTTCAAGAAAAATGTTTTTTGTTTGAAGAGTCTATCTATCTTACTCCCTTTTTAAGGCCGATTATTTTAAATTAAGGTCGAAATTTTTTTTGAGTGTATGTATGTGCTTTCTTCGAGTAAAGATACACACCGGTTGGACTCTCAGATTCATGCGGAAAGCTATACTTTTCATGTTGTCAAAGATTTCGGCTACCGTGGCACCACCGTCACAATGAAGAATAATGTCAGCATGGAGATCAAGCCGAGAATCAGTACCTAGAACATATTCTCCATCAAAAGGTTGAAGAGGTCGCAGGAAACGACATCGCCTTGTCTGAAGCCTCGTTTGGTATCAAGAGGCTCCGAGAAGCTCTTTCTTACCTTAACGGAGCTGCGCTTGTTGCTCAACGTAATTCTGCATAGTTGTACAAACTTAGAAAAACCCTTAACGGGCTATGAAATGCTGCATTTTAATCGACGAAGAGATGGTGGGTGTCGATTTGGTATTCGGGGGCCTTTTCCAGGATATGTCGTAGTGCGTACTAAAACCACAAGGATAAGGTCCAATCAGTTTTTTCGCAAACGGCTTTAGTCTTTCACACAGTACGCTCGATAGGCCTTAAATGCATTGGAAATAAGACTGATACAACGGTAGTTAGCTCACACCGGAGGATCACCCTTCTTGAGAACAGGGCAGAGGACACCAAGATTACATGATCAAACCACCATGTGCTATTTGTACATAATACAAGTTGGACCTAACTGCTGATGTATATCATATAGATTTTCGTAAAGTTATTACAATATTTCAACTACCTGATGACTTTCTTTTATTTTCAACTTAATTTAATTGTTCGTAATACTTAAATTATGCAATACTTTAATTTCCCTTTCAATAGATATATAATGTTGCTGCAACAATGTTGCCCGGTTCTCATCAGTATTTGAATTTGCAAGTGCAACTAATCCTATGTTAAAGTTTGAATTACCTGAGAAAAACTCTCACAATTAGGTAACAGCTCCTAGGAACTGCCGCCCACTTTGCGTGCTTACATCAGCTTAACACCAAAAAATGTGCTAATTATGTAAGTCAAGAGTTAAAGCTACTTAACCAAGTTGCATTTAAAGCCAAGTTAATTGCACGTAATTTGGCTTGGACGCCAAATGAAAGCTGCAATTAATTAAGTCAACATTTATTATGCAAAAATTATGCACCTGTCTTTAATATGCAACTCACATGCTGCATTTTAAACACTTAACGTTTTTTAATTGCCATTCATTGTGCTAATTTTGTTGCGTGTGGCAAGTTTATTTGTTGTCTATTACGCCACTGCCACAAGTTCAGCGGCTTCAATTAATGGCTTGCCCCGTGCTCTTCCTGCTCTTCTCTACCAGGATTTGTGCTGCTCCGTCTGCCGTAGTTGTTTTCAATTAGTTTCCAGCTTGACGTCATGCGCTAATTTTCCAATAAATTTAATTCACAAGAAAATCTAAACAAAAGCATTTTGGCGTTTGCTTTGCCACAGCGTTAAAATGCAAATTTCGTGCTGGCTGTGTGCAAGGACTACAACCAGGACACCAGAGGAGGGTCGTGACGTGACGTGGAGGCAACAGCCCAGGCTTTGTGTCTAAATTAATTTCAGCAGCATTGCCAGCCTAACCCACTCCGCAACGTGCAACATCGTGGCACTGCACTACGTCTCCTTTTTGGCAAGGACTCTAATACTATCGCGCACATGGTACATAATTGCATTTATTATTGAGCAAAATGAGTAAGTTATTGTGGCCATGACAAAAGGCAACCACATATATGTCGATAAGGATGTTGATGTCCTGGATGTCGAGGAGGCTGTCGTGGTTGCCTGACGCACTTTGTTAGGCTTGCGGCTGGAGTTGTTGCTATTCATATTTGAGAGTAATCAATGTAAAACATTTCACTTTGACTCTTGACTTAATATACAATCAAGGGCATTGAGAGTTTTCACTGATTTTCTGAAGCCAATCAAAACAAATATACATTATATATTACGAGTGCATTATGTACATTCCCTTTTGTCAATAGATTAGTTGTTTTTCAAATAAAATAATTTGATGAAATTATTAGTTGTCATTAAATCAATTAAATTTGCAAATAATTCGATAGCATATTTTTGTCTTAACATTGCTGCACATCGAATGAAGAACACTTAGACGGAATACTTCTGCCAAGTTGGTTGAGTTTTGAGTTACTGACAAACTCTCCCTTTCCTCTGAGTTAGGATTATATACTCTTATTTGGCAGACAGCTTCAGGGCCATGACGAATCAATCAAAATCTGTTTTCTCTTTCTTCCTTATAAGTGGCCATTGGACATTCAATAGAATTAATACCCCATCGGAGATATATAGAGACATACGTATATGCTAAGTTACAGGGATACCATCAATAATAAATTTGTCCAGCAGCTTGGAATGCATCGAAAACCAGCATAGAATCAATAGAAGATGCATTAACACGGTTGTGACCGTCTGAACCACAGTGAAACCGCCGGCGAAGAAAATACACTACCGGAAATTCCTAAAAAAAAGTGGGCACGGTGAGGACCGGTGCAATATCTCTTAATACACACAAAGTGTAAAATGATATTATAAATTTGTACAATATATGTAATAGGCAGAAGGAGGCATGGCAGACCATATGTTCTAAGGGCAAAAATGATCAGGAGCAATAATCGAGTCGATATAGCCATGTCCGTCCATTCGTCCGTCCGCCTGTCCGTGTTGTAACGCGTTTCTCAGAGACTTTAAGAGTTAGAGCAAAACAATTTTACCAAAAGATGCGAATTTTCCCGGAAAAGAGGAAGTTTATATCTCACGATATCTCACCTCCTTCCCCCGTGACAATCTTGAAACTCGACTGAGGGTTGCGTCGTATTTATGTGCAGCTATGTTATAAAAATGATCGAAATCGGATAAATTCATCAAAAGTTATAGTCTAAAATATGCTAATTTCACACCCCCTTGCCTATAAACTGCTCCAAAATTCAACTACCTGTAGATATGGAGCTAGAGTTCCAAAATTAAATTTGGAGTCGCGTGTGAGCCAAATCATGTAATGATTTGAATGAATGTAATTTTTGCCCAATAATAACCAACTTGCCAATAGGAAAACATGTCAATTGGAACTTCCCAATAGGAAAATGTTTACAGGCATATCGATCTTATTACAATTTTTCAGTATTTTGTGTTTCTAAAGAAAAAGGGTACAGGGTATTCCAATGTCGGGCACCGACCCGACTGTTTGCATCAAATTTTTTTAAATTGTTTTTAATTTATTTTTATTTTTTATATTTATTGCTATTTGCACTGGCAGTTGGCAACGAGCTAAGTGCTCTCAGGTTTAACAGTCACATTGAATTCCTAGCTAGCGATGACTCAGGACGATAGCTTTTGTGCGTGTCAATTAAATTTCAAAAGCAAATTTCAATGATGGTACGGCAGTTGTTGGTATCAAAGGTCCAACTCTGAAACTTCGCCGTGCTTACCAAGAGCAGATAAGCCTGCGGAAAGTTTGAATTTTCAATTTTGTTTTTTCACCCAACCATTAAGAGGACAAACATTAACTTTATCTAAGTCGTTACTATCGTTAATCGGTGATTGGTTTTGTGTTTTTTTTAGTATCGCTTTGTTTTTTTTCTCTAAATAATGGGTTTACAATACGTTTGAGAGTCGTACCCCTCTATTTTGTGTTACTTTTGAGTAACTTTCTTCTTTTCATTGCAAAAAATAACGTTTTATTTCTAGTGTTTTTAAACACTCTTAGAGCCACTGCATTAAACTCTTCCTTCACCCATGCTTTTGCGAGGCATCTGAAGTGTTAATTCGTCTGGGGAGAGTCGCTTCATTTCTAATCGATGGGCAAGACTAATTTTCCTCTTGATTAATATTACGGCTCTTTTTTTTTCTTAAACTTTCAAAGTTTGGGTATTGGTTTATCAGTATGCTTAAGTATCATAGCTCTTGTCGACTTACTTTGCATTTATAGACGAATCCTTTAATGCGAATGCCGTTGAACAAACAAAACTACTCAAAACTTAAAAAGGGGCTGGACAGGCCTTCAGATACTTAGTTTATCTCAAACCGATTGGGGTGTGACATCAGCTATACAGATGGTTATGTTGAGGCAAGCTGGCATTGTTCTAAGTAGAAAATGTTCTATGGTGACATTCTAATTGAAATACGTAAAATGAAATTATGAATATGCAAAATAAGCAAATGGATGACAATGCTAAGCAACTTGGACCACCAAAACTGAGCCAGAGCTGAACGGGAAGTGGAGCACTGCATAGTGGTAAATGCTATGCGGCTGGCTGAGTCCTTGTCGTTATAATGGAAACTAAAAATCAAAATTTCAAACCAAAGTGCGTGCTTGGACAGGGGCTGAGCCAAGCCACGTCTAATGTCCACAGTCCGATGAAAACATCAAAACTTTTGCATAATTCGCTTATGCTTAAAAATGTTCAAGTTGTTGTTTGCACTTGTTGTAAATTATGAAAAAAGCAGATGAGAATATTTTTAATTAAAATTATTATAATTAAAGTTGTTCAGTTTTTGTTTAGTTGCGAACAAAGGCTTGTTTAGCTGTACTAAGTAATAAGTCGATGTAAGGACCTTGTTAAGCATATTTGTATGTACGTCTCAGCATATAAGAGCTGCAATTATCTCTGCTCAGTTTAAGTTTGTTATTTACTAAACACATAGATATATATGTACAAGACTGCAGTCTTTATAAATAAACTTACAACAGCTGCAATGCGTAGCCTGCTTGCAGTCGTTGTAATGGAGTTTGAGTCCTCGTCTCTTACAAAATGGCTGAAAATTACCAATTTGTTTGTATACTTGTTTATGTATAATAGATTGTATATACTATATAGTATGTACATTGAGTATCACTTATAATTAGAAACTCAAAAATGCATACACACACACACACACACACACACACACACATACAGGAGCAACTGTTAAGGATATGCACCAGACAAGAACAACAAACATGATGACAAGATGGACGACATCGACTGGGATGTGCGGTCCAGAGTTTGTCTAGATTCTACATGCTCTCTCCAAACTCAACCCGCCTATTTTCTATTTTAATGCATATTTCGTATAACTTTGATGTGCTGCAAATTTACTTGATGCCATTGTGTGTATGTATCGATGACCAGTTTGAGTGTATGAGTGTGTGTCTACAAGTGTGTATGTGTGCGTTAGCTTTTATGTATTTACGCTGCATATGAAATGATATTTATAGTAAACAGATTATTTTATATGCAGGTATGTGCATACACTACGCATGCAGGCCAACATGCACTTCCTTCTCTACACATAGACGTGTGTCCGTGTGCGCTCGCATGTATTTGTGTCTGTGGATAAGCAGGAGCTTGTACGGACGACAAAGACAGCCTGTTGTCTCTTGCTGTCTGCTAGGCCATGCTGTCTCTTTAGGCATATAAAATGATTAGAACTAATGGTCAATATGCAGATGAGTGTTGAGAGTAGTTTCGGTGCTTATTTGCACAGTGGTACAAAACTTGGTCTATCCGGAATACGTTAGGGGCTTTTCATAAATGACGTCACTACTGAGAGGCCTGAAAACAAAGTTCGGCTATACAAGGCAGTCCTTAAGCCAGTCTGGAAGTATGCAATCATCGAAATCCTGCAAAGATATCAATCTATAACTCTTAGAAACATTGCATGCACTCCATGGTATGTAAACAACCAAGAAATACATAAAGACTTGGATATTCCCTATGTCAAAGATGAAATAAGCAAAACATCGCGAAAATACTTAGAGTGTCTGTCTAATCACGAAGACGTATTTGCGATTAACCTACTAAACAATACTATGGACGTATGGAACTTCCAGATCGATTTGTACAATAATTGTATAATAAACTTTAGAAAATAGAATTGTTGTATATTGATTGGACTCACTGGAGCACAATCAATCATGCAATTTTAGTTTTATTTTTACTTATAAAACTTGCTGATTGTTTTCAGACAGATTGCAAATAAGAATACATTAATAAAAAACAAAAACTACTGAGAGGGTTGGAGGGTGTCATAAAATAGTGACGATTTGTGATGATGGGGAGGAGGGTGAATAAACAGCTCTATAAGAAAAATATGTTATGTAATAAATGTAAAAGTATAAAGACATATTTTGACTAAGACTGGGGATAACCACCAAAAACTAAATCACAATAGCTGAGTTTCATTTGTTGCGTTATGTAGGATAACCAAGAAGAGGGTTGCCATCGATAATATAGTTCCTGAGGCGATTTAGTTGGAACTGCGGTTTATAAAAGCGTTGACTAAAAAAAGAGGACTGCATACCATAATTTCTTAATGTAACTCATGGGATCGAAGATTAGGTTTCGAAGCAAGGTTTTGGATCGAATTAACGATCATTCCACTATTTCAGCCCAAAAGTTACTATACCTTTTTGAGGTAAACATATAAAGCCACTTCTTGGCCTGATTCTGTTTCTGGGTCGTTTGTGTGCTATGGTAGAATCACTGCCGACGCGAAAGCTGCTTAGCCCTGTCGACTGCAGTAGTGCTAGGCGAGTTTGCTGGTATAGCACATGCGATAATTAATGCAGCGCGCAAAGTTTATCCAACAAAAGCTTAGAGCTTAAAAACTTTGTTACAATGACAAAAGTTGACATAATGCTCATATCCGAAACTCATTTCTGTAGTCGGACAACTTTTACATGTTTGGATACGAAACGCAAATGATCCCTCTGGCAGTTATAGAGGAGCGGCAGCGATTCTCATCCGCAGTTACCTCAAATACTTCCCAAGAAACCCCATCACTGATGACCTAATCCAAGCCGCAAGCATAAGTTTAAGCTGTCCTCTAGGATAAATAAATATCTCCTCGATCTATTGTCCACCTCTTACCATATGGACAAGCTCACAGTTCCGCTCTTGCTTTTCGACATTAGGACGAAATCTACACTCCTGCCCCAGAGGTCACGAATTGCACGATTTCAAAGTAACTAGTGTGGCCAACATCCTTGCCACAGGATCAGCTATATAGTACTTATACGACTCCAGCAGATCGACTTGTGCTAAACAGCTTGCTAAAAAAAACTAAATTTAATCTCTCTTCTGACCATTTACCACTCCTCATGGAATTACAGTCATATCCAATCAATTGTTCCACCAAAAAGAAGCTCCTACACTGTCGAGCAAACATTAAGGTGTTTCGGAATCATCTGGAAGATCTCATTCGTCTTAATACGAAAATATAGTCAAAAGAAGACATTGACGCTGATGTAGGTGCCCTAAACAGAAGCATTCATGAGGTAGCTCTCTAGAACCACCCACATCTGCGGCTCACTCGAACCGCGCTGCAATAACACCAAACCCTTACATCGACAAAAAAAGCCTACATTAGAATTTACGATCCAGCCACTAAAGCGCAAATGAACAGAGCAGGTAGAGAGTTAAAAAAGACAAGCGTAGAAAAAAACAACAAATGCTTCGACCAATTCGACCAAGAAAGAGGTGACCCATCTGAAGACTGGAATTATGAGCTGGAATTATGAGACAACCCCTGCATAGCTCTCCACTAAGGAATGAAGACGGGACGTGGAACAAGTCGGACTTGGTAAAAGCGGAAGCTTCTGCTAGGAGTTTGGAGGAATTATGATACTAGTATCATACAGCAGCTCTAGAATTACACAGATCTATAAGTTTGCCCCCTTTAAGTTATTCGAAAGAATATTCATAAACAGAATACTGGCAAAAAACTGCGTTAAGGAGGCCATACCAAAGCACTAATTCGTATTTCGAAAACAGCACGGGACTCCAGAATAAGTGCACAGAGTTACAAACCCTTTTATCAACGCATTTGAATCAAAGCAATATTGCTCAGCAATGCACAATAATAGTGTGCATAACTGTGTCAAGTTTCATTTGGATATTTTAATATATACGTTTTATTGTGTGGGTTAAAACCGAGAAAATCTGTCACGGGGGAAGGTGGCGAGATATCGACATAATTCGACAATCTTGCACTGCAACGAAAAAAATCAAATAGTTTTGAGAAAAATTATTGTTTTAACTCTTATACTCTCCGAGAACGGTGCGACAACACGGACAGATAGACAGACATAGACTCCACTATTGCTCCTGAACATTTTTGCCATGGAACAAATGGTCTGCCACGCCTCCTTCTGCCTGTTACATACATTGCATACATCTATAATATCCTTTTACACTTTATGAACAGGGTATAATGATATGAGCCGGCGTTTCCCAAGGCAGCGTTCTTGGACCGATTCTGTACACACTATACATATACGACATGCCGTTACCAAACGCCCAACATCAACCCAAGAAACTTCCTGGTCGATATTTATGCTGATGATACGGCCATCCTCTCATCATCCATTTGCTACAAAGCCGTTGTCGAACAACTCCAAAATTACATCGAAACGGTGGAAAATAAAATTATATAAAATAAACAAAGCTGAATAAACGCATTCGGGATACGATTCTGTATGTATTTTCAAAAATGACAGTGTGTTATAATAGTTTTATAAGAAAATTATACTAAACCATATGCGATAATGCTTAAAAGTTAAATAGGGATTTACGAGCACACACACGAACCCCATAAAGTTAAATAAAAACCTTGGCAAAATTTAGCACCTAAATGTTCAATCAAATAAGAAAGAGTTCACTGTGCTGTCTGTCCGTCCTACTGCCTGCATACTCATTATATGCATTATGTATAGAGTGTGCTATGTGCACACACTCACATATTTTGGGAGCACTAAACAAATCAAGTTTTACTCAACATTATTATCAACATTTATGCATTCAGGAGTCACCCATACTAATGTCGCCCCCTACACACACGCACACACACACACACACATTCAACCTAAGCAGAAAACTAAACTTGGGGGACACATCCAGCCCAAGCTCTAGACCCCAAAAAGCAAGAATGCTATTTCAACGTCATTCTCATTGCCACCCCAAGAAATTTATCGAAATGTTGAAACAGATTTTATACAGCAAAGTCGTCGACGTCGTTGCCGCTGCTGCTGCAGTCAGCGTCAGCGTTGACGTCAAGCCGACGACAACGACTACCACAACAACAACAACAACAAAGGCACTGCAGTGCATACATATAAGAATGGACAGCAGGCACGGGCAGCGAAGAGGCAGTGACGGGCAGGCGGACAGAAGCAGGCTGTCAGGCCAGGCGGACTGTGGGCAATGCTGTTTTTGCAGTTGTTGTTGTTGTTGTTACTGCTGCTGCTTCTTCGAGGTTCCTAATTTAAATGCAAATGAGATTCATTTGACGACGACACCAACATACTTTGTCCATGTCCATGTCTTGCGCTTGCATAGCACTAACTGAGTGTGTGTGATGGTGTGTGTGTGTGTGTGTGAATTTGGAATTTGATAATATGTATATATGTACAATTAGACATAGAGTTGTGCATGTATTTAGTTGCACATACATACATACATACCGACAACGCATATACATAAGTGGGCTGTGTGTGTGTGTGTGTTTGGTTTTCATATATAAATGAACTATTGCAGTGTAAATGAATTAGTCGAAATCAAAGGCGTATGAGTCAAGCAAATGAGAGGGGCTCTGAAGGAGCAGTATATCTTTAGCGGCATCTATCGGAAGAAAATGAAACTACACGTAAACCATTCTCATCACTTATTGATTATTTTTGAAAGTTTTGGTAAAAATTGATGCAGTAGCTTTTGAGTTTATGTGCTACAGAAATAATATGTTCAAGCCGGACTCGTCCAAACTTCACAAACCATATGCATACCATCCCCAACCTACTCTTAAATGTTTAGTTGAAATCGCTCGACACGTATTCGCAGTGTGACATTAAAATGTACACTTATTTTTATAAATATAGATTATATGATGCTTAGGCGCTGCGCCCCATGTTCGTCCTTTCGCCAACCACGGTGCTCTTAACAAGAGGATTCCAGCCTTTCAGCCAAAGTCTAGAAGTATGATATTTAAGTCGATAAAGACATGTTTCCAAATTTTAAGGACCAATAGTCGAGTCGATATAGCCATGTCCGTCTGTCCGTGTTGGTCACTGTTTCTCAGACACTATAAGCGTTAGAGCAAAAAAATGTTACCAAAAGTTTACCCATTCATGTCGATTTGTTACCCCTTTCCCCAGAGACGGTATTTCGCGGTTTACACCCACACTATAAAAGCTATTCAATTGCAACTTGGAACAGTTATGCGCTGTTAAAATCATTAAGATCAGACCGAAACTTCAAAAGATATTGGTAAAAATATGCCAATATTAGACCCTCCTTCTAGAAACTGCATTTGTGTTAACCAAATGTGGTACGTAGACTCACTTTACGCTTATAAACCAAACAATGCTGACCCTTTTTCTATTTCGCCCATACCCCTCAATTCATCGATACGAATATTTACACAGAAATTAGATTTTCATGGGATAATGGGTACAGGGTAATCCACTGTCAGGCACCGGCCCGATTGTCTGCAGGATATTTTTGTTTGTTAAAATTATGACGGCACCTCAACTTTCCAAATCATACCACAAAAAAGCCAGCCCAAAGGTCAGACAGTATTACAAAGAAGAAGTGGAGAATCAAGAGGAAGGGAAAGAAGAGGAGAAGAAAGAGTATAGGAAGATATTGGTATCAATATGCAAGGCTAGGCTTGGGGAACTGGAAGAAAAATATGACTAACCTCGAGAGGGGCATAGTGGATTATAAAAGTCGGCACTATAAACATATTCGAGCGAAACAGGCATAACGAAATCATTTCAACTTTGGCAAGATTTTCAGGTCGACCCCTTGAGAAACTTGTTATGACCACTGCCACTGCCTTAATTAAGCACTTGTCTGCATATATTAAAAGCTGCCACTGTCGCTGCCAGTGCCACTTCAACTGTGCCACTGTGCCCGACTGCTCGGCTGCTTCTTCATTTTCCTTATTTTGCCCAAATACAAAAGCCTATTCCGCACCGATAACTGCAAACACAACAAACACAGCAGCAGTGGTAACAACAACAACAACAGCAACAACAACAACAGAACGCACACTATGTTGTAAAGGATAGAAGCAGGAAGCGTCAGGACATGCAACCAGCTACTTGTACTCATGTAGATGACTTGCTGCCGCTGCCTGGCCGCATGTTTGTCCTGTTCCTTACTTGGCAGTACTATATACGAAACACAACAGCAACGCACAATTATAAATCTGTCCAGTGGCACACACACACACATACACTGAGTCATATATGTATGGTTACCCCTTTTGACGCCTGCAGTGGCAAGCGTCGCCAACGTCGTCGTAGTCGTCGACGTCGACATCGTCTGTTTGTGTGCTATGGCTGCTTAAGTTTTTGGCATTAACAAAGCTACCACCCACACCCGATCCACTCCTAGCTAGAACGGAAACCAACACACACAAACACACTCTCACACACATAGAGAGAGAGAGAGAGTTGCCTGGCTGGCAACACCAATACCAATGCAATGTCCTTGCCAACGCCAAACCGCCTTGGAAAATTAGCATCAAACGCATAAAATGACCAAGTCTAAGTCTGCCGCAATGTTGGGCTGAAGCGGGTGTCCAAGGGAAAGCAGCAGCACTGGCTGCATTCTCATTTGGAATTACGAAAATTCAAAATTTACAAACGAAAATGTTATGAGAACGTAGCATAGGATTTTGGCCTGACAAGGTCTGAGCAGGGAGGATTGAGGGAGGTCGAAGGGACTAGTGCCTGGCGTGTGACGCACAATAGTTGGTTAGTGTAGCAGTCGGGCCAAGCGGCCAACTAGGCGGATGAGGTATGTGTACTGGGGAGCAGGCAAGGCGGCCATACCGTACAAGTTAATTCAGTTAAAGGACCCAAAAAGTCTGCTGTGCATTTTCGGCTACACAAATGTTGCAGCGTGGAGCGGGGAAAAGAGTTTTACATGTATTAGTATGCGTAGTTAAGTTCTGATGCCAGCCCAAGTCACTCCAAGTGCGTTAGTGTGTGTGTAGGCGAGTGTGGGTTGAAGGAACTTTAAGTAAATGAACAGAAATGACAGGCAGACATTTGCATTATTATTAGTACAAGTTGCAGTCGTGTATAGCTGGAAATCGGTCTGGGGCTTTTGGCTAGGGTTGTAGTAGTTCTACGCTACGAAATGCATTTCATTGCATACATTTAGGAGGTTTTCATTACGTCGAAAACTTTTGCTTCTGGCTTTGTGTGTGTGTGTGTGTGTGTGTGTGTGTGTGTGTGTTGTTGCTGCATTTTGTGCATATAAGTTTTGGCTACGTGTTAAGCAAGCGGCATGAACGGAATGCCGAAAAGTGTGGGGCATGTTGCAAGGCTTTGCGGGTGTCTATGTGTGTTTGTGTGTGTGTGTGCGTGTATTCAAAAGTCATTTTAAGTTATTGAATGGAATAAAATGTAATTTAAGTAAATTACAAAATTTTGCTGTCTGCCTAGCTAAATTTTCAACATTTTAAGCACATAGGCTTAGACGCAAGTACATTTCTATTGCAGTTATATACCTAGTTATACATATATGTACTTAGTTATGCCTGTGTGTATATTATATAAATTCACTTGGTTAGTTATGTATGCAACTGGCAATTTTGGTGTATTTGCACTCATACCCATTTTTTTGTAAGTCAAGTCAATCGATTATTGATTTTTATTGCTAACAATTTTTGAAGGTTGCAGCTAAACTCGGGTGAAGTTAAAGCAACGATTTATACTGGGAGTTGCTGAACAAGGGAAACATTCTTCTTTTAAAATGCATTTATTTTGTAAAGCAGTTTGTTTTAAGTTCTTCGTTTGTTATATACATGCTTTTTAGTTTCTTAATTAGAAGCAAACTTTTAGCTTAGATACATAGCATTCTAGGCCGACTTTGTTGTTGTTTTACTTTTCCGCAAAAAGGTATTGCGATTGGCCAAAAGACTAAAATCCCCAATTTGATGTTTTGCGACGATTTAAGCAAACGACGATTTTTTGTGTTGGGCAAGTCTTCAAAGAATTGTTGAACTGAATTTCAGCACTATAGTCGCTAAAGTTGGGTCGCCAGAGGAATAATAAGAGTAAGTAATTTTCAAAATGTTTTGTTTTTCATTTTTTTTTGTTTAAATTTCTTCTAGCTAATTTCGGTTGCTTTGATAAACGTGCGGAAAGGCCTGAGTTGGTTATCAACTATTTATTTATACTCTTCTGCCTATCACATACATTGCACAAACCCATAACACCCTTTTACACTTTGTGTAGAGGGTATAAAAATCCGATTTTACTTAAAAATTTTATATGAAAAATTACGATACACGTATGAACTAATTTTTCACAAAGATTTTTTCGGGCGATTGAAAAAAGTGATACCAAAAAAGGTGTTCGATTTGAAAAAGAATTACTTATATATGACTTCAAACATTTTTCCCCAGTTCTATGTCAACCCATCTTGCAAATCATCAAGAAACTGTACTTTTCCATAACATGCACCGCTCTCACTTTGTCGTAACAATAAAGCCTATAGACTTACACACACACACATGCATACACACTGGCAAGGTACATTCCCCACGCCACACATGCCACACGGACTCAACCATCTACTCACTTTTATATTGTTGGGTGAAAGCTTGGCTTGCAATTGACCAGCGCACCAAGTCCAATTGTACCAACGCCCTCGTCTAGAAAACGCGTTGAATAATCAAAAAAAAAAAAAAAATGGAACTCATACTGTCTGGCTTCCACCCAAATGTGATGTTGTTGCTGTTGATGCTGCTTCCAGCAATTTTTTTGCATTGCCAATTTTTAGCGCTTGCCACACAAATTCTTTTTATTTCGCGTAAATTCGGAATGACACCCGAACCCTTAAACCATCTTCATTTTCCTTGTGCTCAGTTTTGGTTGTTGTTGACTTATTTTTTGGTTCCTTTTTTTTGCTGGCTGTTCGATTTGAGTTGAACGCGGTGGTGGCAACGCTTGACCAAATGGTCGCCACCCAAATGCCTACTACTGCTGCTGTGCCTCTGCCTTGGACCACTTCAACAATGTGGCGCCCATTTCGCTTCAGCTGCAACTCCAACTCCAGTTTCAGCTACGGCTTCGGCTTGGGCTGATTATGAGTGGACGCGTGTTGAAAATGTGCAGCATTCCCGGGAGTAACCAGCTAGCCAGAGTGACCAGCCTGCTTCAGTCAGTGCTCGATTGGGTTGTGTTCGGTTTTGTTGTTGTTGTTGTTTTGCGCGTTTCACGTGCGCCCAAAAGTTTGTTTTGTGTTTTGTTAATTTTTTCTTGGCCGCGAATTTGTTTTCATTTACGTTTTGCATTTCGCGTGTGGAGGACACATGCAATACAGCCTGTGCCCCTCGGAGCACCGTTCCTCATATGCGCTGCCATTTTTTGCGTTTGAAACAACGCGCGGGTTTCGGTTCAGTGGAAATTGGCAAAAAACAAAGTAGAAGACAGTGACTGCGACAACAACGAGCTCCAGTGGGGGGAGAGGGTGTCGAGGGGATGGGCACTGGACCCACCTTAAGCTGCACACCCAAGCATTAAACCAGCCCCACACACACACACACACGCATGAGCACTCACTGGTGCTCAGCTGTTCATTTTTATTATTTTGGCCATTATCGCATGTGGTTCGCTGCTTTGGTCACTCGCCTGCCAGCCAGTCAGCCCGTTTCCTGGGCAGGATCCCCTTCCACTGGCCAATGGAAGCGCTGCTGCTTTTGCTGCCATTCCTGCCGAGTCCTGCTGATTAAACATTAATTAAGGAAAACAATGCTGCTGTTGCTGATGCTGCTGCTCCTGTTGTTGGTGTCCAAAAAAGTTTTCGCCTCTCTTTTGGGTTTTTCGGTTTTTTGGCCACTTTTTGTTTAAATTTTTGTTGTTGTTGTGTCTTTTTCTTGCAAATAAGAACAAAATCGCGGAATTTGTATAAAAATGCAAAATTACGAATTCGCGATTTTTCTGTATATTCCATGTACGAATCTACATATGTATTCATGTGTGTGTGTGTGTGTGTGTGTGTGTGTGTGTGTGTGTGTGTGTGTGTGCTGGGGGTGATTGTATGCGGTATGAAGAAGAAAATTACCAAAACAAAATAAAAATTTTTGTTGGTGGCGCGCTTAAATCGCCATAAAAAGTAGTAGAAAAATCATCGACAGACGTAATAAATTAAAAATGTGTGGCAGTTGGGGCAGTTGGGGGTTGGGGGTTAGGGTGGCAGGTGGAAGAATAGCTTGAGTTTGGGCTGTTAAGCATCCATTGTAGTAAAAGGTACAGTCAGAAATAGAAGGAGTACGAGACGAAGAGAGCGAGAGAGAGAGAGAAGTGAGTAACGTCAGTTTGGCATTTGGTTTTGGTGTGCTCCCCACTTTTCATTCTTAAGCTGAGTCAAGTTTTTGGCATTGTTCAATGATCTGCAAAAACTTGCTGAACTGTTGCCATTGATATGGGGAAAATAAAGGTAATGATAGTGAGCTTAAAATAAGCAAATATCATAATTTATCAACAAAATTGTAAGACATTTCCCGAAATTTCGCTGAAACATTTAAATGTTTTAATTTTTACGCAGCTTGTGTTTACTTTTACGGAAGTTTTAATCAGTAGACAATATATTAGTAAACACTAACCACATTTCTCATTACCGCTTTGTTACTGTAACTGAGCTGTATCAGTAGAGATTATCAATCCTTTTGCTTTCAACATTAACCAAGAATATAAATTTTAAGAACTTCAGATTGTTTGACTTATTTTCAAAATAGTGCTTTTTTTTTAAACTATAGGTATCCTTTATGATTTTATCTTAACTATAATACTTAAAACTAATAAAAGAATTCAGTTTTATTAATAATATTTGTTTTTTTACACAAGAGGTACAAAGGTCAACTTTGTGCTCTTCACAAGCTTTTTTTTGCATATATTGCAAGATAATATTGTCACACTTTAAAGATGTATAGAATGCAAATTTGTCGATTGTATGTAAACTCACACAAAGGTTCTTCTTCATCGAATCTACCACGCAATTTTTTAAAACTTATACTTATCCAAATTGTGCGAAGCGGAGCTTTTGATATCTTCCACAGCTTAGCAACGTCTTTTAACTATACAGAACGCATCCTTTTTAAGTTTGAGTCAAGTTGTGGCTTATGGGGAGGATTTAAATATTAATTTTTTAGGAATCCAACGAAGTCGAAACGAATGATAAAATTACCAGACTTTTCCCTATGACTTATAATTTCTTTGTTTTAATATTCTAGATCAATAAAATAAACTTTGCGCTTTGAGCGGAACGCTAATCTTTTGCTAGGCATTGCATTCCTTCGTGCTTCTTTCAATGTGTCTTAATTGATTTCAGTTACAGTATTTTCTGACCTTGATAAAAATATATCCATTCTATGAATGCATTAATTGTGTGTTCCTTCGTCTCCTTACATGTATTCCTTCGACTCTCCACACCACCCCTTTCACTAGGTTCTGATCTTGATTGAAAAATCGCATCCGTATTATGTGTTGCTCCTGTCTTTCTAATAATCTATGCAGCGGTCACAGTCCAAAAGATGATCCAAAGTTAACGCATTCCGCTACATCTCTTTCATATGGTCTTGATAATGGTTGGACCAATCCCATTAAAACCATGTAATCCTTGGCAGCCGTTCTGTTGTTTCTCACTTTAAACTCGATCTTCTTTCGCTTGCCGATATTATAACGGTATCAACTGGACTGCTGAAGAATTTGGAAAAATCTAGCTTGAGCACTTGAAGAGTGCAGACGTGACGAGTGCCAAACACGGAGGCCACGCTTAAACCAACTTGTGTTGTGAATTTACCATCCATATAAATACAAAGTAATCGCTTATATTAACTGCAAAAAGAACTAAGCTTATTAGACAAAATTGAAGCCTTCTTAAATACTTAAGTTATTATAACAAATGTATATATGTATATCGTTTAGAGTGGATTGACATATCAAAAAATGGCTATTTCCACGGTAAACACAATCGTTTCGCCTTTCCACAACACATTCGACCCTTTCAAATAATTGACTTCCGATTTCAATTAAGTCATTTTGCATTAAACTAATCATCAGTTTGGAATGTGCAGCCTGCCCTGGCTCTCTGACATACTTTTAGACGACCCTTCGACCCTCGTTAGCATTTCAATATGTAAATATTTATATTCAAATCACGTATTTGCCATACTCTCTAGCTAAGTAAGGCAAGTTAGTGGCAAAGTAGAACAAGCTACTCATGACGCGCATGATTATGCATTTTATGTGTGATATTAAAATTTGCGTTGCATATGTTTAGGCTGCAAAGCTGGAAAACCTTGAAACCTTGCCTATAAGTGCAATAAAAAGATCTAGTGTGGTGAAAAAAAAGCAGTGTGACAGTTCATTTTGAGGTTAAGTTGCTAATTGGAGGAAGTATTTAATTTCTTTAAGAAATATTATGGTATGCACAAGAGTTACAGGTCAAATAGTGGCGATAGTCTTTTACGTACACTTAAATTCAACTCAATAGCAACTCAATACACCTAATTGAACTTTATGCTCTGAGTTTTACTCAAAATTAATTTCTAACATTGAATAATGTGGCGCCATCTAGTGAGCGCAAAAACAGTCATCTAACACAAGCATGAACATCCTTTTCGCTCTCACGTGGAGGCTGCTGTCATAGCTGATTAAAAAACCCTTCGCTTTATTGTGTTTTTATTTAAAAATTTTGCAAGTTCTTTAAATGAAACTAGGTACAAAACATAAACTTAATTTAAAGCCTGCCTTAAACCAGTTTGTGCGTTCAAAGTTACCACTCAAGCTCTATATACCATTTAGTGTAGCAGCAAAAACTGTCATCAAATTTGCCTAATTAGAAAATTACATTTTGTCGTTGTTCTAATTTCAGGCAAACAAAATTGACACTCGCTAAGTGAACTGCAGTCCAGGTCCAGTCCGGAGCAGCTTGGTCCACTCTCTCTCCCTCTCCGACAGACATAGCTGTTAGTGCTGCAGCGAAATTTAATTGCATACTTTCAGGCGCATAAATTTTGTGCGAGCAAATAAACTTTGCACTAAAATTAACCTCTAACCTATTTTACGTTCCGAAGCCACTGGCTCATAATGAAGGCTCTGACAATATTGCTCTCGTTGCCGCTGATGCTGCCGTTGCAGTGGCAACACCGGATGCAAATGAAGCGCTGCTAGAAGACGCACCGCCACATGCCACTGGAGACGACGGCCAGCAAGTGGAAAACCTGAGCGCTGCATGAGAAAATGCCAAAGGACATGACCGCGAAACGCGCCAAATTTTGTTAGTTGCAATGCAAGTCAAAGTGCGCAAGCAGCAAGGAACAGGTTATGTAGCAGCCAGAGCACACTGCAACATCATCATTCCGGACGTCATCATCATCGTCATCATGATTGTGATTATGGCACTGCGCTTCCTTTTAATTGCATGAATTTCATTTTGTGTAAATGAACAGCAATTTTAGCAGAGGTCACCACCTGGCAGGTGTCAGTGAGATGTGGATAGGGAGCCAAGGGAGCAAGTGTATGCGATTATGAAGTAGTGTAGTGGCAGAGCACAGAAGATGCTGGAATAAAATTAGATGTGGAAAATCACAACTGTACCGCAAATCGAAACATATTCAAGTTAACTTTATGCAAAGCTTAGATAATAACTGCAAGACATAGCTTGAAATTATTATATGAATAGTTTTTCTTTGTTATATTACAAGCAACCTTTTACGGGAACCTTAAAAGCTTTTGTGTCTGCAAAGTTACTGACTCGTTAACTTTATGATGTATAGTGGGGTTAATTTTCTATAAAAGTGTCCGTTTGCCTGCCCACCCAAATCGTATTGATATCATTGGTCGTAGCGAATGGGATATTACAGGACCCTCGAGCTTTTTAGAGAGAATCTCTCAGAGTAGGTCTGTGTAAGACAATTACTTTTATTGCTCTCAATCTTGGTGCCATCATCACAATGAACAACTATGTTACTATGGAGATCATGTAGAATCACTCTTGCCCACAGATGTCACCTCAGTGTCAGTAGGTGAATGAGTAGAAGAAACTACTTTCGCCGGTCGAAACTAACACTTACAAGAACTTCATCTTTACCGTCTTGCTTTATGTACCCAAAGCATTGGTGATGACGCAGTTTGATCCCAATCAATGTCTGTAAGCCATCGGGAAAGTTCGGCGTCATGATCTGGAGAGTTTCAGAGTCTTAAAGTCTATAAAGAACACATTGACACTTCGATGTCAGTTTCCAGAGTTTTTGTACTAAGAGGAAAATTCAGGCCTGGAAAACCCGCATATAAACAAAGTCTACTGCCGTCATGACCATCCAATACAAATTTATTATTGAAAAAGCTGCGAAACACGCTTCTCTAGTACTGATTGCTGTTGAGCTAGGTTTCGCCATTTTGACAATCGCTTAAACTCACAGCTTTCGTACATGAGATGGAAATGTTGAAGATCTCAGCCGCTTTGCAACCAACTTATCAGTTGTCAACCTCATTCTTATAGTCACATCAAGACGGCCAAATGTGCAGTTGCTACTGCGAGTGGAAGGTCTTTTAAAAGCACCTCCACCGAACAACGGTAAGTTTCCACAACTTATGACAAAAGGATGTAGGTTCGTCATTATGGGAAACCTACTCGCTATTCGTCTACATGGGAGCAGAACGTTTGAGATCTGCGGATTGCACTTTTCTAGTCCAATAAGAGTAAAGAAAGGCGTACTGGGTAAGCTAATCGTAAAAATGTGTTTCGGGGTTTTTGTGTGCTTCACTTCCAAAGCTATTCATATTGAATAAGTTGCAGAAAGATCTACTGCGATAACAAATTTCGTGGATGCTGCCCTTTTCTTGGCAGAATTCACAGACAAATTCACCGCCAACAATGTTGTTATCACATCGTTTGCTGGTTCTTGTGGAATCACAGTGCTCCGCCAAGACGAGTGGAAACTGTGCTAAAGGAGGTAGACGCTGTTCCACGCCCAGCGCCAACCCAAACAATAGCTGACTTGCAGCATTAAGGGACGTTTGTAGACAGACTGTTCCCGAGTGAGATCAGACCATATGTTCCATAGGCAAATATGATTAGGAGCAATAGTCGAGTCGATATATACAGACGGAAAGACAGGCAGACGGACATGGCTATATCGACTCGATTATTGCTCCTGATCATTTTTGCTTGTGGAACATATGCTCCCCTCCTTCTGTCTGTTATATATATTGCACAAATCTACAATACTCTTTTATGCATACTTTGTGTACAGGGTATAAGAATTACTTTACCTATTGTGAACTTAGATTACAAACATTTGTATCACCAACAAATACTTATTATAGAGCAACTTCCCGCTGCCAATATGGCTTGTACAGCATTTACAAGAACTTCACTAAATTTGACAAAACTCACTTATCTTTGCGTCTTTTACGCTTCTGCCCATTTCAGTCCCATGGTCCAACTCTTTGAAGCCTTCAAACAAATTGAAAAATTACATTGGCATCGTTCATAAAACTGTAAGAGTGTTCATCTTCTACCCGCCAATGTTTTCCACACAAAGATAAATTAGCATGCGTTTACCCCAGGCCCCAAGTCAAGAATCAAGAATCCGTTGCTCCCAAACCCAAACATCGAAATTAACCCTTTGGCAAAGCTGACGCTGCTCGTCTGCTCGACACATAATTAAAATGCATAATTATACCGAAAATACGACAACATTTCAGACAAAATGACGACAAATGCCGTTGCTCAATGTATTTAGAAATGCAAATCAATTGATGCCGCACACACACAGACACACACAAAGAGACATATACAAATTTAGATCTCGACGATGTCTCAAGTAGGCTGGCGAACCCAAAAGTCCGAGCCGCATAGGCATTATCATCTGATTCGTTGTACTTGTACCAAAAAATTTACGTCTAATTAGCATAAAATTTCATTCGACAAAAGTTTATTGAGTTTTGCATTAATTGTGACTGGAAGGGGTTAAACTCAACTGGTCTGGGCGCAAACCCTTTAAGAAGGTAGCAGGGATAGTGGGGGTTGTGGGTTAGGTGCGTAGACAATTAATCTTGAAATTGGGCAATATTTGACTTTTGTAGTTGTCCAACGTCGACGCCATCATCGTCGTCATCATCATCATCTGGCTTTTTAATGGCCAAATTTGAATTGCTAATATATTAGGTGGGGCTTGGTTTTGGGGTCCGCTGGATGTTGACATATCGAAGCTAAAACATAATGAACGAATTGCAGCAGTTTTGCATATCTCTTTTTATTTTTGTCTATCATTTTTTTTAATTGTAATATGCGGCATATTTTTCTACATTTATTTTTTAGGCCGTTAATTTTAATGGTGCGCAGTTCTAATTAGAATTAGATCGGTTATCGAAAAAACGGCAGCAATTTCGGTTTGATAGCTGAAATTTTTTATTATACGCGTAGATTGGAAAACTTTTTTAATGAAAACTGAGCATAATCTGTATTTTTAGATTTATGGTAATGGAAATTGGAATATTTTAGAGTCAAATAGACAAACATTTGTACAAAAAAACATTACAAATAAATCAGTTGCATGTGGGAAATTTAAAATAAAAATTAAAAAAAGAGTTCACTTAAAATGGTTTCAAAATTTGGGCCTTAAAAAGTTTTTGAAAACTTAATTTGGGATAAAATAGGAGCAAAACTAGTATTGAGCAAATAACACAAATCTGTATAAATAAAAGTGAATCCGAATTTTTAGTTTAGCGCAAAGTATCAGGATCACTTTATAGATCTAGCTATAGGGAAGATTTTGATGGACTATAAATCGTTAAATTGCAAAAAACTACAAAATCTCAAAGTTTACTAATTTTTATTTCCTCCGAAACTGTGCACTGAGTCTGCAACGCCTATTACTAATAGGCCAATACCAATAAGCAGGATATAAGGATGAGAAAGAGAAATAGGGTGGGGAATAAAAAGGAGAAATGGCACAGAAAACAGAATATGATCTATCTAGAGTGGGCCGAAGCCCCCTAGATTTCTATATTAGTCTCATTTTTTTAGTAGACAACTGTATGGTGACCAAGTTCATCGTTTATCGAAATATGTTAGCAATGAACTAACTTTAAAACTTGAAAATATAGGTAGATAAACAATGATATATTGTCAATCGACGGGAATAGCCTGAAGAGAATAAAACGATTCCAACTACTATAGTGCTAAGATATTTGGAATTTTAGCAGGTAACTTAAGTGCCAATTTTGCTGCACCTGTCATCAGTAACATTTTGGCCCCGTTAAGTATCATGCTCCGTCTAACCCAACAGAGGATTCGAATGTTTGCGTCGATCTGATCCTGCGGTGCGTTTCAATATAGACAATCTCAAGAATATGATCCATTGTTATTTGAAAAGAATGTAGCTTAGACTCCAATACAAAAGATAATTTAAAATGTATCTTCCAAAACTAAGACGAGATATACCTACTTCTTTTATATCTTTACTACCAGATGTAACTGGTCATTCATACATAAAAAGCATGGACAAGAATCGATAAGTGAGTCGACAACGGCTTTAATAGGGCCGCAAAGTATGTAGCATGCAGAAGGATGTGTGACAAACTATTTGCAATATTTTAAAACAAGTTCATCGATTCATGTCGCGGTTTACACCCACACCATAAAAGCTATCCAATTGAAACCTGGTGCAGATATGCACTATTACTGTGCAGTCATGTGTGAAAATCATTAAGGTCAAATAGTCTCTTTAAAGGATATTGGTAAAAATATGTCTATTTTAGACCCCTCCTGCATTCGTGTTAACTAAATGTGGTACGTAGACTCATATTAGGCTTATAAACCAAACAATGTTGACCGTTCACCGAATCAATCCCCCTACCACTGCAGTATAATTACATTTTCCCCTCACCGCATCGAAACAAGAATTTGCATAATTTGATTTTCATCGGAAAAATAAGCTCACGGTATCCCACTTTCGGACGTCGTCCCGACTGTCTGCATCAAATTTTTTTTGATTATGTTTTTGTTATCTTTTTCGAAGCTAATTTGCTGAATTCTTAATAAAAAAAACGTTGTTTATTTATCATCTGCATATATCGATAGTCGTCGTCTGCGCAATAAAACGCCAAAGATATTACAGAGTACTTTCCAAGGGCATAAACTCCTTATCTCCGTGCTTTCTCCGTTCTCCCATGCACTTTATTGCTGGTTATAAAAGAAGGATGCTTAAGAGGTCAGTTCCGAACTTGATTCGAAATAAAACGCCTGTGGAGTTTTTTGGAAAATCTTTAAAAAATTCGCCAATTCCCTACTTAGTAAAAATGGTTGGTAAATTGATTACAAAGAATGAATTTAATTATTTGAAAACCGTGCTAGGAGATAAAAGGTGGTTGCCGGAGTCGAGGTCAAAGGCCCTAAATTTAGGTCAAATAACTTAATTTCCGAGTAATATGAGTTTTGCATTCTTTTAGTTTCTGAGATCCTGCGGATAGACTAATGGTTGAATAGTTTTGCAGAAAGGTATTTTGATCTAAACGCTTCATTTTCCGTTACATAGTACTTATCACACATCTATAAAACGTCCTTTGATCCTATGTTTACAGATTTTAAAAACGATTTCATTATCGAAATTAATCGATGTTCGTATATGCTAAGTAATTGTGTGAATTCAAGCAATAATGCTCATTTTGTATCGAATTCAAAAGTCAAAGTCGCCTAACAAATACGGTTCTAGTTAAAGTTCAATTTGATAAAATAAAAGCAAAATAGAGTCTTTTTTCCTACAAAAGCCGTTAACGTTGTTTAGCTGTTTCAACTCCTGCTTTTTCTAGTTTTGTGGAAGATAAAATCCAGTTGGTACTAGCATTTCCATCGAAAAACAAACTATGGAAATTCTCAGAGTTCCTCATTTTCTACCAAAATCTAAAGTTCTTGGAATCTTATACTTTCAATCATTTTTATATACCAGAAGGGCTAAGGGCTATATAGTATAGTATTTACGAGCAAATCCCTGACCGGTGGTCCGGCCTCTCAAGTCAGTAAAACAAACAAAACAGACAATTTATGTCATAGCAGACCGCTTTGCATAACTCACAGCCTCAGGCTCGGTTTTGGTCTCAGACTCGGACTCAGTCTCTGAAATAGCCTCATGGCTAGCTTTTTAAGCATGTGCTTAATGCGCATGCCAACAGAATCAGCTCCACAAAGCCCAACCAGGGCTCCGTTTTAGTCCCAGAGTGCAGGGCACAGAGTACACCAGCCCAACTCAGCCTCAACTCATATATGTATATGATTCCGACGAATTGCTCGTTATCGATTTGAAACTTATAAGGAAAAAAACTAATGAAAATCAGGCAACGTCAGCAACGGCCGGACAGCCAGACAGCCGGACAGCCGGAGCAGAGAGCAAAGCGTAATGAAGGAAAAGCAAAGCATAGGAAACAGCAATAAGCAGAAGCGCAAAAGCAAAACCGAATTAAATTAAATTAAATGAAAACTAAATTCAAATGAGTTTTCGGGCATTAAGAGCCAGCAGAGAGCGACCTGCCCAAGCGTTCGCACTGCCCATCCCGATCCCGGCCAGCTTTTGTTGTTATTATGATTTTTGTTGTTGTTTTTTTTGCACTTGGTGTATTCTTTGCCTTGGTCAGAGCTTTGCTGAACGGGTTTGTGTAATGAATTAATCCGCGCAGCATTTTGCAATTTGACTGTTGGTGGCTTCGTTTGGATGCAAATCAGCTCGACCAGCTTGACTACTGTCTGTACTTGACATAAGGCAAAGCGCTAGGTACATATAGACGGGCGGACCGACAGAACGACAGATATACAGTCAGTCACAGCTCTAAATGCACAGAGACAAATGCAAATTGCATGATTTCTTTTGTAAATAAGAAACTGATGAGCAGCAGTGTCTCACAGAGACCAAGGCATGGAGCAAAGGGAGTCGACTCTGGCGGAGCAGCTGCCAAGTTGTCATTGTCATTGGCAATGCCACGAAATTAAATCGATGGTCGAGGCGATTGACATGTGTAAGCAGAGGACAGTTCAAGAACAAGTTTTTGCTCTTGTTGTCGTTGTTGTTGGGACATACAAAATAAGTTGTCTGATATTTGGTTGTTGTTGCTTTTTTCGGGTACTACGGAAATTAGCTTAATTGTATGACAAACCAGGCGGATGTGGTGCCAGCTGCAGCATAACGTAAAATATCTTTTAAGTAAAATTCATGATGCATCAAGCAATGTTTGAAGCAGGGTTGGACCGAGGAGGTTGAATGATTCAGTTGCATTTGGTTTATTAACATTTAACTCAGCAGCTGCCGCTGTTGGGAGCCATGGAAATTGTGCATTTCATCAAACATTTATTTAAACTTTTGTGGACACACACACACACACACACACACACACACACACTCACACCACCAAAGCTGGCAGCGAAAAAAAACACTGCATGCTTTTTGGCGTAACCGCATAAAACAATTTTCATTTCCTTTCAACTACCAGAGCAATAAAATATATATACGATATGCATGTAAATATAAAAAAATGCCATTACCTTTTTGAGTTGTTTTTGTTGGCTGTTGGTTTTTGGTAGCTTGCGGTACTGTTTCCAGGTAACAGCGCCACAATTTTTAACCATTGTCAATGACCGATGTGGTTCAGCGCAAGTTACAGTTTTTACTCATGGTATGCTCTGTGTGAGAAGGTCTATTTGGAGGAGAGAAAAGCTGTTATTCGCCGCTAGTGTTGACGGTTTATGTATAAAGTTGAGAAATTTGTGTTATTCTCTTAGTAACAAATTACATTTACTTCTTCAATTTATTAGTTGGTCGCGGTTTACACGAAGCGTGAAGCGAGATGATGTCACGGTAATATCACCCGTAAGTTATCTCGTCTGCAACCCTATGCGACTTACTTCATATTCTAATATCGTGCGAGATTTTGTGCAAAGTCTTGTAAAGTGCAATTCAGTGTTGTGTTGTACCTCAAATTAGTGCTGCAAGTGTAACGAGTACAAACAAGATTTTTGGTGCCGAACAATGTCATATGTAGTGTTGTTAAATTAATATATTAATAAATAATCAAAGTTGTAATTTACAGAAATTTTTGTATGAGATATCCAAGAGCTTATGAAACGTAGCTGGAGGCATCCCGTTGAATGATTTGAATGTCTGAACGTCCTCATATTGCAACTCCTGCATTATCAAGTGTTGCGCCCTTGTCCACGGCGTTTCAGCGCCTCCCGGCTTCAAATACTTCGTTGGCGGCTCTTTCACTCCAGCGCTCTTTTTATTTTGAGTTCGCGTTTGGCGGAGACATGCAAACTTAGAATTAGTGATTAAGAATGGTTGATCAATTTAGATGTGGATTTACATATATTTTGAACTTTGCTTACACTACCGGTCGAAGGTTTTGGTAAGATTACTCTGTCAAGCAATTATTTCTTATCAGATTTCTATTATTGAATATCTAGAACTGATATTGAGTGTCGTTCCTAAAAGTTTGAGGTGGTATTCTCAAACCCGCTCACTACACGGGGGGTGGTTAAGAAAGGTTGATTAATTTAGTAAATGGATTTACATATATTTTGAACTTTGCTTACACTTCCGGTCGAAGGTTTAGGTTCAAATAAATCAATAAAAAATATGCATATAAAAATTTCATTAAAAAAATAGAAAAATTTTTAGGACGTCCAATAATAAACAAACAGCTTGCCGAAATCCTGCCTATTGTTTGTTATAATTTTTGTATATGTAATTTTCAAGAATCTTTAAAAATGTACCTTTAAATTCCATTATCAATAAAAAATATTAGTATACAGTATTTGTCTCGTCACATTTATTTTATTTATTTATTATTATTTATTTTTATATCAGCTCATCTTCCGTCTAAGGAAAATCAACACCAAACATCGGGTCTCTTACAAAATCGATTTTATAAGCGTATAAATACTGCAAATACTGAATGTAACACAAAATATCACAAATACAATGTATTTTTATGTAAAAAGCATTCCTTTATTTAAAAATACTTGTTAACTGTTAATAATAATCATCAAATTAAGTTTAGAAATATGCAAAATTTGCCCAAAATACAGAATCGATTACTTTTTATTTATACAGGACGATGGTTAAAAGAACATATTGAATTTTCAAGTCCGAGTAACACAAGCTTTTTACACGTTATTTTCTTTGTTCTAAATAAGCGAACAAAAACTGTTAATTACAAATTAGTTACCTAATACTTAAAATGAGTAAAATTTGTACTTTATCAAAAAGGAAATAAAATATACTTAAAATAAAATAGGTCGTTGCAAAAAAGAGAAGGGGAAACAATTGAGAGAGGAGAATCTAATTTGCTCTTTTCTTCTCTTTTTTTACCTACCGCGTGACTCACTTGTCGTGTGTCACTCTGTAAAGTGGGTTTTAATAATTTCCATTTGTTAAATTGGTCATCTAGATTAGACACTGTTAAGATAAAATCTTTCGTTTTTCGGACATAGTAGAATAAGAATGTTTATGAGTTGATAATTGGGAATCTGAATTAGCAACAGAGCTAATAGTTTGCACAGAAACAGAGCCTTGCAAATGAGTAATAGTTCGATTTTGCTGAAATATCTTAAAGATACTTTTTGCGTTTAAATTTCATAGCTTACATGGTATACCATGCATAGACTTTTCACATTTACTCTTATGACGTTTAATGCAACAAAGATTTAAATTTTATGCCATAAAAGATGGATTTTAATGTTATAGACATTATTTTTATAATGCTTATTGAAGCATATTTTTTTGTCTATATATATGTATATATATGTATGCTCCATTCTGTTATTTACTTTTTTCTCTATCATACAAATATATGAATGCAGCACCCTCAGATTTGTCATTTTCAACCTTTGGCAGCATCCTTGCGTTCAAAATAAATATCAGATATATACATATGTATATGACTTTAGGCAAAAGTTATTTCGCTTTTAATGCTTCATAGTCACAGATACATGTACTAATCGTACATAGAGATGAAGCACCTACTGTTTATAAACACCAAGACTATCCCTAACATCAAATGGAGAGCAATTTGGTAGGCTCATAAATTTAGCATTATGTGCCTAACGGTATACATATCTATGTATATATATAGATATATACTTATATACTTAAGCATGTAGTTGGATGAGTATGTTTGTGAGCGTGTCAGAGACTGTGAGCCAAGGTGTTGCATAGCTGTCATTGCGCTTGCCTGGCAAAAGCCCCTAAAGCATGTTTACACTTAAGCATCAGACATAGTCGAAAAAACAAACACACTCACACACACATAGAACTATGCAAATGCAAATGGCTAACAAAATTAAGAAAAATTAGTTGCATGTGCTGCACACACACACACACACACATATGTATATATACATATATCTATATTGTATATACATACACAACAATTTGACTATGTGCAGCTCAAAAATCATAAGCCATCCTCACAACACCTACCGGCTGACTGGTAAGGTTAATGCCAGTACTGCCAGACCGCCAGGTTGCCAGTTACCAGTTGCCAGCTTGCCAGACTACGATTCAGCTTGGCTTGGCATGTCTCGAGCGGCTGGAAAAACTTCAACATCAACATGATTTCAACATTCTATGGAAGATTTTTGGCCAAGTATTTGCCAGTCAGAGGATTATGTCACATGCTCGTGGTGGAGCTCATAAGACGCAGTATGATAAAGTGGGCAGGAGTAAGTCAGAGAGCGGCATACGTTGGCATTCGGTGACAGAACGAGATAGATAGATAGATGCAGGCCAACATAGTTGCAGCTTTCACATGTCAAAAATGCAGGAAATCCTCGAGCTTGTACGGATGTTTGTCATAAAATTTTACATTGCATTTTTGCAAAGCCCAGTGAGTGAGTGAAAGAGCAAGCGATATCCAGAGAAAGAGAGAGTACGCTTATGCTAGCAAATTAGTTAAATGACATTTTGTATATACTATAAGAAAATCTAATTGTGCTATGATATGAAAATTTTATATACAAACGCATCCGGGTGTATGTGTGCATAACACTTCAAAGGACCCAAAACCCTTGCCAGCTGCTTTGAAGCACTTAAGCAGCAGAAAACTATTGTTGCTGTCACAAACTGACTGTGGAAATAGACAGCGATGACAACAAAACGCAACAACAAAACTTACTTAGCGCGCTTAATTAGTAGCAAACAAAAACAAAAACACACACACACACACACACACACACACACACATGCACAACAATGCAATAACTGTATCTGTAGCTGCCACAACGGCAACACGGCTCCTGCTTCCACTTGCCGAGTGCTCGGCGCACTTCCGCTGACAATTGTGCCACTAAAAAACAAACTCAACTCATGATGCCTCAGCGGCCACTCAGCGAAAACAACAACAACAACAACTACAACAACAACAACGATAACACAACGATAACAACTAAACGAGAGTGAGTCAGTCTGTCAGTCAGTCGGCTCGTGTAGGCCCGGCCTAATGATGTCAAATTACTTGCGGGCATTTTTATGTCATAATTAAACTGCAACGGGAGATTTTTGAGTAGCTGCCTCACTTTCCTCTCTTTCCCACTCTCTCTCTCTCTCTCTCTCTCTCTCACTCTATTTCGCTTAAGTATGCAATGCATCTTTTTTAGCTACGCAATTGTTGCAAGTGGCATGCATTCAAGCTGCGCCTTGTTAACATACTTAAATGCACACACACACAACACACACACACACACACACACACACACACACACACACACACACACACACACACACACACACACACACACACACACACACACACACACACATGCTCAGAGAGTTACAGTTAGATAGAGCGGCAGCGACATAGGCATATAAATAAATATGCACAGCCTTGTTGAGTGCCTGCAAGTATGCTATATGTTTTTGCAATTGCCACTAATTACTCAAGCTCATGTCCGTGTCCCTGTTCGTCTTTCTCTAACTGTACATTTTGCCCTTTGTGCTAGTATTAGTGTTCTGGGCCATGCATGTTGGGCCCTTTGTTTGCTCGGCTAATTTGTTTAGGGCTGCAAGCTAAGCGAGTTTGAGCCTGCTCAGAAACATTGTTAACTTAATTAATATTAGATAAATGGAATTGAAGTTGAACTGGGAGCATAGTATTTAATATAATTAATAATTATAATATTATATATATGTAACTAGGGGGCTTCGGCCCCTTTCTTTCTTTCTTTTCCCCTTACTTTACCTCTTATTCTTCTTAGTCCTCTTCCCCTTATTCTTCTTCGTCATCTTTCTCTTCCCCTTCTTCTTCTTCTTTCTCTTCCTTTTCCTATTCTTCTTCTTGTTTCTCTTCCCGTTCCTTTTCCAGTTTTTCTATCTCTTCCTGGTCCTTCTCCACTTTCTCTTTGTCTTTACCTTCATCTTATTCCTCTACCTATTCCTCTTCATCTTCATCCTTAGCGATCCCCTTCTGGTTACCCTTCCCATTCCTATTAATAGTCCTTTCCTTACTCTGTAAACATTTTAAAAGTATTCTGAGATTTTATGTAATTATACCCTGTACACTACAGGCACAAAGTCTTATCATTGACTCGGGTAGCGATTGGACCATGTCCGTCTGTCCGTCCGTCTGTCAGTCTGTCCGGTGGGATCCTCCGGCGGCATCCTCAGAGATGTGAGTCGTGTTAATGTGCATCTATGTTCCAAAAGTAATCGAGATCGGATAAATACATTAAAAGTTATAATCAAAAATATACTAATTGCATGCCCCTTCGCCAATAAGCTGCTTCAAAATTCCACTACATGTAGATATGGATATATGTGAGCTAGAGTTACAAAATTTGGTGTGGAGACGCGTGTGACCCTAATCGTTAAAACTGCATTCACCTTTTTTCAATGGAACCCCCCTTCCCCCGCATTCGATTTACCTTAATTACTGCTACACCCCCCAATATATTGATTTGAAAATTGCCGCTGACATTTAAAAATGTATTTTTGATCTATGTTACAAAATTCAACGTCATTGACCCCAGAATACTGGAGTAATGGGCATAAAAGTCATTTTTATACGCATAATATCCAACTTCCCAATAGGAAAACTTATCAATTGAAACTTCCCAACAGGAAAATGTTTATCGATCTTATGAAAGGAGATATAAAAGTGGATACTTCCGTTCCCATTTTACCGTATTTAGTGTTTATAAAGAAAAAGGGAAAATTTAAAGTAGGCTTTGATATTTTGTGTAATATTATGTATGGAGTTTTACACTTTTTTGCTAGGGAAGTGGTTAAGATACTGCCACGAAAAGGGCCTAATTTTATTCCAAGGTCCTATCTATCTCTACACCAAAATGCGAAACAATTGGTTCAGCGGCTAAGGTGTGAAAAGGGAACAAACAGACACACAGATAGACAGAGTTACTTTCGAATTTATAATATTAGTTTAGATAGTTCCGTTCCGATTCACTTCGACCTTTCTCAACATACTTGCCATCAGAAAGTTGAAGAATTCGCTGGAAAGAGTTTCGTCCAATTCAGTAGAAAATATATATACCAGGATTATAGATTTTGAACACATTGACCATATACCATACAATGGACAACAAATTTAACCGAAAGGCGGGCATAACTCGTAAGCATGTTGTGGACATATGGAAATTATATATGGCTCCCTTCCTCCGTAGGGGATTTCATGGCTCACATTTCTGTCACGCAGCCAAAACTCGACACAGTTAACAGGGCGCCTATGTGTGTATCAAAAGCGTCGGACAAAGACTTTTGAAGAAGTAGGCAACAATAATCCAAATTCGAAATGTCAGAAATTTTGGTTTGTGTTTATATTCGATTCGATTAATAAAAAAATTTGATGCAGACAGTCGGCACGGTGCCCGACAGTGGAATACCCTTAACCCTTTTTCTTTATAAACACTAAATACGGTAAAATGAAAACGGAAGTATCTGGTGTGGCAGTAATTAAGGTAAACCAATTGCGGGGGAAGGGGGAGGGGGGTTCCATTGAAGAAAGGTGGATGCAGTTTTAACGATTAGGGTCACACGAGTCCACACCAAATTTTGTAACTCTAGCTCACATGTATTCATATCGAGGGGGGTGAAATAAGCATATTTTTGACTATAACTTTTGATGTATTTATCGATAATTTTTGCAACATGGATAGACATAAACACGTCGCATACCTCTGTCGAGTTTCGAAATGATAAATTGAGCGGGTCGATTGTAAACCGCGACAGTTTGCTGGGGGGAAACCGGGGCATATATGAACTCATTCGATAAACTTCGTCTTACATGAAATTACGCGCATCTTTTGGTAAAATTTTGTGTCTCTAGCTCTTATGGTCTCGGGTATCTATCCCCTCATACGGACAGACGGACATGGTCCAATCGCTAAATATGCTGATTTTTTCTCAACATAACTTCACGCTCCCCACTATACATAGGCTTTATTAGGCCTTCTGGCACCAAGGTATCAATACAAAACAGATATTAAATTAAAAACTGTCTTCATCATTCATTTTTTTGTCTTGTCAATAATTATTTTTCCGTTTACCAATTTAAATTCTTGGAAATGCAATTAAATTTTCCAAATTTTTTAGGGAAAGTACAATTACGATTTTAAAGTAAAAATTATAGTTTAATCATCCGAATGGTTTGGCTATCCACACTTACGTGTGTGGCAAAGACTCCTATAAATCTCATATTTTCTTTATTTAAGCCATTTAGCGCAAACTTTTGAAAACGGCCTTTTGAACTTTAACGTCAACATATATGATAGTACACTTTTTATAAACACTTGTAATCCGTAATTTCAGTATTCAAATTCGCTAAGAAAAATTTGATGCAGACAGTCGCGACGGTGCCCGACAGTGGTATACCCTGTAGCCACTTTCCCCCATGAAAATCAATTTTCTGTGAAAAATTTTGTATTGATGCGTTGAGGGGTCTAACATTATAATACTATTACCTATATCTCTTAAAGTTGTAATCCGATCTTCTAACGTACGAACGGACAGACGGGCATTGCTATATCGTCTCAACTATTGCTCCTGATTATTTTTGCCCATGGAGCATATCGCCTGCCACGCCTCTTTCTGCCTCTTACATACATTGAACAAATCTATAATACCCTTCTATACTTTATAATATATGTGCATCAATATTTTACTTATTTCATAAATCATACACTCAAAAAAAAAACGATTCCATAATAATTAAATGAAACAATATTAAATGTATTTAATTTGTAGGTACACACTTTTTGTCTCTTTTAACTACACTTACTATGATTTTTTGTTGTTGTTAATATTCGCAGATAAATATATGTATATAGTTATATATGTATCCGCATGTGGCTGGCGCCAATTATCGGCCAACTGCAATGGAAATGCATAATTGTTGTTGTTGTTTTTGGCATTGTTGCCTCGCTAGCAACGATTGTTGGCTGCATGCAACCCTGCCACAGCACACGCCTCCCGCTTACGCCTCCACACCCAGTCGGCAACGCTGACAGCAACAAACTGTTTTTGTGGCCAGCGGCAACCACATTATCGAAATCATTGCGCCAAGCATGGGACAGTGGACACTGGACACACACTCCTTAACTGGCGGATGGACAAACCCAACCGCGTCGCCTCGCCTGGCCTGGCCCAAAATGCAATTTTACAATTTTACGTTTTCAATTAATAAACATTTGCGCCAGCTGAATGGCGATGCCAATGCCGATTCCAATGCCGATGCCTGACTATTTGGCTGTCGCAGCTGTCTGTCTTTTTGGCGACTTGTGCGGACGGACGAGCAGCAACTGGTCGCGGCTTGTTGCGTGTATTTTACATTTGCGGCTACATAATTTGGTAAATCATTAACCGTAAAAGCAAAGAGCCGTAAAGCGATCCACGCAGCAACGCGTTTGACCGCAGTCGGCGCAGCCGCTGCTTGTTGCCGCCTGCAACACGGCGACAATGTTGCTTCACAGTCATATTTACGCCGTGTTTTTGGCTTTTCGCTGGCGCCATCAACAGCATAATTATTATTAAGTGCAGCTGAAACTTGCTTATCAATATTGAAAATACCTTCTCATAATATTGCATTTGTTTGGCTCTTATTTACATATTTCACTTACTTTGTCCGTAATGGCCGCCGCTCAGCTTGCTTACTGCCCGCCTCTTGCTAAAAAACAACTCTGAGTAAAACTACGCAATGGCGCAGAGCTGAGCAACAACAGCAACACACACACGCACACACACACACACACACACACACACACACACAGAGTCGTACATATGCGTGCATTTGGTTTTTAAAAATGGCTCCGCCTACCAACAGTGGGGCCGCGGCAGCAGCAAAGCAAACGACAAACTCTTTTTTATAGTTCATTTTTCACAATTTTTTTGTTATAATTTTTTGTTTTTATTTGCATATTTTTCAGGCATTGACTTTTTGAATTTTATTTTGGCTGCATGTGCATATGCATGATTGTCTCTATATATGTGTGTGTGTGTGTGTGTGTGTGTGTGTGTGTGTGAGAGGGTATGTATAGTGTCGTTTGTTATACCCTATTTCTATACAATGCCCGTTAGCTCAGTAACATGAAATATGACGCTTAGATTTCCATATAGGACTTTTAATACAAATATTTAAGCCAGCTCATTTAAGAAGTCAATTTTCGAGTCACCCGAGTGGTAGCTTTACATCCGTAAGATAGATGAGCAGAGTTTGGCGATGTTTCGCCGAAGTCCTAACTACTTTTTGCATCAGTTTTAACAAATTTTAAGCACATTTCAAGATTGTATATTGAGCCATATTTTTAGTGTAATTTCTTAAAAAGATGCCACAAACTGGCAACTGACTCATTCAAAGATCCTTCAGCAGCCTTTTCGATAGCTGCATTAGCAGCAGAAGCTGATCGCTGAGCGCTAACAGTGACAATTGTAGGCATGAAATCATGTTTTCGAAAAGTGTCCGATGTAGACCCAGCACGCCGTCTTGCTAATACGTTGCCACAACTCGGTCAATAGTTATTTTATTGTAATTAACGGTTGAATATAATCTTTACAACCCAAAAATAATGAGAAAATTTCTTTTTCTTCGAAATGTCAAATAACAATTGATAAATGTATCTCATACTCGGGCGCTCTCAGATGGTCTTTAACCGTTTCGATTTGTCAAGTCGCACGATATTGTCATTTAAGATCATGATGAATTTTAACTCACTTTAATTTTGCTGCATATTGCTATTTATGAGTTATCCCCTTTATGATGTTATAGATTGTACTAATAGAGTATTTGAAAGCTACCGCATTTCCAGAACCTTCCCCTCACTTGCTGTTAGGCTACCAGCTTTACTTTTATTTTTGCTTGTCATCTCCTCGCTCAGTTTGAGGCATTGCTGCCAATTTATTGATAAACATGCGCGCTCTTGGGTGGACGCGGGGCAGTCGTGGGTTAAGCAAATGTTGCCTTTATGTATGGGCATGTGCAATAACAACAACAAAAGAGCACACATACATATGCACATATTTTTTTGGTGGATGGTCCGTGTTGTTTTTGAGGATATATCCGTGCATTTGTTTTTGTTGGCTGCCGCTGACAAGGCTTAGGCAAAATCAGCTTAGATGTGGGCCGGGCAAGGTTTAGGGATTAGCCATTTGCTGTGCTTGGCCTAAAGCTTTGACGTTTGAGATGCGGCCAGCTTAAGCTAATAGCATTAGTCGCTTTGAGTAGCTTTAACTTATGCAATACGGGTTGTATACGCAATATGAAAAATGTACGGCCTAGCCGGCAGTTGCAGTCAATGCTCAACAATTATTCAATGAGAAAGGGCAACAAATAACAGTTAACAGACAACGGGCGGCCCATGAATCATCATAAAGAGGAGCGACACCAAATGGCCGCAAAACTAGCCGCAACTGGTGGCCTAGCCAACAACCGATTATATCTATATGTGCACATAGTTTGGGCTAGACAAAAATCACCACAAAGTGAAGCGATGTTGCAGCTGGGGCATGGAAGTTGGCTGCAGTTTGGGGCAGCACAAAATATTGCACACAGTATGTTATTTGTTGTGTTAACAAGTGTTGGCGCTGGGCCACTGACGTGGGGGGCGTCACGCACGCTCGGCCTAAAAATTGCTGCGTTTCCGGTCAGTTTCAATGGCGCAACGGTTTAAAGTGTTTGCGTGTGTATGTGTGTGTGTGTGTGTGTGTGTGTGTGTGTGTGTGTGTGTGTGAGACAGACAATCACACATAACCAAAACTCAGGCAAACAAAGCCAGGCAAAACGACCTTGACCCCATTTGTTGCTTGGCAAACAAAAATGAAAGAAAGCCCAGCCAATTCCCGTTGCCCATTTTTGGCTTTTACGGCTTCTGAGCTGTAGACAGCTACAACGACAACAACAACAACAATGAGAGAGCTTCAGTTAAACTTAAACACCCACATTGAACGTCTCGTGCTCGCCAGGGTGCGTTCCGATTCCTAGCCAAAAAATACATATTGCATGCCACATAGCTGTGACTCTCACACACACCGCTTTCCGTGTGCTTTCTAAAGCTGCCAAAACAAACTCAAGCGAAAAGCGTGCTGCAAAGAAAAATTGTAGAGCAAATGGCCAGACAGTTGTGCCACAAGCAAAAGGCAGCAATGTAGAAAAACTCAGGCGACGCCATGCAACAAAAAAGTATGCTACGTTTTTTTGTGAATGTTTGTATGTTTGAGTCTGCACAGCATTTTCGGTCGTTGTGCAAAGGTCCTTGAAAGGATTTCTCACAGCGTCGTCGTTGTCTAAGCACCACATACCAACACACACACACACACACACGCAGAAAGGTTTGGCTAAAGTTGAATGAACGTATAAATGTTGGACATGCAATGGAGTGCCAACAGGCAATCTTTATTCGACTCCTGCTGCTACTTCTTGCTTACTTCCTGTCTTTTGCTGCCTGACGCTTGCCTCTATAAAGGGGATGTACATGTCTGGTTTTTCCTTTTTTTTTTTTTTTTTTTTTTTGTTATTGCGCACAAGGACGTGTGGCGAGCAAAGCTTGGTGTGTGGTTGTGTGTTGACTTTGGCGTTTTCGGTTTCAATTTCAGTTTCAGTTTACGGTTTTGATTTCCTCATTCTGGCCAACAACGTCATCGTCAACGACAACGCCTTCAACAGCGTCAGCTTAAAGATGATAACATCCACATGGCACTCGCAGTGACCTTGACAGACAACTGTAGCACCGACTGGCAGAACTGGCTTGCATATTTTTGAGTGCAGTTGCCTGCCACATGCAACAGTATTGAGTGCCCTATCCTATGCCGCTTATCCTTTGTGCGTGCACTTTGGCTCTGATGCGTACTGCATGTACTCCAACTTTTACTCTATTTGGCTCTACGCCCGGACACACTATGCTGTCTATCATGCTTCATTCATAAAGGAACACATACATACAAACAAACACAGACCCCACGTATGGGTTTTTCTTGCTGCCTGTGTATGTGGGTAGCATTGTATTAGCTCTGTGACTGACTTTGAATGGACATTGATTACATAGCCTTAAATGCTGCTAGCTTCTCAAATATCCATTTTTTTTCGCAAATTTCTCACTCAACCCCCAATATGTATAGCCAGAACAACTTGGCGCCTAAAATGCTGCCACCAATCGTAGTTGCCAGCTGCCAGCAGCCCGCTTGGCAACCCAATCGCAGGCGCCAACTGCAGCTATTGGCGTGGCAAAAAACTCGCGGCTAATGAGAAAAAAAGCGCCAACTCAACTGCTAATCAGTAGGGAAGCGTATAAGCATCCCAGTAAAACTGCCGGAAAACTGGGGGTTGAATCGAGAACCAAGCGCAAAAATAGAAAACTTTTTGACTGCTGTTGCGTCTGTGGTGGTTTCCGCTGCCAAAGGCAGAGGCAGTTGTTGCTCTGATTACTTTGGCCCTGGTGGAGTTTGGAGTTTTGCTTCTGATGTTAGCAAGTTTCGTTGAGTTTCGGCAGCGCAGTAGTGCCTGTTGTTGTTATTGTGAGCATGAGATTTGTGTGGGTTGCGCCAAAGTAGTAGAATCGTACAAGCTTGGAGCTTTCGTTTAAATCCATATTACGTATACGACATGCTGGCTTTCAAAATAAAAGTAATATAAGTTAAAAAATAATAAAAGCTAAAAAGTATTTTGCTTTAGGTTTCTTTGTCAGCCTTAAATTAACCTAAATCAGCGATAAGAATTGTTAATACTATACAAGATGATTTTTTTTTTGTAGATTCAAAATAACCGAAAAGGTGAATTAAGTTTGGTTAGCTTTGTCATATGTTAAACTTTTAGATTGAAGCTATAAGTTCGAAGTTGAAGCACGAAGATACTGAGGCTTCACAAAGTATGAATACCAACAAGAGACTTTTTCTTTTTCACCTAAAAATTTAAGGCTGACACACGCCCTTTTGCGATCAAATCTGTAACTTGTGTTTGAAATCATAAGGGTACTGTGGAGAAATATCTGCAAAACTTGGTAATCCCCCAATCAGTAGTTAAGATTTTTTCAAAACTTTGCGTATCATGCTTGATGTAATGGAACTCACATTTTATGTGTTTTTAGCATTATATACTATATCATCAAATTTCATATCAATTTTCATATTCATAGCCAATGCACCCCAACCTTGCACTGCGCTGTTTGGGAAGCTCAAGACTGTAAGGATTAAAACCTTACGCAATGATAACCATATTAGATGGAAAGGATGTGGGAGTGGCTAAACTGCAGCATATACAGCGTTGGTGTATAGACATGTACAGTTAAAGAAAGTTCAGTTATCTTGTTCCGCCTAAGAAAACCGAGCGAAGTGACGGAAAACGTGGTAAGATGCTGTTCAAAAATGACGTCATCAAAATTATGGGGATTCATAATTCATTCAAATTCTGCAGCTCGATCGAGATAAACCATAAATAAAGGAAACACTACACATGAGACATGAAATGAGAACTTTAATTTTGAAAACTAATACAATCTGAAACTGAATAAATTCTTTCCTTTGTCCGAACTTATATAAAAAAAAAAGAATTTAAAGAAGATTTTAATATCGATATTTAATTACAATGCACTAGCCCATTTCATTCAAGCAAATGAAATTTATCGAATCATGTCAATATCTTACCACTTTCCAGAGATTTTCAATTGAAACTTGGCACAGTTATGAACAGTTATTAAATTATTAAAATGGGATAGAAACTTTAGATATAAACTTATTTATATAAGATATAGGTAATATTGTGTAAATTTTAGACCCCTCCTATATTTATGACCTATAAACGTCAACGATATTTTACTTTTTACAGCAATGTTAAAGTTAACATTTATATTAGAGGCAACAAATTTGGTACGGAGACTCATGCTAGGCTTATAAACCAAACATTGTTGACATTTTTCCAAATTAACCCCCTACCCACCACTGCGGTTCGTTTGCCTTAATAAGCCGTCCCGACTTTCTGCTTCAAATTTGTATCTATTATTTGCGCCAGCGCAAGCTTAACCAAGTCCTACTGTTACACTCTGGGACGGTTAATGCTTTGAAGTTCTCGCCGGATCTAGCAATAAGTATTCGATTGATACGATTTCGAACAGTAAAGTTTGTATGAAAATATGATAAAAAAGCACCCTATGCTTTTGCTCAATGCTATTAAATTTTCTCGTTAATAACTTTATTGCATCTTCTCTGTCTTCTTCTTTTATAAAAGTTCTATTAATTTTTTTAGTTAATTACATATATTATTTAATTAAAAATTATTTTTAACTTTTTAGTTCTGTTTACCATTCAAACTTCGTTGTGCCCAAAATATATGAAAGCATTCACGATTTTACCCGAAAAATTTTTTGTATGGGAAGTGGGGGGCACAGACGTTTGATCGCACCGCTCGCCAACCCCCGTGCGCTATTCGAGGTAGATCAAGTTTTTTTTCTCATGCCCCTTTCCTTTGTCCTTCCTCTTTCTTTTCTTTCTCTTTCCCTCTCTCTCTAAGTCCAGCGCCGGATATTGGTATCAATATCTTCCTACACTCTTTTTCATCTTCATCCTTTTCCTCTACCTATCCTTCTTCCTGTCCCCCTACCCGTCCCTATTAATATGCCTTGCCAGTCTGTGCACAGTTTTTGAAAATATAGAAGTACGTTTTGAGATTTTGTGTAATTTTATTTAGTTTTACGCTTTTTTGTTCTCCAAAATAATGCTTTATTTATGATTATTTTTACACCGCATATGCACAGTAACAGTATGCAAATCTTTACAAAGTTTCATTTCGATAGCTTTTATGGTGTGGGTGTAAACCACGAAATTCTGTCACGGGGAAAGGGCTTCAGATTTTGCACCAAAAAAGCGCTAATTTTTTATTCCAAGGTCCTATATATCTCTACACTAAAATGCAAAACAATTGGTTCAGTGGCTAAGGCATGAAAAGAGAACAAACAGACACACAGACAGACAGAGTAACTTTCGAACTTATAGAATTAATCAAATATGATTGTACCAACATTAGCTACATTGCTAGTATCAATGCATATTCCCTAGAATGGAGCACATAAAAAATAGATTTGTAGCATTTAATACTAATTAAAGTTCTAGTATATAAATCCTTAATATACAGTCGGTACATTGAGTTCTTATAAACTACTTCGTAAACCCGCGCGCTCCGCTGTGCATTTATAAAGCCGTCAATAAATTCATTATATATATTAATTCTTCCCGTTCCCATTACCCTTCCCGTTCCTCATCCTTCTCTTTCTCTCTCTCTTCTTCGTACTAAGTCAAGCTGTGAATATTGGTACCAATATCTTTATATCCTCTACCTCTTCCTTACAGAGGTAGAATATCTTTATATCCTCTACCTCTACATCTACCTCTACATATACCTTAATTCAAAAGAATTCTTTACCTAGTCAAATTTAATGCTTGCCTACTATATAAGTTAAATCGTTTTTGTCGATATCTTTGGCTTCAGCTGTTGGAATTCGTGCAAACTTCACAAAAACCTTCTCCCTAATACTTTCTACAATGTGTGAAAATTTGGCTAAAATCGGTCTACGCATTTTCGAGTTTAGTGAGCACATCACTTTTTGAGGCTTCATTTATATAAATATAGATTCAAACATATTTAAGTTACCACACGCTTTTCAAGAAAGAAGGAATAGCTGTGCTTTATCAAAGATATACAAAATCAATACTGATAACAGGATATCACGAACGAGGAAACTATAGGACAGAAATCGCAAATCGGCACACAACCGACACATGTATAATTAGATTTATACCAACTTACAACCCCGCTCATCAGGAACTATTAAAGTCAGGATAAATATCCTCTAGAGCTTATCAAAGTGTAAGTGAAAATTAATTGGCAAAACAATTGCTTCAGTACCTTCACTAATTCATAATCTAGCCAGCTGACTTGTTGAGCTCTTTGAACTCATATCAGTTTCTCAAAATACAACAACAAGAGCAAAAACATTAACAACAACAACAGCAACATTGTGTGTAACTATTGCAGTTAATGAAAATTTATCACAAGCCGATCGAAAACACAAACACAACAACGTGAATGGCTCGTTGACAGATTAACCAAATGAGTGTGAGCCAAACCCCGGCCAAGGTAACCTAACTAACCGGAGAGTAACAACAACAGGAACAGTCACCAAAAGTAACAACAACCACAGCAGGGGCAATAGCCAATGGCCATGGCAAGTGGTATACGACAAAATCAAACACCTTTTGAACTGCAAGCCAAAATACATTTCACACAATTTATGTACAAGTTTATTTAAGCTGCTTTTGCGCGGATTTTCCAATACATTTTGGGTGGCATATCGAGTAGTATATCGAGTATACTCACCACAGCTTTCCATGGAAATGTTAAGCAGCAGCAGGAGCGCCGAGTTAGGGAACGGGCAACACAAGTGGCACACGTGACGACCGTCTGGCCATGGCTGTTAACAAAGTGAAAATTACAACTGTATGTGCGTTCAAGATACATCCAGAGAGGCGAGTAACCAGGTAACCAGCTAACCAAGACACAAATGGCTGTCGGCCGTTGGGTTGGTCGTTTGGCTGGTCGTGGAGTCACCATGCATTCCTAATCTTGTTCGCTGAATTCGTAATCTCATTAAATTTACATATTAATCAAGGGATTTTAATTACTCTTACACCGCAATGGCAATGGCAAAAGGAGTTCAAAATGAGCCAAATGGCAACGTCAAGTGAGGCATAAGCAGTCAGGTCTTGAGCTCCAGCTCCAGATCGGGCTGCTGCCCGCCTCCCCACACACCTTTGTGTCGTGGCACAAAAACTTATGCCAGTTGCTTGGGCGCTGATCTGGCTCGTCGTCGATAGTGACGTCGACGTCGTCGCCGCCGTTGTCGTCTTGGCGTGTGGACCCGGACCCTCATAATTTAATTGGACTTGGACTTTGTGTGGCGCACAGTCGGTGGGTTGCTTAGCTGGCTGGCTGCTCTGGTCTGGTCTGGTCTGGCAAGGATTACACGAATTTGCGTGTCAGGCGTCAATGTAAAATCGCAATAAATGAAACTAAATTACAAACTAAAATGCAAAATGAGCAAGTCAGTTGTTCACTCAACCAGTTCGTTGCGGGTGTGCAGATACACAGATGTATCTCTGTAGCTTTGTAAGGGTATGCGTATATGTGTGTGTGCGTGTGTAATAATATGCATAATGTTTAACTGAATCTATGTATCTAAGATGTTGGACTTCTAGGAATGACTGCGGTAATGAAGAGCAGATGCGGCACAGCAAAAGCTACACGTACACTACGATACCGAGTGGGAGACAGAAAAAAGAGCTAGAAAGGATATTAAATGAGTTTAAATTAAGGAGAGAGACACTTCAAAGATGTATAAGAAGCTATATAAGAATTCACAATGAAAAAAACTTCAGTAAGCTACTTTATGAATCGAATATTCTAAGCACAACAATGCAGCTAAATTTTGCACGTACTGCGACTGAAAGACTCACGATCACACTTGAAGTACTATCTTAATCTGGCGATCTGACTTCCAGAAGAATTGTTTTAGCTCAATTTTATTCTCAAATTCCTTTCGCAATTTGTTTGCCTTTCACTGTATTCTAATTTTAAGTGTGAAATCAACATCACTCAAATATTGTAATCACACTAGATGTGCGTGATTTTCAAGCGAAATGTCTAGTAGCGCGCCTTGGCGTTAAGACCGTTTGACGTCACGAAAATCTATATATTAGGATGGTGCTACGTCTTGGTGGTGTTACGCTCGGTTGATATTACACTTATGAATACTATATGTGGCCATCGTATAAAGTAAAGCGAATGGCAAAGTTTTTGATTGTTTTTGTGTGGTGCATGCATACTTACATTAGATTGTGGTTGTTTTTCGCACCAGCATATATGCATACTAGATGGCGCCACATTATGTCAAGTTGAAGAGAATTCCCGGCTGAGTCTTTTTCATTCGATTATATTGAAAAATTTGCAAACATTTTTTATATTTTCCTACTGAAAAGGGTATATACACAGCTGACGCGAACGGTGATTTGGTTGTTTAAATGTTTTTCCAATCTAATCTAAAGAACTAAATTTATTGTTATACAAAATGTGCCATTTTCATCTTTTGAAAACGAAGTCCGTATGATATATTCAAACCAATCGAGCAATGTCGCAGACCGAAGCTCCTAATGGCATGTTTCAATATTATTTCTTCCATTGTTGGACACTGTTTTCAGAATTATACGATTAAAATTTTCCCAAGAAAGATCCAAATGAGTTATGATCAAGTCAAAAGAATTTTTCCAGAGTGAGTATTGTGTAAGGCTGCTGTCTGTTTTAGAGAAGATTTGCCCCATTTTTAATAAATTGACGCACACGTTCGGTAACTTCTTATGTTCGGCGTCTTCTAGTGATTCCAAATCATCGTTGAATTGCCTAGACCAGTCATGAACTCTGCTACGGAATAAATAAGTATCACCATAAGCTTGCTTTATTTGATGAGTTCCGGTAAACGATGTTCATTTTTCAACCTATGCGCTAAACCGCGGTTTGTAAAATTTCATGTAATGACAAGTTCTCAATGAAGGAATTCAATACTATTTTCGAAAAATTTTGTTTACTATGTGTTTTATAACTGGAATTTGTTCTTATTACTTGAAATAAGTGTTTTTTTAAAGATTCCGTAAATCGCATATTAAAGCACATTAAACAAGTGCTGCTCGCATCTACTAATTATGCAAGTGACTCTCCTCAAGAACCTCATTGCAGCCTCGTCACCACCATCATCACCACAATCACCACCACCATCATCATCATCATCATAATAATGATGAGCATCAAGCCAATATTCGTATAGCCACTCCCTGTGGGCATTTCTCTCGGCCTGAAGCTTCTAATCTGCACTCAAGTGAATTGCAAATTACGTGTCTTAAATTGAAGTTTTACGAGTTGCTACTCTAAATGTTTTGCACCACAGTGCTGCCTGTTTGCTCAAGTCTGCACCAATTTCTAACTCAGCTTTGGCTACGCCTGCTCAGAGCTCACACATATACATAGATGAGAGCTCTGAGAGATCTGGCATTGGACCTGGCCAAGCTGCGTGTTTAGGCCGAGTGTTGTATTTCATGTTCGGTTCATTCTGCTCATCTCCTCCGCGCTCCTCTCGTTGCAACTCTTTCTGCGCTGTGGCAACGTTGTCGTCTTCCACTTTTGCTTGTTGTTTATGCGATGCAGGATATGATAATAATTACACCTTCGCCGTTTGTAGCCTGGTTGCTCTCTGCCACATTGTGCCAGGAAGTCCATTGGCTGCGCCTGCGCTCATGTCGGTGTGTATTTTAATGTGTCAGTCTGTGTGTGTCTGTGTGTGTGCTGCATGCAATGGAGCAGCGATTAAAAATTGATCTCATTATAATTATTTTTTATAATTTATGAAGCCTTAAAAAGTGTTTGCTTGTGGTGCGGGTTTTCTCTGGCGGAGCAGCTAAAAAGCTACAAAGTAGTCATTATAAATGCCATAAATTTTGGTGGAGACTTTTTAGCTCTGGGGCAATCAGCCTTATATGATATTATATGAGCATTGCATGAGGCTTTTGGCACTTGTCATGTGTGTAAATGGATGCCAGCCATTGCCAAACCCTTTGCCATTATTTATTTGATATATTTTTTTTGGCATATATTTTGTTTTTGTAGATTTAGCAAATTATAAAACGCGTCTTTTCTTTTGAAATACACACATTTTATGGTTTTATGATTTTCAGTAAAATAGTTTTTATACCACAATCTAAGAACCCGCTTTTTTCTTTTCGGGAAGCAATGAAGTCGCAATCTGGAACACAAATTAAATCAATGACAACCTCCTCAGCACTCCTCAGCTTCTTCTTTTGAGTAGAATATACTGCAATGCCTCCGCAAATTGTGGTATCCATTTGAAAGGGCTGGGCCCTAATTAGTTCCTGTAAAACCGGTTTTCAGTACAGCAGTATTAAGCCGGTAATCCCTAAACGTGTTCAAGTATTTGTTGCGCTAACTAAACTAAACTATAAAGCAAACAAGTTGTTTTTCCGAAAGATCCCTAAATGTAAGCTTGGAGTTACGCGCAAGATGTAATAATAGAAGGTATGCCAACTCTTCTTCTTCTAGTTACCAAAATTATTGTGAACGAAGGAGCGTCAAAGAAGAGCGATAACTGCATGAACTGCTCTTATTTGGCTTGCCTTTTATTATTGTATCATGGTTGGGCGTAGACACCTTTTGTGCTTCTTAGAGGCACGCCATTCAATTAAAAGAAAAGTGTGCCATTTATATCTTGATCAGCAATAGATTCGTACTAAGATTCCAGTCGTGCCTAGCGCATAGCTCCAATGCTAGTTACTTGCAGTATCTCTAAAATCAAGGTTGTATCAATAGGCGTACAGGAGCTAAAGGTGTGGATTTTGCACTCTCTGCAGAAGAGTTATCTGCAATAGCCTCACAACTACCTTAATCTACTGAAACCAGAAGATTGTGTGAGAAAGAGACCCTACCATAGGGATTTAACAACTGTTGTAGTTCCAAATAAGGGATTCTGTCGATCTACAAGATATCTTATTTACAATCTACAATTTTCATATTTTTGTAACTTAAAGCACGTTATAAACGTTAAATTGAATTTTAATATAATAAATCAATTAAAAAAATACAACCAATTATTGTACTGTTTCATTGTATTGGAATAATAAACAAATTGAATTGCGATATTCATACTCTGAACCCAAAAAAAAAAAATTATTCAATAAATTTTATGAAAAGATTTAAAAAATAAAAATAAAAAATAATAATAAAATAAAAGATAAGATTTCCGGCTTAATCCTTGAACTCGTAAAATCCAGCTTAACCCTCCTGTCAAAGAGTGTAGATGGCTATGCTGCAACAACAACTACAACAACATCAGGCAAACAGCTCACAAAACAGGCCGAGATTTTAATCGACTTTAATCAAAGAAATTTCATATGTGACCACGCCCTCATGCAATTATGTTTAAGAATGCAAAACGATTTTGCCAGTCCTACTCCAAGTCCAAGTGGCTGACTCTTGGCTAGCTTCAGCCAAGTGCCTGGACTTGGACTTGAGCTGGAGCTGTTGCTGTTGCTGCTCCTGGCCAAGCGAGAAAATTAAAACTGGCAAAAATAAATAAAATCAACAACGACGAACACTACAAGGCAAAAATCATAAATTTAACAGCAAAAGAAATATTATTATGAATGCATTAAGTAAGCCTAAGAAGAGCACAACCAACAAGGAAACAAACAACAACAACAACAACAACAACAACTGAGCCTAATTATAAAGTCGTGAGCAACAACAACAACAACGACAACTACAACGACAACGACCAAACAGGTTAAAGCAGGGAGCAGCCGGTAGGCGCAACTTGCTCATGAATGAATGAGGCACAAGGCAAATGAATGAGGACCAGCTAGTGGTTAAAGGGAGCAGAAGGCAGGAGGTGCAGGTCAGGGAGACAGACAGTAGAGAGAAGGTTGCCAAAGGTTATGCAAAAACGCAGAACCTAACTAATCATAAAGAATTATATGTATCATATAGATAGAACTGCGACTATGGACATGTGTAGCTTGGGGTTGAGTCTGAGCCTAAGCCTGATCCTAAGCCAAAGCCAAAGCCAATTCCACTTACTTTATTTCGGCTCAGACTCATAAATCTTTTATTGATTTATGCTTTTTATTTTTAAGCGAACACAAATGCATTTTAATTGGCTGCGTTGTTGTTGTAGTTGTGCATACCTCTGGAGCTTGATAGTCATAATTAGAGCTAATTTTATGCCTGTTCTGGGGCGGCACAGCTCCCAAGCACATTCTTACATAAATCACATTTTGGCCAGCTCTAACTCCCTCCATCTTCGTCTCTCTTCCTCGCCAGAAGGAAATGAGTCATAAACGCTAGTACTGATTTGAGTGCCAAAAGGATAGCAACGGCTCAAACTGGTTTTTTCACTGTCAAGTTGACAAAATGAGCATAAAATGTACAAAAAACATACAACTTACATATGTACTGGGCCATGTAGTATCCATGTATATCCTAGCCACCACATCGTAAAACCAAAACCTAAGAGCCAAGAGCAGGATGCGCATAAGGCGGCGCACTCGCTTGCAGAAGGAGTGTGCGTTCAATTAAAAAATACTTTACGATATTACAAAATTACCACGTAGATAGAAGACCGACCGCACAGCCCCAAGGTAGACAAGCAGGCTCGTTCCTTTTGCCAGAGGCAGACTATCACAGACCCAGTTTGAAACTCAACCTGAATGCGCACGCGCGCACTTGGACGCACTTTAGGGCTGTCGCAGCTGCGCACAGTGGCTGAGAACATTAGATAATGGATAAAAAAAAAATATCGAACCGGCAAGAAAATTGACCGCAATTTACTGGTCTTAGCCAAAAGTTAAACGTTAAGTGTTGCTGAATACGCATCCAGACCGTTTTTATTCGAGGTATCTTGAGTGTGAGACAGCATCGTAAGCATCAAGTTGTACAACTGAATGTATCAAATCCGCTGCGCGCTTAATTGCTTGAAAGTTTTTTAAGCACGGTTTTGGAGTTACCGAGCTCCAGCACGTGCAATTTTGGGATCTACGCTACGCTATTGATTATGCCCTGTCCCATATGAGCACATATATCTATATCTCGGAGATAGATATATCTGCAATAGCTGGGGACACAAAACTTTCCCAAAGGATGATCATAGCCCCAACCTAGCTGAAGTATGTTGAAATCTGTCTTATGCTATTTAGTGGCAGCTATTTTAGCTTTGTTCCACTGTTATAGCTACTTGAAGTCTTAGCACCAAGTGGCGTCCCTTGGTTTGGTCTTTGTGTCTTTCGTGGCAGCTCACTCCATGCAACAACAACAAAAGTCAAAACAACATTAACAATAAAAAAATCCGTAATAACAAAACAACAAATCTTAATGTGAGAGAAATTTTTGCAAGCTGCACATAGTTTAAACTTCTTCAAAAAGTGCATACTTCAATTTGACTGCTTTGCTTCATGCCATACACACACACACACACACACACACACACACACACACACACATATGCTGTCTTGGCCTTGATGATTCTCTGAAGAATGTTTGACTTTTAAGTACAATAACAATTAGCATTAATTTTTGCAGCCAGCGGCCAAAAGACTGAATGGGACATGTACTGACTGAGCAACTGACTTGCTCACTCACTCAATCGCTCACCAACTCATTCACTCATTCGCTGAACAACTAACTCTGTCTGATTTGCCTGCTTTATTGGAGGCCATAAGCAAAATTATTACCAGCTTGCCAAATGACTTGGTCTCTACGTTTAGCACCTAGCCAGGGCTTGAAGCAGGCAGCAATTCTCTCATATGAGAGTTTTCTTCCAGTTATGACAGCCAGTCAGCAGCACCGCCTGCTCCTCCTGCACCAACGCTTTGTTTAGCAGGCCAAAACTTTTCACTGTGATTAAACTGCAACTAATTTGGTGCAGAAACCGGTTCGGTTTGTTGCATGCAAAGAGCGAGCGCCTGCCGCATGGACTAACATGGGCCCTGGTAAGCGAATGAATTATGTTATTTGAAATTAGTTTGTGCCGCAATGGCGGCCCAAGCCATTTAATTTGGCCTCAACTTCAACTCCAACTCCAACTGCAAGAGCTCCAATCGCCACTCGACTTGGCAGCGCCTGCGGAGTAATCAGGTTAATTTTAATATGTTTCGTATGTCTCGGAGCAGAAGGAGACGCGGGCGCGGGCGCAGCCAAAGCGACGTCTTGAGGGGCAGTTAATGGAAAAATATCTTAAGAGATGTTGCAGGATGCTTTTGTAATTAGCAGCAGCTTCAACAATTTGATGTTGCAGCCACATTACAAAGTTTCCCGATCTCTGCGTAATTATGGAGCTATAATAGCATATAGTCACTTGCTGTGCTGCCAATCCATTAAATTAGCTAGTAGCAGAGTCTAAAAAATTTCATCTTCATCTATTTTATGCATATTAGCTGGCTGTATAAATTAAAGTGGCCATATCTAAGACTCGTTCGGAATGCCTTCTCTATCATCTTCATCGATGCATACGTATATAATGATGCTTAAGTTTTAACAGACCGAAGCTACAAATGAAATGTATAAAAAGAGTTTCTTTGGACGGTGCAACGTTTGTTACAGAAACGGCATTTAATGGGAGCTATAATGCATACTAAGTAATGATTAGACTGAAATGGGTATAGGTTATACTTCTAAATGAGCCCATCATTTAATTTCTATGGTTCTATGGTACAGCAAGAACTTTAAATCTTCGTGGTCACCATTTTTTTTTCCCGTCTTGTTGAAGTTCGAAATTCTGCAGCTATAGTTATTGCTGCTGTTTCATCTAAAACGGCAACATATTATTCCTCTTGACAGGCCATAGCGGCCCTTTTCGAGGTTAAGCACTTGTATACACAGAGTGAAAAATTACATCCTCAAAATGAGGATGCCATGCACTCAATATACGAACATGCATTTAAACATTTTTTGAACATACTATAATTCAGTAATTTTTGTACTCAAATAAAAGCGAAGAACATAATGAATTTAAATCAAGTACAAAATATTTGATGAAGACAGTCGGGAAGGTGCCCGACAGTAGAATACCCTGTACCCTGTGTCGATATAGCCATGTCCGTCTGTCCGTGTTGTCGCACAGAAGCCCGCCACCACACGCAGTACAGATACCTTGATTTTGTTCACATTCATTTTGAATGCAAGTATTAGATGGGATCATAGAACTTATCGTGTATTTGGTGGGTTGTTGGGTTATTGGAAATTGGAGTCCTATATCGCATCAGGTTTTGCTTTGGTTTCACGAAACATATATTTAAAGTGTATTTAACCGACTCGTTTTATATAATTTCTTTCCGATGTTGAAAAAGTTGGGCCCCGAAAACGTTTTTTATGTCATAAAATATACAGATAATATAAATACAATAAGGGGGGGAAAAAAATAGATAAAAATAGAATTTTTCCATATATAATGAGTTTTAATGTACGGTTTTCATATACGGATGTGAAAGTCGTCGTGAAACTAGTCGCTCCATCAAATGCGGTATTCGTCGCCATCTTACGGAGTAATTTTCCCAAACACTACAAAGGTAGCTTCATCAGACTACGCTAGCACACATGCTTCAGCACCATAAAGCGGAGAAATTAACCAACTTGTCTGGGGAGAGCGGTCTGTACTACTCAATTGCCTTTGAAGATCACCTTTATACAAGTTTATTCAAGCATCCAAGTATGAATGCACAGTTAATTGATTAAAAGCAACAGTGTGTATCCTGATTCTTATCTTCGACATAATAATCCGTTGCCGGGTTACGGGACCCCTCATGAGACCTTTCATTATAAAACGCACAATTACATTAAATTCCGGGGGATAATACCATATTACCATACCGAGTGGTGATTAGAACAACTAATAAAGGGGACAACGAGGAGGTTGTGCATCAACTTGCTAAAGGTAGAGACAGCGATCATGCTCTACTCTGTGGTACCAGAACCAAGGCCTAAGGAGTTTCAGCATATCGTATCGATCCAAGGCCGCTGCTTCGAAGAAGAAGGTGTTCTATAAAAGTCGAGTTCTCAGATACCATAAAAGTTAGCGACACAAATCACTTCATCTGATGTATTCCCATGTTCCCTATATTAAGCGTTAAATAAACTACTTACGGGCTTAAAATTACAAGCCAATAATTTAGATAATTTAGTTTTCTTGTTGTTTGCCTCCGCTGGAAGGACCAGGTACTGAGCACACTAGCTACCTTTGGTATTACCGATTGGAGAAGGCTAGCGCAAAGCAAGGGCGCTTGAAGGAGAGTTATGGCCAGTTAAGAAGAAGAAGAAGAGAGCCACAAAAAGAGCAAATAACTTTTATAGCAGAAAGTAAGGCAATACATGTGCGGGCACAACCTTCCTAACGAAATCCTCAAACAGTGTGAGAGCAGTCGATTAGTCTTTCCTTACTGTTATTGTTCCAAGGGATGAACTTAGCAATTCAAGTGTATGTGAAATATTTAACTCAGCTTCAGAATAAATACTAAGTTCGCTAAAAATGTTTATCTAAAATATAATAACTATTAATGGCATTCTAGAGCAGAGTCCTACTAGTATGCAAACAGAGTATAAATGAATTTCGTACTCATTTTGCTACTCATAAAAGACACGTAATCACTCTGCCTGTAAAGCATTCATTCATTCATTTTGATCGTAAATGTATTTGAAAACAGCGGCTTTTCGAAGTGTATATGATAGTCAAGAACCTCCACAAACTGCACACTAACTCGTTTTACGCGCTGCAACTTGATTTTTTTTTTATCATAGCGCATTTTTATGCGTTGCCAGCTCAATTTTGAAGTGATAATTTTTATGTTGCTGCCGCAGTTATTTTATTTGTTTTTAGTGCTGACAACTTTGTACAAAATGTTACCAAAGTTTCGCATGTGTGTCTTGAGTGTTTGCCTTGTGGGGCCATCAAATATATTAAGTTGCCCATGTATGCCACGATTTGCATTTCATTAGTGCAAGGGGTGTAGTCCAAGGGGGCTATGCCGGGGGCTTCTATGTTGATATTTCAAGAAAATTCAAGCCACAAACTGCGTGTGTGTTCCGAGCCAAATGGAGAATGGCTATGATAATTACAGCCAGCATGTAAGCTGTTGGGAGGGGTATCATGACAAGAGTCACAAATTGCAACGATTGAGAGAGCGACAGTTTGAGGGGTAAGAGCAAATGCCAGCACCTAATACACACTGAAGAGCTGCTTGACTAAACTAAAAAAAAAGTGCTAGAAATCGTTAATTTCAAATTTATGTAGAGCGCGCTGCAGTGCTGTTGCAGTTGCTGCTGCTTACGTTTTTCTTCTTCTTTGCACAGTGGGAGAAACGGCCACTGGTAGAAATTCCTTGTAGCGTTTTGGGAGCAAGATCGACTCGTAGGCTGCACAAAAATGGTGTTACCCTCGGGTGATGTTACGCTCGGTAAGCTGAGCGGGTTAAAGAATACCACCACAGCAGGTCAAAGCTTGTCGTATGAAGCGATTAACAATTAGAGCCACCCTAGACTTGTGCTTGTGCGTAGGGTTGGGACCCAGCACGTAAAACCACAATGCCAATGTTACGCTCGGATGGTGTTACTCTTGAGTGTGCTTTGTTAGCAGCGTCTAGAGGAGAACGAGAAGACACAAAGCTCTTTTTTTGTGTGCTCTCTTAGCAGAGAGAGTGAAGTTTTTATGTTAGAGAGAACCCAAAGCTATATGTTTCACATCTGCCGGGCGTTCGTAATTCCTACCACTGTGCGCTTCTTCACTGGTTGCATTTGTTGTTGTGCACGACTCAAAAGTTGCTAAGAAGCCCGCAGGGCGCGTGCTGAATTTAATCAGTTTGTTGGCTGCCGGCTGCCAGTTCCAGTGCATCTCTCCCTGTCTCTGCCTCATTCATTCTCTGCCAACGTCTCTGCCAACTTTGTTGCTGCTGTCTTTGGCTTGGCCAGAAAATGTAACGAATGACAATCAAGCCAAGATGGAAAGTGGGCAGAAGCAGTTCTGTTTGTTGCCGTTGTTGCTATTGTGGCTGCTGCTGCACGTAAATTAGATGCTGCAACTTTACTACGAATTTTTTTGAGTGCGGGGAGGAAGAAGCTTTGGCAAGTCAGAGTCAAACATTTAACGGTAATACGCTTTTATGGCTGCAGGCCTCTGCTTGGCTACAGAAAATTAGACATAAAGACAACGAGCCGGCCAACAACAACAACAATAACATGCAAAATTTCGTTAAATTAAGTTGATGAGCATAGAAGCAAGTCGGCAGAGCGGCATGCAACATACACATGCAGAGTTAGAGAGAGAATGCCTGCAAGTGGCAGGCAACAGCACTTAAATATTGACCAAAATTGGCTAAAACCAACACAACAACAACAGCAGCTGGCACTAGACAGCGGCACAACTGCATTCTACTGACGTTGAGAGAAAAGCAGCAAGCAAAGTATTCGGAGACAGAGACATGGAAGACGACGACGTCATCGACACCTCCGATAGCTTTGGCAGGTCTGGGCTGGGTGTGGGCGGCGGCAATGATGACGCTGAAGCTGCCAACTGGTTGAAGACCGCACGAGTTGTTGGCTTCGTTTCCGTCGTCTCCATCGTCGGCGGCGTCTTCTTCTGCCCTGCGCTGACAACTAGTACACACTGGTCTGTTGGCTTGGTCCGGACTGCTCGCACTGACTACTATAACCTCATTGACCAGAAAAATGCAAGCAACAACAAGAATACAGACAACAAAACATCAAATGTGAATTAGTGCAAAAGGTAGCAAGCAGGCAACAATAACAGCAACAACAAATACAACTACAACATCGGCAATGGCTATGGTCATGGCCAGAAAGCCGACTGTAGCAACAAGAGGCCATATTTATTGGCACTTTTTGGTTTGTAGCTCACAGTCCTCAATAGCTGTAAGCTTCAGTCAGTGACTCTGACTCTGAATTGGTCCGAGTTGTCAGAGTCGGCAGCGGATTGAAGTTGTGGGTGGGCAGAAGACGCACACCAGGAAGTGGGAGAGGAAGTGGAATTTGACTGTACTGCTAGCTTGTGAGGCGGTTGACGAACGCAGAAATTGACTAGTTGATGACTTGAACACTACATTACTAATGGAATTATTAATTTGCAATCCTTGTTCGATGCGGAAAAGGGATTGTTGGGTTGAATGCGCCAAATGTTTGGAATAGCTACGAACATGGGTATATCGGGTAATATAATAGTTATACTTTTGTAGGGTTGTACTATACAGTTTGTTATCAAATTTGTTACCATATTTGGAGACGACACTTGGCACTTTACACAATCTGTCTTTTGCGAACAAGTATCAAAGTTGCACTTTTATCAAAAAAAAAATAATTTTATATATCTGGGGCATCGCTTTCAGTGGAACGTTTAAGAAAAACCATCCATAGTCTAAAGAATTTGATTCTAAGATTAAGGTTTATATATATTTAATAAATATAGCAAAATATTTTTATAGATTTTTAAAAACTTTTATACTAATGAATTACTTTTTTTGTGTGTACCTTAACGTTACTCTAACAATAAGAAAGAAACCCCTGCTCGCTTTGCTTGACAATCAGCTGCTATGAGGTAGGCAGATCTTGTTCTTCCCCCATCCGATGCGCTTTTCACTAAAACCTTACTATATTAGCTTTCGACTCTCTAGTTATGCTTCGTCTTATGTATGTTTCTCTGCTAAGTAGATAAGCAAACATTTAATAAATTTATAAAGTCTATAAATATATACTTGCACTGATTTTAAATATTCTGAAACATCTTTCAGATAGTTGAAAATCTCTGGTAAAAGTTTTAAATTAAGCATAATGTAAAGCAAGAAATTGTAGGACAAACTATACACCTGAGCAATGCTCCTTTCATACAAATCCTGACCTTAAATTTAGTGTTTTCTTCCTATTTGGGATAGCCATTGATGCTAAGCGACGAGTTACGCCTGCGCTCCTAAAGTGTGTGCTCATATTTACTGAGCAAGTAATAAAGTAAGGCACATAAAATGTAATGACAATTTGAGAAATATGTTAATCTATTGCATTTATGGAAGAATTGAATCCCTAAAACCCATTTCTGCGTTTGAGACTGAGTTAGATAGAAGAAACCTCTTGACTTAAATAAAGTGGTGATTGGAATTTGTTAATTTAAAGTTTAAGGGGGCAAGCATCTACAAAATAAACAAGTTTTAAATTTTGGCGCCTTAAACTATTACAGTTACCAAGATCAGTAAGTTATTACTATACCTTAGAGCGATGTGGAAGTAAGTACCTAAGTAAATAGAAATTAGCAGACGCTTTGGCTGCCCAAGAGACGTTGCAATCAAAAAGACAAGCCCACCCCCAAGAGCAACAACAATAACAAGTATACGCCAGCGGTAACAACAATTTCGCTCATAAACTCGACGAAGTTCTCTCTCTCTCTCTCTTTAGGATGCTCTCAAACTAAACGAGCCAATGAATCGTTGAGTATGCTTCGTTAAGTGCTCAATATTCACTTCTCCTGCACGGAAAAACAGTTATAAGCGCTGCCCACGCTGAAGCCATAGCAGCATATGCAGCGACAGCGACAGCGGCAGCGCTCATTTGTGCGCTTAATGACGTCATTATTTTTGTTTTAACAACAGACACACACACACACACACATGCCGGCACAGCTACACAGGCGGGCGGGGCGGCGGCAAGCACTGGCAGTAATATATTTCATGCTACTCCTGCGCAGCAGCGACAACAACGACGCCGAACGAGCAACGAAAACGACCACGACGACGCCAACAACAACAGCAGCAACAACAACAACGACATTGACGACTACGCGTTTTGTTGTACATTAGCCCACCCCCTCGCAGAATATGCAGAACCAGCCAGCACCAAGTTGTTGTTTGGCCGACTCAGCCTCTGACTGTGTGTGTGTGTGTGTGTGTGTATGTGTATGCGCGCACACGTTTAGCAGTCAGCATCTGCTTCGGCGTCTACGCCAACGTCGTCGTCGACGTCGGCTGGCTGGCTTTGCCTTTGGCTTTGACTCGCTATCGCACTCGCTCGCTCGCTCACTCATTCCTCCTGAGCTTTTGTGTGCGAGTGTGGCCATTGCTTCGGCTTTGGCTTCGGCTTCGGCAAAACGGTTTTGTTTGCTCGTGTTTGTCGTAAGTTGCACTCGTCGTTTGTTTCGCTTGTTGTTGCTGTTGTTGTTGTTGTTGTTGTTGCCGCTTGCTACTTATGTTGATGATTGTTGGGGGTCCAAGCGCCGTTTGTGCGCCACACGTTCATTCATTCTGTGGACGACGTTGCGCCTGTTCGTACACACGCGCGGTCACTGTACGCACGCACACACACGCACGCACACAAAAATTAACGCACGCAAATAACACACAATCTCTAACAAACACAACTATAGTACGTTGCAAGTGCAACGTGATTCAAACGTGTGCAGTCCGTTGCCGTTGTCGTTGGAGCTGCCCCCGTTGGAGTTGCCGTTGCCGTTGTCGTTGTCGTTGCCGGCGTGTGCCAACAGCCAAGCAACATAACAGAATTATCAGCACCATTTAACAGCTGCCGCCTGCAACAAGAGCCTGCAACACAACAACAAATAGCAAACATAAATAAATAAAAAACAAAGTATACTAAAAAAAAAAACATAAACGCGTTTGTGCCAATAAAAAAATAAACAAATATTTGTAAAAAAAAATATTAAGAAAAACAAGAAAATATCTTTTGCGTGACGTCGCCGCGTGTGGCTTGCAACGTCTGCTGCAACTGCTGCAATTGCAACTGCAACTTCTTCGCTCGTCGGGACAACATGTGATTAATTGCTAGGCTAGCAGCAAGCAAACGGCAACTCGAATCGAGTTCGCGTCTTAACCTGGCCATAAGGCCTACTAGCTTGGCTTACAGGCTGTTGGTACGTTTTGAGGCCCACAAATGACATGCAACATTTTTGACTTTGAAACTTGACCGTGCGGAAAACTTGTGTAAGAAAAAAAGAGAAAAAAAGCAAGCAAAAAAATTATAGGCAATTTCTCAACAGTTCTCAAGTGAACTTTCGCCTTAGAAAAGTTAAAGATACATGCATAAGTGCTCAGTAATTATATGTAACTCAAGATTTGCGTGCCAGTTGAAGTGCAATTGAAATTACTTAAAGCTGCTAAAGAATTTACACTGAAAATCTAGCTGCATGTTGAAACCATAGATCATAATTTTATGCCACAAATTCGCCAAAGCAATCAAGTTGATGCTAAACTTTTCTAATTGCGGCATTTAACACAAACGGTAAGTAATAAAAGGCTTAATTGGAGAGTTTCAAATAATGTTAAAAATTCTATTGAATTCGTCAAGAAGTAGCAAATAAAGATGGTTCTAATTTTACTTTTCTTATTGCGCTAGCATATTTGAATCTGATCATGCGAAGATATTGTAGATAACCTAAGTTAAGGTGAAGTTTTTTTTTATATTGTAAAATTTAAATATTTTGAAGAATAATTTTCGCAATTTCAAACTTATAATTTGGTGATTACAGTTTTTATAAAAGAAAACTTGATATTTGGTAAACCTTGTGGGGGATAGTAGGAGATATGTGGGTGAAACTCCGACCGTTTTAAGTCGATTTCGTTGGGTTTTACTCTAGAGAACAGATGTGACTATTGACTTTCAATGCTTGAATTATGTTAGCATAGTTCCGTGAAGTTGTAGTGTTTGGCTGCTATAGTATCGAGAAACAGAATTTAAGAGAAATTCCAAAGGAGAACACCGATCATCATCTTTCATGAAAGTGACTTAATCGTTTTTTTTAATTCTGGAGTGAACAATCGGTTCTGTGAAGATTCTTCGATTGAAAAACTTTTTGTGATGGATCGAGAAAAATAGGCAAAGAAAGCCTATTTTATGGTTTCGAAATATTGAAACTCAATTGTAAATAAAGGTATCCCAACTAAAAAAGTGAAAAAATTCTAATTGTTGAAGTGAACATATTTGGTGATGTAAACACCCTTAGTTTTTAATTAGATCTACCTATTTTGTTTACTTTTTTATGCTTTGGCTCAGTAAATGCTTTTTATGCTTATTTCATCGACTTTTAGTCTTAGTTAGAGCTTTTATAAACACTGTTATTCAATGCGCATCTCTTTGATTATCTTTCTATGAATTATAGTGAATCAAAAGTAACTCAATAAACATTCAAAATTCAAGCATCTTCAGGTTTCACTCTATAAACTTAAGTGTGCGCTGCTCACGCACTCGTGAAAAAGTAAATAGTAATAATAATAATTAAAAAGATATGAGTAGATGCAATACAATGAAAATACAAATTTTAAGCCTAAAAAAACTAATATGAATTTTATGCAAATTTTAACCTTGACATCGAAACGCATTGCGCCCCTTAATTTATATGATTTTTATGCAAAAATAATCAAAAGTGCATAAGCGCTAATAACTTTAATAAGATATAATTTGTAATGGACACACAGACACACGTACTTATTAAGAGACATTGAGCAATAAGCTAAACTTCGGCTAACAAATTGCATAAAATAAAGCGTTAAAATGCATGTCCATATGCCACATGGCAACGACTTTGGGCATTAAGTGCAAATTGGTTGCAATAAGCTATAAAAATCAAAGATACTTTAAATAACTGAAAAACTCAGTTACACGGCATTTCAATTAAGTATACGCCAAAGCGCAGTAGATTGTCTGAAATTTTGGCTTTGATTTTGTTGTATTCATATTGTTTTGAGCTCAAAATAGACGCAGAGGCAGCTAATAATAAAAACAGATACAATAAATAATAATAAACTAACGCGGTTTTATAATAATAATATAATAATAATAATAAGGCCTAACAGCGCAAGCGACAACGACGACAATTTGCAGCTATAATTGAGTGTCACTGTGCATATGTGTGTGTGTGTAAGTCAAATATAGTATCCGTGTGTGATAAAGAAAGATAGAGATACATTTGTATAAATAGTTTAATGTGCTAAGCCTTGCAAATGATGCCAAAGCACCCCATAAGCAAAAAAAATAATAAATAAAAAAAAAATTACAATTGGCATTTGAATGGCAACGAAAATTTGCAAAATGCTCGCACAATTTTGTAAATGTATCTACGAGATACCATAACTATGCTGTGTGTCCCAGCAGCGCAATTCACACTCAAAATATGCACAGCACTGCAACAACAACAACAACAACAACTAGAAGAGTAACAACAACTATAACAATAATAGCATTATAGTTAGTAATAATAAGTTTCATTTACAAGCGACAGTCTATGAGTCTGTCTAAAAGTCCAGATGTCTGTCGCTCGTTGTTGTATCTGTCAGTATGTTTTTGTTGTTGTTGTTGTTGTTGCTGCTGTTGTTATTGTTCTGCTCAACCTGCGCGATACATTTCTGGCTCGTTTTGTTTCCCAGTAGTCAAGTCAAAGGCAAAAAAATTATAGCTCAACTTCACTTATGCATTGTTCAGCGCAGTCGCTCGTTCATTTAATTAAATATAATTAGCTGCATTAATTGCAAATTAATACAGAATTTAGTTTAGCTTTGTATTAAGCAAACTTTATACACTATAACGAGCCTATTACCGCTTTGATATTTGATGTAACCAAGTGAATGATTGCATAGAGTGTGTGTCCTGTGCTCCCAAAATACTACACTATAAACAGTCTCCATTGGACACACTTGGTTCGAAGACTTTTATCCAATGTAGACAAAGTGTCCAATATATATGAATTGAAAGAATTTCAGTGTTTTTGGTTGATTTGAGATCAATGGTTTTTTATATTTGTAACATACGAATTAATAGCATTTATTTTCAAGTTAATTATAATGCTTAAATATAATACTACAATACAAAGAGCACTAGCTTCAAGGCCTTCGATTCTAAGATTATTAAGATTATTTGTGTACATTGTGTTGGAGTTTATTGTTTCTTCTCATTTGGCACTTTATAATCGGCAATGGCTTCTTTTCTACAAAGCGTCATATAAATCACTAAAGAAATAACGCATTACCTGCTGAAAAGATTCAAATTTGTAGTTTGTAGAGCTTTTGCAAAGCTTACTTCTGACGGCCGAACAAGCTAATTTTATTGTCTTTCCAAACTCATCTGCATATCCTTTTGTCTCATACTGCGTCTGTGAGGTGCGAAATCTTCTTATAAAAAAATTCCCAAATTTTCTGCTAATTTCAGTCACAAATGACATTAATATAATAGTGAACGAACTGCAGAAGTGTAGGATAAAGATAGTAGGAGCTTCTGACATATATAGGGTGGCCCAACTTATGGAGATCCGCAGAAGTTCGTTATAGCTTTGGCGACAAGTTTCAAGACACGTTGAAAGCGTTATTTCTTGGAGATCTTTATTATGGAAAACTACACGCCGCCCAAACGCACTCAACGTGCTAGTAAGCTACTGGGTACGCCCTTCTGGCGTGGAGTTCTGCATTGTCTGTGATTCGGCCGTACTTCTTCGAGGACGAGCGCTCAAAGTTAGTTAAGTTATCGAACCATGTTTATCGATTTACTCATGCCAATTGTGCGTGGAAAGCGCATGGGGAACTTCTGATTGCTCCTTGTCATACTTCGACCGACACGATCAACTTCCTGAAATCTTTTATCCCTGCTCGCTTTCTACCCAAAAATTGAGATTTCGACTTCTTTTTACTCCACCGGATTTATATTTGATTTTATTCTCCCACTTGAAAACAATATCAATAATGCTAACAATCGATTCCTATGCCATACGAAAGCTTTTGTTATCGGCTCTAAAAAAAGTCTAAAGTTTCAATGGACAAACCGCGGTCTTTGACTCAACTCAAGGCTAATATCTACCATGAAATATCAAGCAACTCACGAGAGAGAAGTGGAAAATGCTGAAAATTGAGCCCATTATGCCAAAAAGAAGAACACTTGAACCTATTCGCTGCTGACGTTTATTATCTTGGACCAAATTAAATGTCTATGCAAAGAGAAACTTGAACCACCCAAACCTATTTCTCCACATGTTTTTTTTTTGGGATTCCGATAGTAGAACAAACTTTGAACACTTATTAAGCACATAATTCAATGGTTTCCTCCAAACTCCGCAATTTTCGTATTATCGAGCTCATTACCTAACATTATTATTGCAGCGGTAAAAAATTAAAATAAATTGTAATGAAATACTATTGCGATGAGCTCTATTATAATTTCGATTTGAAATAGAAATCTGTATTAGACACGATAATATCAGTATGATATCAATGCTTTCTGGGCAAATTTTGACTTCTATTTCACTTGAAAAAATGATTACAATTTATTGTTTGTAATATTGCAAGAATGTAATTCTATAACAAATCGATGTGCTGTCTTTGAATAAGTATGTTATAGATTATAATAAATAACAGCCGAGTGAAGTGTATCTATGAGTAGATTAATCTTTTCGTAGTTGTTATTAAGTATTGCACTCAGTTGCCGGACTTGGCCCACAACTTTTGCAACTTGTTTGCCATGCGTTTTTATCAACACGTAATTATAGTAGTTGCCACGAGACCCTAATAGACAAATGCACCTTTAACTTAAATACTAGCTACAATTCTACAATTGTATCTATGATTTCCCTAGCATTATTTTTAAGCACATAAATTTATGTCAAAGTGTAAGGCACGTCTTGAGAATGCAGCTGCGATGACAATGAGATTTAGCCCTGCTGCATTTGCATTTAATCAGTTAATTTTCATTAATTTGTATTTGTTTTTTGATATAATGAAGTGATAGCAATCTGTTTTGATGTTTAGCAGTTTTGCAATATATTAAATAAGGTACTGAAGTGGGTTTTTCGATCTGTGTGCCAATAATCCCGAGAAATTTAAGTTTTTTTTTTAATAATCGTTGCTGCTGAGATACAATGTTTTGCCGTCGGCGTTCAAGTCAAGCATTATTGATTAGTTTTTAAGTTTCCTAATTTTATATTTCGGTGTAGAATTAGTTTTTATTTATTGTGAATTATATTTGTATGGAAATAGCAAGTAAGATTAGATAAGGGATGCATTTTATATCTGTTTGGGCCTAATAACAGACAGCTCTGCGACGCTATTCAGAAAATGACGGCCTAGATACTTAGTCTCCGTCTTTAAAGAGCTGGACATGATCAGCAACTCTTCTTACCTGTTTCTTCCCCTTCTAAGTGGCCGCAGCTACTGAAAAGTCATGGAAAGGCCTACTGTACTTACTATTATTTTTTTATTTAATAATGAAACCAGAGGTTGGCAGTGGAAGACGAAAAGTGCCAACTGAGTTCTGCTCCTTCACTGCCAACGTCACTTCTTCTTAACTGGCCAAAACAACCCGTTACCGGGTCACGGCCTGTTGTATTTCTTTCATTGCAATTGGTGTTTTACACGGTGGGTCCTAAACCCTACGCACAACCCTTTTAAGGCTCTACTGGTCTTGAAAGAAGCTGCTGATGTGGCATTCTCTAACCCGCTCATCACACGGGTAAATATATATACATATATACTAGATGAGACCGCGCGCTCCGCTGTATACATTGTATCAGGTACAATGCAATCACAAATTCACAAATATCGACTTCTAATCATTTATTTCATCATTCAAAGGAAATAAATTTTCATGACTCTATCTCTATGTATGTATGCACATCGTATGGCGCAGGTTGATTTCTTTAAGGTTCTCTTTAAGTATCTATGCTCGCTCTGCTCGCCAACACCCGAGGTTGATCAAATTTTTCTCCCATTGCCCTTTCCGTTCCCTTTCCTGTTCTTCTTCCCATTCCTCTCTTCCTTCTCTTTCTCTTTCTCATACTAAGTCCAGCTGGATATTGGTACCAATATCTTTCTGTCCTCTTCCTCTACCTCTACCTAGCCAAAGTTGTGTGGGTAAAACAAATTTTGTAAAATGCTTGCCTACTATTTAAGTAGAAATGTTTTATATGGAAAATCGTTTTTGTCGATATCTTTGGCGCCATCTATTGGAATTCGTCCAAACTTCGCAAAAATTTTCTCCCTAATGCTGTCTATAATGTGTGAATTTGGCTTAAGTCGGCTCACGAGTTTTCGAATTTAGCGAGCACATCACTTTTTGAGGCTTAATTTTAATATATATAGAAGAGATAGATAGGAGATATAGATTATATATAAAGTTTTCTAGACAGAAAGGTGTTGAATATAATTAAAAAAAAAAAAACAAGTAATAACTTCTTGGGTTGAAACTTACACCATCTAGAACTAACAAAATAAAAGGAAGACCAGCTATAATTATTATTGATTGCTATAAAATTAGCGACCAGATCTTCTCATAAATATGTTTTCTCGCGTTCAAGGTCCAACCCAGATGTAAAAACTTCGGAGTCCGTCTTCAGGGAAATTTTTACACACAATGGCGGCTCCTTAGAAAACCTTAGAATTTTTTTGAACACCTTTACAAGGTTTTGATCCCTGAAATAAAAACGAATATGAATGATCGAGGTATCAAAATTTAAAATAAAATACATTTTTGTTCTTTTTGTAATGTTGTCACACAAATTTGGAAAATTTTTATCACAAACATAGACACTTAGGCAACCACCTTCCCCATAATGGGTCGTCACAAATTGTGCAACCAAAAAAATTTGATGCAGACAGTCGAGCCGGTGCCCGACAATGGAATACCCTGTACCCATTTCTCCCATTAAAATCAAATTTTTGTGCAAATTTTCGAATCGATGCTTTGAGGAGTATTTGCGACATAACGGTAACTGTACAACGGGGGTAGGGGGGATGATTGGGAAAAAGGTCAACATTGTTAAGTTTATAAGCCTAACATGAGGCGACATATCAAATTTTGTGACTCTAGTTTTAATATTAATATTTCTATAAAAATTGAAATTTTGTAGCAGTTAGTAGAAGGAGGTGTCTAAAATTGGAACATTATTATCTTCATCTCTTAAAGTTTCTATCCGATCTTGATCATTTTTACACAGTATATGCACAATATTAGTTTGTATAAGTGGGCCAAATTTCAATTGGAATGTTTTTATGGTGTGGGTGTATACGTCGAAATTCTGTCGCGGGGGAACGGGTAGCGTATCGACATGAATCGATAAACTTGCACTTTTCCGGGAAAATGCGCATCTTTTGGTAAAATTATTTTGCTCCATTTTTTATAGTCTCTGAGATGCAGAGACCTACACGGACCAACAGACAGACAGACGGACAAGGCTATACCGACTCGACAATTGCTCCTGATAATTTTTGCGTATGGAACATATGGTCTGCCACGCCTCCTATTGCCTCTTACATACATTGCACAAATCTATAATACCCTTTTACACTTTGTGTACAGGGTATAAAAATCGGTTTTGGGCATTACTTCAAACTTGGAAAAGAATATCAACTGAATCATTGCAGATAGAATGCACAGCAGTAATAACCAAAGGAGTATATTTTGAAGCGAAAATTACAGATTTATAAACTCTAGTAAAATAAACTGAAGCAGATGATTTGGAGAACAGAACATATACATTCAATGGAATATGTTAATATGACAGCTAACATACGTTCGCAAGGTATAGATAGTTTGAGTTAGGGCAGAGAAATAGGATAGTTTATATTCGGATTGTAGTCAGTTGGTTTCGCATTTGTAGGAGATAGTCAGATAAGCAGAGTACCGCTGTTGCTGTTGCTAGGCGTAAGTTATAGATTAGTCACAGTAACAACAAGACGCTTCTGGGGGAATGTTCTTCAATGTGACAGTTGAAGGAAGGCGATGAAGGGGCAGGCTATTCCTAGGATAGAAGGACACGTTAGAGAGCGTACTAGCTACCTTTGATATCACCGAGTGGAGAGTGTAGCGTGTTGTTATGGCAAGAAGCAGAAAATCTAAAGTGATGTATTTACTAATCAAAAGTTTTAGCAAACATAAATTTGTTGTTAACGATGTTGGACTCCGGCTGAGTTACCTGACCCACTGAAAAATATTTTTCTCCTTCTTTCTTCTCTTTTCTTTAATACATTTCGATCGTTTTGCTGTAAATTTGTACGGAAATTTTGCTGTGTGGCCGTGAAATGACCACGCAGATGTAGAAATCAGAACAAGTTGCATGCGAATTTAAATCCGCATAAGTTTAAATGGAATGCAATGAAACATTCGCAAAAATATGATAGATGTCATGTACAAATCGTATAATAATTATAAAACTTTAATAGAAAAAGTTTCTGTCGTAGCCAAGTTGCCTCATTATAAAAACATTTAAAATTATTTCAAAAATGCCGCGATATCACAAAATTCCATTAGACGAAACGTTGAATTTTTTTTTGCCTATGCAAACTTTTAATGCAATAATTGCTGCCATAAATACAAAGCTATTCACATAAATATAGCCATATGTAGAGACATAAGTAGATAAAAAAATAATTTGATATTAAAGAAAAATTAAAAGTAGTTGTGGCCGTTGTGTAAGGCAACTTTTGTTGCCACATACTTAAAGATATATGTATGTATGTTCATAAATATCTATTCGCTGGTCGTTTTTTGTTTTATGACAAACGGATGACGGACGCATAAAAATGCATTCAAGTGGTTTGGCGATAAAGAGAAAAGCTTAGTGAAACGGGTGCGGGGTGTCTGTGGGAGTTGGCTGCAGAAATTGGCCACGAAAATCAGCCAAGAGGTAGTAGCGCATTAAAAATATATATGGTACAGATAGTCAAGACAGTGGGATACCCTTGTTTTTAAAGTGAAAACTAGCAGTAACTTGATAGATGTGGTCGTAAACAAGGACATTTGAGTCACTGAAAAGTTCAGAAACATCGATGTTTTTGAAGCGATATATCGACGAACTATCGATTTTTTTTTGTAAAAATGTAAAACATAACAATTCATTTTCAGAGATCATTAAATTTTTTAACAGTTGTTAACACTGCTTTGGCTGCTGCATTTGAGTTTGACCGAAACTCTTCTTTTTTTAAAACGAGCAAAATCAAGAGTCGTGATAGGGTGAGGATCTCATAGTGAAAAGTGATTTTTGGCAAATGAGGTATATAACAGCATTTATTTTACTTTTCCGCAAAAAAAGTATTGCTATTGCCTAAAAACTGAAATCTCCGGCGATGTTTCTGATTTCTTTCGTTGTCGATAAAGTGTGTTATTCCAAAAACTTTAGTAATTTCCACAATAGCAAGCTTAATGTTTTTCTATCGTGTTGGGCATGTAACCAAAGAGTTTCCTATTGAATTTGAGCACTCTAGTCCCTATAGTAGGGTCGCCATAGGAATTGAAGTATATAAAAAGCGGAAAAGCCTGAGTTGGCTACCAATTGTCTATTTTCTACAGGCTTACATTTATTTATGTCATTTAGACATGATATCGAAATCAATCGATATACTTGCTATTATCCGGGAAATGCACATCTTTTGATACAATTTTTGTGGCTCTGACTCTTATAGTCTCTAAGAAAACGAGACCAACACGGACTCGACTATTGCTCTTGATAATTTTTGGCCATGGAACATATGGTCGGTCACGCTTCCTTTATCCTGTATCATACATTGTACGAATCTATAAAACACTTTGTGTACAGGATATAACTATGAATTGTTGTAAAAACATCGAGGTTCGCGAACATGGAAAACATAGATATTACCGATAGTACTATAGATTGTTTTACAGCTCTAGGCACCTGTACAAGTAGGCTGAAAGTAATTGAGTGGAATCCTAGACTATTAGGAACTGAAATACGTTCATTCCCAAGACAATGTATGTTTGAGACTGCTTGTGTTGCTCTCTTTCTCTTAGACCGACTCATTCGTAGGCAAAATTGATAAAGAAAAAAACAAACGCAAATGTCCTGGGAATGGACACATTTCAGCATATCAACTTAATGTAACGGCAACGGATTCCACTGTATTAATTTCATGCTCTATGTCACTTGTTCTTGAGGTACTTTATTGTTAATATACTTTGAAGAAATTATCGTTTTTATCGAATTTAACACAAAATGCTTCCAAGATATGTGCATCTTTTGGTGTCCCTAACTTAGTCTCCCAGATCGATGTGTAAAAACAGACAGACGTTCGGTTGGGTCGGTGAGCATTGCTGACGGCGATCAGTTTGGCAAAATGGAACTTACACTGTGCTATCAGTTTGCTGCTCCCTTTTTCATACATTGCGCCATTATACAGTAAGCTTACCCATCTCATTACAGGGTACAATAAGCAAAATCATGAGGGGCAGTCGCGGCAGAGCGACAGTCAACAAGTCGTCAACAGCGCGGTGTGTTTTCACATTAAGAAGACAAATCGTTAAAATGCAAGTGCGTATTTTTGATATGCACAAGTATAAGTGTATAAGTACATGGCAGTTTGAGGTACACGCCCACTTGGCTACCTGGTGTCATAAAACCCGGCAATAGTAGCAGCAGTTGTGGCAGCGGTAATAGAAAGAGAAACAGAAATCAAACCTGGGCAATTATACAGCGCCTTTAATTAAACATAATTAAAGTAATAATTATGGCTCATAAATGCACTGAAGCGGTGCCTGGCTCTGGCTAGAGAAATCATGAAAGGATTTCTGTTCGGCTTTTGATGTGCGCGTAGTGTTGCTGTGCGGCCAATTTGAAAATGTTGTTGTTGCTGTTTTATGTTGTAATTTTATGATAGCTATGTGGGCAGGAAGTGCATACGACGTCGTGAAAGATGCAATAGAGCACCGAATACTACCACTGGGGCATACAAACATACGTTAATGGAATGGGCCAACACTAAGAATCGAATGAAGACGTTTTTTAGCATAATTTTTCTGGTTTTCTTTTTTTTTTAATTATTTGATTTTCATATGCGAACATTTACAGCCTACTCAACGCGAATGCCATAAAGCCCACACACAAAATATAAAAGAGACAGAACTTATACACGCGTTCATTTAATAATGAACAATAATGAACAGCAACAATCAACAACAAGAAGAAGAACAACAGCTCATCGTGCAGGAGAATGCGACATTTACACTTCGTAAAAGTGCGCACAGTGAGGCAACAAAGTTTTATCAACGAACTCACATCATTTCAATTAAGAAAATGTCACAAGTGTCCAAATGAAATGGCACACAATCAACCGAGTAGTGCATGATGAGAGAGTGAGTGGTCAGTGCAAAGTAGAAGCGAGCGAAGAGTGGCAGACAGAGAGAGAGAGGGAGAGAGTGAGAGAGAGACAGAGAGAGAGAGAGAGAGAGGGCACAAAGCGTGCCTGAGCCGGCTGACGTTGAACATGCGCCGTTTGTTCGCGTTTTGTTGCTGCTGACACGCAAAGTGAGCTGAGCAGCAGCAGTTGACGTATGCACATAGCTGCTACCGCGCACTTTCATTGCAAATGCTGAACCCTTCACTACCCCTTACTTTTACTCTCACAGCCGCTGCACAGTGAGAAAAACGTTGTTAAGAAATTATATATTATTATGTTTTTAAGCGCCCAAACAACTATTTATAGGTATATAAACTTTTATCAGCTAATAAGCTCAAATATAGCATCCGTTCACCATCCAGGGAAGCAAAGCGCCTCAGGGCAACTGTTAAGGTCCAAGTTCGTTCGATTGAAGATTACTTCAAGGCCGGCCTGGCAAGCGTTTCTTCTTCTTATAAGTGCCAAGGCCAGTAGCAATTGCCTCCCGAAATTCTGGTAGCTGATGCAATTTTTCTTAAATTTCTTTCGGTCTTTCGATATTGATTCAACACCTGAAGAAAAAATTAATTTTAGGCACAGAAATATAACAAGGTGTCTTTACTTTACCGGCGCCAAGAAAACAACCAACTGATGGCGCATTTATTGGACCAGATGAGGTTGCATAACAGAAGAGATGCAAAGAGACAGAGAAAACGCTCTCATTTCTTAAGTTTCTTGAATTTATGCTTAAGAATAGAATTTTTAGCTCTGGAAATAAGTTTAGACTAGTTTTTTTTTTCAGTTTACCATTACAGTTGATCACTAGTATTCTTCTGCCTTGTTATTACTCGCATTTTAATGTCATTTTTCGTTTTTGTGTAATTAATGCGAATTGTCACACGCCACAAGAGAGCAACGGGACTGGGACCAGCGTTCGATTCGCTGTTCTAATTCATTTCATTTCTTATTCTTAATTAGTAATTAAACAATTTATGCTTTGCGTTTTCATTTTCATTATAATTGTAACATGGCCTTAGCTGAAACATGAAACGAAATTTCTCATTTACTACAATATAGCCAAAAGTATTTTGCTCAATTAGCAATTAAAGTTTTTTCCCGTATTTTTTTTTTTCTTGTTTGAGTACATTGCGTGTTTACACTTGAATAGTTCATGTTGGAGGGTCTACTCTATAGAGTAGCACATATTTATGTACGTTCGTATGCCCTATATAGGGCGTTTGATTGATGTATTGCTGATAGAGATAATGTAGTAAGTGTTCATGTTAAACATAGATATGAACACGTTGCTGATTGAAAAAAAAACATGAGTTCGAAGTTTGTCCTAGAGTGGGAGTGATGAGGGTAAGAGGAATCAGGGGTTGATTATTGCATTACGTAAAATTCAATTATTCCTTATGCTTCGTTTTCGCAGAGTATGTCGGAAACACGATCACTCACTATTCCAACAGTGTCGCTTTCCCTTACTCTATTTGCTCCGAAAACATAACTTTTAAAGGCTGCTCGCATTTGGTAATAGGTTGGTTGAGAGTATGTGGGACAAAATTTCGAGCGAATGGCTTAGTTTCTCTTTTAGATGCATGTTTGCAAGGCGCACTAGAGCAATAAATAAAAAAGTATTAAACATTTTTATGATATTTCATGTATTAACGTTAATACATAGAGAAATTTACATATTTAACAGTAAAACAAACTTATCAAACAAGAAATTTAATTTCAGGCTATAAAACTTGTGCAACTATTTTAGATTGTTCAGTTTATGGGCATTTTGGGTTTATATATTGCAATATAAGTTGGTTGTTATCCAACAAATCCAAAATGTATTTCTTAGTTAATAAGCTAAAACGATGGTTTAAATTTATAATTATTATTGCAAGCATCGATATAGTCTGTTGTTATGGTTCCAAAAATATTCATTTAAAAAGGAGCATCAAAGTACCGATACTATCTGTAAGTGTAAAAAATATACCATATGCATGTTGCAAGACGAAGTTATTCAGAGCTGTGCCAGAAATCTCGTTGCGGATTTTCCTTAAGTTTAAATTTTCAACGCTCCAAAGGAAGTTTCGAAAACTCTTCAAAACATTTTTCTTCACTGCTTCAAAGTTTTCATTGGTTGTTAACGTGCTGGGGCGTCTAGGGAGGTCATTCTCGGATTTCTTTATAGTTATTGAACAAATCTTTACCAAATGTTGTCTCAAATTGGCTTTTCAATAGCGCTAATTTAGTTCACATAGAAATAAAATGATTTATTGTGGATAACTTGTTCGTATATTATGTAACTTTAAGCAGCTTCGAAAGAAATAGAGTTTCTATTAGTCTTAATAACATTGCCTTTAATTGAAATCGCAGTAGTAAATCTTAAAGCGATGATGGAAACGATAAGTCGGAAAGAAGTATTATGTGTGAAAAGCTTTCTTGATTTGTAAAATAACTGAGAACTACAAACCAAAACCATTTTCAGTTTCAAATTAAACTATAATTGAATGTAAATAAAATAAAAGAGGAATGTGTAGCCGATTTCAGAACCTTCCGCGCATAAGCTGCAACAAAACGTAGACGTAGCCACCAAATGTGGTACGTGAACTCATTTGAGCCTAACAACCCAACATGCTGACATATCTGACGAAACAATCGTACCCATTTTGACCCATACGTTTGCTTTGATTAGTCCTTAAGAATAGCTAGAGTATGGTAATGAAAAAAAAAATTTGTGCAGACATAATTTGATGTATGAATTTTGAAACATAGGTCAAAAACACTTTTATAAATATATGTGGAAATTATGGCGGGCTTCTGCGAAAAAAGGTGAATACAGTTTTAATGATTTGGCTCACACGAATCTATACTCCAAATTTTGTAACTCTAGCTCACATGTATCCATATCTATATGTAATGGAATTTTGGAGCAATTTATAGGCGAAGGGAGTGAAATCAGCATATACTTGACCATAACCTTTTATGTATTTATCTGATTTCGATCATTTTTACAACGTAGATGCACGTAAATACGTCGGAAGCCTCTGTGGAGTTTCGAGTTTATAGATTCAACAAAGAGGCTGTAAATTTCGAAATTCTGCTAGGGGAAACGGGGGCAATGATAAGACTTTTTGCCCATGGAACTTATGGTCTGCATTTCATCCATCTGCCTGTTACATAAAACTGTTACAAATCTATAATACACTATGTGTTCAGGGTATGAAAACAAGATCGGAACCATCCGAATTATTGAAAGAATATACCTACGTATACACCGCAGCCCAAAATTATGTCAGGTTAATTATTTTCTTGTCTACATTTATGTTAAGTTATTTAAAATTAATATATATGGTTCAAAAAGATCTTTGGAAAATATGAGCCCCGTCTTTACAAAATGAATATCACTGTCTTTACTCTAAGCATTGCTTCAACTCTTAAAGTTAGATCATCACTTGATGCATCTCATGATGTGCAACAATCAATCAAGGCATCGAGTCGGTTTTACTCCAAGGTGCGTTTCTAGATGTTTCACATTACGTATTTCAATCGAAATCTTCATTTAGTTCGATAACTTAGTTTTGTTCCAATAACTTGAGCATCTTGCCTCTTTATCTCTTTGTATCTTTAGAATACAATCTTTGTTTTTTGCATAATGCTCAGCAGCTTTTTGTCAGCTCAAGTGAACCCCAGCAGCTAATTTCAGTTTCAATTTCAAAGTATATTTCGTTTAATTTTCGTTAATTAAATGCAATTAAAGTTGTCTTTTTTTAAGTTGTAGCATGAACAGTTGAGGCATTTGCCGCAGTTAATGAGACATTTCTCATGTGACAGTCGTACAGATGGCACGGCCTGCTAATTGCGCAATTAACTACACAAGAAGAAACAAAAACAAAAAAAGAGACACTCACACACACACGGGCCTTGAACGACCCAGAAAGTGCCACATGTTGCATGCAACGCCAGCAGCACAAGTAACAGCAACAAATTTGCTGTATTAAGTGTAGAAAATCTCCGAGCACTTAATTCACGCTTTGCTGAAGGTGTTGAAAGGCAACAGTTCACAAGGCAGGAGCTGGAACAGGAGGAGCAACAGCAGCCACCAAAAGGGCATTACCAGCCAAGTTTAACCAAATGCACAAACCACAAAAAATAACCCAGCTAATGTGTGGCCTTTTTTTTTCGTTAGTGAGACTGTTGGGCTTCGAGACCCAAGTATAACGAGTCCAACTCCTCTGGTGACTTTGGCAGCAAAACAAGCTGCTTATCCTTTTAGCCGTGGGGAGTACAACGTCAGACGGACGGCAAGAAAAATGTTAATTACCCTTTTGTGTTTAAATAGACCCACACACCCGCCGACATATCATGGTTTTTTTTCGTTACATTACCAAAAACCCAAAGAGTATATGAAAAAATTCAGGGTCAAAACCATAGAGAAAAAACAAAAGTACTTTGTGTTATTTGAAGCAATTAAAATTATTATTTTAATGTCAACACTTTCGGCTGGACCAGGATAATGCTTGTAAAATTAAAACATTGCCTTTCCTTGTTTTGGCATATAGCCTCAACCCAAACTTAACCCGACTTGGCCAAATCCGTTAAATGTTTTTGAAGATTTTTGGCAGCACAAATCTCCATGGGACTGTGCGCCTTGCCGTCGGCACTTTGCCTCTTGCCGGAGACTTTTACGACTTTGCTTTGCTTTTTTTGGGGTTGATTTTACGCCCCTGCTATGGCTTACCAGGCGTTGAGAAATTCCGTAAAGTGTTTTTACGGTATTTGTGTTTGCCAGCTAAGGTTAGGTCAGTTTTTTTTTGTTGCTCTTGGCTTACTTGGTTTTTGGGGGCTCGGATGACTTTCCCCTGCTTCATTTTTGTTGTTGGCTAGTTGGAGAATTTTGATAAGCAGGTGTTACATTTTATGGTTAAAGCGGCTAAGCTGTTAAGTCTTGGCTTTCGAGAGAGAATATGAAATTGCCTCGATAGGCACTAACGCTGTTTAAGACTTAACATGTAATAGAGAGGAAAGTTGGGTGATTTGAGACGGGTTTTGTTTTTAGGCTGTAAAAATTAGTATTTATAGCTTTACTAAAAGCATTATAAGCTTGAGAAGCATTTCATTGCAAGATCGCGATTTCGAGGTATCCCAAATAAACTTTTATTGTCCAATGCTATCGATAACATATGTCCAAAGTCCTACACTTGTTGTTAATATTCAACAGTGTACTGCAGGTTTAGGTCTTTTGAAGGTTAAGGGCGAGGTGGTTTTGATGAAAGGCTAGCCGGTTGCTTGCCTGTAACACGATTTGGTGATTGCCTACTGTACCGTAGGTATTTATTATCTTGATGCAAGAGTTTAGGATGCTTCCGGCAGATTTACTTTGAAGGCCTTTTATGCAATTGCAATATTTGCTTTAAAATGAATCCCGTAGGTTAATATTGGCTTAAGAATAAATTACCGGTTTACTTTTAATGCTCGGCTGCGAGCTAAACTTTACGAGTGAGAATATTCTCTTGAACTCGAGGCTTTTCTTTATTGATATGAGCCTTGTGCAAACTGACTGGTAAATAGAAAACACGTAGGTATGTATAATCGATTTTAACAAAGAAGCCTTAAAAAATCGTAAAAATTAAGAGGAAGAAAATATACAAATTGTGTTAATATAGTATTTATTTGACGATTCAAAGTGAAATAGGACTATTTAGAATTTCTTTAGGTTCTGTATAGACATATATCTCCCATTCCCTTATATCTTTTATACCTCGAAAACATATGTTGGATTTGATTCAGTAACACTAGAGTTGACCGTTTCCGAAAAAATAAAAATATAACTACCAAAAGTGGAATTCTTTGTCTTCCCAGATTGTCTAAGTTTCATTTGTTAAACTCTTAATACAGTTATGTCCAATTTTGATTCTTACGCATGCATCAGATATCACAAATGCAAAAATAATTCAAATTTGTATATTAAAGTGTATATGTATAGATGCCAAGAAAGTAAAGAGTGTAACTGTATGAATTGGAATATCGAACAGAAGCTACATCGATGCTATAAAGTAATAAAGGTTCAATTATTTCTAGTATCGCTAATATTTTTTTTAAAATCGTAATATTTATCGAATTCTATCTCTATCTATCATAGGTTTCCCAAATAATCTCCCCTTGCATTTCTACTATACATATCTGCTTATTTTCTTTTATAGTATAGATTTCTTGCCTCCAATCTAATCTCTTAGCAATCGTGAATAGCAAAGCCCCATAGCTAAGAGCAGCAGTTGTCTTGACCTGATCCCAACCCGTTTTGGTACCACGATTAACTACATAAGCAGCAACAAACAGTAGCCTTAATTGTTCCGCACTTAATCAAAATGAGCAGCATTGTGGGCAGCAGTCAGCTAGAGCCATCAAATACCGCACACACACAAACCCAATGTTGCACAAAGCCGGAGTGTACGATGTATCCGATACATATAGACGAGACAGTGGGGCAGAGCTGTGCTTGTTGTTGTAGCTGTTGTGAAAAAGCAAAAAATTGAAAACTAAAGAGCAACTTGGGGCGCACGCCAAGCTGAAAAGGGACACACAGTCCAAATGGCAGACGGGCCAGAGCTCGACGTGGCAACGACATCAACACCCTGGCCATGTAAAAAGAAAAACGTTTTATGAGCTCGTTCACAAAAAGGGATCCAAACACACAAACACACACACACACACACACACACATACAAAGATACAAAAGGAAGTTTTCTGACGACAAAACAACCTGTTGACTGCTGCCAACAAAAATTTTCCAAAAGTGTGGTAGTTTTCTTTTTTATCTAAGCTCGAGCAGCCAAAGGAGTGACAGAGAGCGAGCTAGAGAGAGACAGAGAGGGGGAGAGCAGTGCACACTCAAGTCGTGTGCCAAAAATTATATGTTCAAAACATCAAAAAACTCGGCAAACAACGTTAAAAGATTTTTAGCTACAAATCAAATGGCTGTAGGAAAGTCAGCAGAAAAGTTGCTGCCACTACTTTTTTCCAGTTGATTTTTCTTTTGACGTTTGCTCTCTGTCTGCCAAGTGTCTGTAATTTTTCTTTTAGTGGGAGTTTTTCTACACTTTTCTCCGGTACTCTCTCACCCTCTGTCTCTGCCTCTGCCTCTCACACGTTGTGTGCGTGGGTGAGTATGTGTTAAGTGCGCCTAATGGGCCACTTGAATGGCGCTTGAAGCAAATTGAGTCCAACTTGGTCTTCAAGCAGTTTCTTGGCTTGCCAGCAAAACTTTTGCTGAAGCTCTAGTGTTAAGGTCAAAAGGTGAAGTTCAGCCACTGATGATAGCGCCTTGCTGCTGCCACTTCTGCGACTGCTGCAATTGCTTATCATGCGAATCGCGTCTGTCACATTACGACAGCGGCGCTGCTCTCCTCTGCTCAGCACTGCTGTACGCCTGTTAGCCAGCTTCAGCCTGTTGCGCTCTGTACCCACACACACACACACACACACACACACAGATGCACGCACACAGCGACAGTTGCGAACCGTTTGATGTCTTAGCTGAGGCTTACAACTGTCGGCAGCCGCCGCCTCGTTGACGCTTTTACAACTTCATAAGTTGGCGCTTGTCGTTGTCGTTGTCGTCTTTGTGGTTGTTGCTGCTTTTGTTGTGGGCTATCTCTCTGCTTCTTTGTTGTCGTCTTCAAAGCGCGCATCTTTGACTGCGGCTACAAAAGCAACTTCGTCACCCGGCAGCGGCAGCGGCAGCGGCAGCACGTGACGTCAATAACAGTTTAAGCGCTCTGGCTGTCTCTGCCGCTGTCGCTGTCACCGTCGCTGTTGCCGTCGCCGTCGCTGCCTCTGCTGTTTATTTGTTTGCCAGCTGACTGAATGACTCGCGGCAAGCAAAGCTGCTTGCTTATTTTTCGCACGCTCTTTTTTTTGTTGTTTGTTCGTTGTTTGTTGTTTGTTGTTTGCCTGCTGCCGTTTGCTGCGCTGCTGTTATTATGCGGCCACAACTTTGCTGTTTGTGTGCGTGTCGCCGTCATCGCCGCGTGTGTGTGTGTGTGTGTGTGTGTGTGTGTGTGTGTGTGTGTGCGCGCATTTTGTGTTACAACCTTAGTCGCAGTGCGATAAAAATCTTTGCAATCTTAGCTGGCGTCAGAGAGCAGAAGCAAAAAGCGCCACCACTTTGTTCATTCATAAAGTAGTCACTCAGTCAGCTGCTGTGTTCCATTCATAAAAACAAGATACATTTTACTTAATAAAAAGTGGAAATTCTTTAAAACAGGATACATACTTTGTGATAGCGTCTTTTTTGTGCGGTATATCTATAAAAGCAGTTAAAGGAATACTTGCTATCTGTGAGACACGTATTTCCTTAAAGGGTATGTAGGTAAGACTTATGATTTCTAATCTCATGGGCTACTTCTTTGAATTTCTGGACTTAAGCGCCGTTGTGAAAACAATTGGCATTCATATTTAAGTGTTTTTATTTTATTTGTTTCTGCCAATCACTTGTGTTTGTAATGGAAAAGTTGACGGAATTTCCTCAACTGTCAGATTCGCCAGCTTGGCATAATAAGGCGCCACCTAGCGTGCAATCAATGCATACTCTTCTTTTCACTCTCACTGCTAACGAAGCAGAACCAAGAAAAACTGCAAACTTTACACTCCCTGTAGGCGCTGTTAAGACAGGGCACACAAGCGTAACACCATTTAAGCTTAATAAAGGATTATCGTGACATCTTACTATCTTACTAAATGTCAATTCAAGTTGCTATTTCAAAACGTTTTTGATCATGCTCTGAAAATCTTTTTCCCTTTTTATTGAAAATAATCTTTGGCCTATAAAAAATTAGAAACCTTGTCTAACATATTCTATTGACATAAAAGATCGAATGAAATTCAAACCACTGTCAGTTTTTTTTTATTTCTTGTATATTTAAAACAAAATGATTTAAAACGCATCAGTTTAAGATGATTAAATGAGCGGCCAAATGCATAATCTTTTTAAGCTTTGAGAACAATCTGAAAACTTTTGAGTTTCAATAAATCGCTTTAGAATTTAAGAAAATAAAAAACACTATTTTTCTTGATACGAGTAAAAATTGCTTGATAATCAATGCCAATGTAGCTTTAACTATAGTTGATTCGATGAATGAGCTTCACTTGTCACTTTACTTACGAATTTTATTGAAATTATTAGTACACTTTCTATATTGAAGTAGAAAAAATATGCACTTCCTTGCCATTTGCTTAGTCAAACGTTTTATATCACTTTTTTTTTGCAGATCCCTAAAGGAATTGCTTTAATAGACACATAAATAAGGCAAAGAAATAAAGGTAAGCGGAAATGTATTTTCGTTTTATGTATTTATTCTTTATCTAAATGAGTAATTATAGCGCACACATTGCGTATGAGTAATATGCTATGATTATTACTTACCATTATTGCATACAAGTCAAAAATGCAGCAAACGGACAAATACAAGCGACCAACCCACCGACCGACTTTTCATTACTCTGCCACAACACTCGCATATAATTTAGCATAATTTCAAATGCAAAAAAAAAGAAAAAAACACAACAAACATCAATGCAACAAAAGCAACTGGCAACGGACAAATGTGCCAAGCCAAGTGACGAGGCCTCAATGCGCCGCTGCTCTGCATGTTAGTTATTGTTGTTGCAGCTGTTGTTGTTGTTGTTGTAGCTGCCAACAAATATAACAAAAAGTAACTGGTATAATTAATAAAGCAACAACAACAGCAACAACAACAACAACAACAACAGCAGCGGTAAGAAATAAATGCATACGACCAACAAACGCACACAATGCAAAAAGTCTGGTCTATAAAATGCAAGTAAAAAGCAGTTAAGCAACAACAACAACAACCAACAACCGACAACCAACAACCGACAAACAACAACAACAACCGACAAGCAGAGCTACAACAACAAACGTCAAGCAGTCGCTGATTTTCTACGCTGATTTCTGCTGATTTCTATATGGTATGCCATATGCATTTATATGACTTTATACACTTGCACGTGTATGTGTGTGTGTGTATCTGTGTGTGTGTGTATCTGTGTGTGTGTGTGTATCTGTGTTTGATTGTTTGTATGTTTGGGTCTTGGTTGAAATTTATGAGCCTAAATGAGCACAATTTCAACTGTCTTGTTTGTTTGTGTTGTTTATGTATGTTGGCATGTGCGTTAATATTTGTTGCTCACATATATCGTGCTTATGTATGTATATGCATTGGACCCGCATACATATGCAGATTTGGCATTCAATTGACTGTAATTTGTGATAAATTTTCCATTGACTGAAAAAACAAACATGACAGACATATCGTTTAGGTATTTAATTGCATAAATACCGTTAATAACCGTATACTTTTATAAGGTTTGAAGCAATAGGCGTAACAGGAACTAATAAAGGGTTAGGACTTGCGACAATATAAAATAAGAATTGAATCATTTGCTTGTTCGATTTCAATCAAGTTAAGGACTCTCTCCAAGGTATAGGCTTTTTCGGAAAGACTGCAAGCAACTCAAACACTCATGTGTACATTTACATTTTGAGTTTGGTCCAAAAAACAAGCATTAACACAACCTTCCCGATAGAACTTCGCACTTCGCAACTGAAAAAAATAGGCACCTTAACTTGTTAAGCATATGTTGACTGTTTGTCTGCATATAATATAAAACAGCAAGCTATATAATCTTAGTCCCTTAATTAAGTTCAGCCCACAGTAGCTATTTTAAGTACTAAGTTAAGTTTTACCAGCGTGAGTGAAGGCGAATTCCGGGTTTTTCTGGTCTTTCCCTTTGTGAAATTAACAGGGTATGCCAGAAGAGCCGACGTCCGGGTATTATAGATTTGTGTAATGCATGTTTGTGCAAATAGTCTTGTCTGTCCGTATGAACGCCGAGATCTCGGACACCAAAAGAGTTAGGGACTCTTTTGTCGAGTCGCATCGATATCTGACCCCCATCCCTCCTAAGAGATTTTCTCGGTTTACACCCAAACTCAAAAAATTATCCGTTTGAAACTTGGCGCTTTTTGCAAACTATTACTGTGCATTTATGGTGTAAAAATGAAACTTTAAAAGAAACAGTTAATGATACGTCACCAACATTTTACTATTTAGATAAATGTTAAGGTTAACATTGATGTTAGAGCCACCAAATTTGATGCGAACAATCATGTTCACTTTATAAACCAAACAGTGTTGACATTGTAGCCGAATAAACCCGCCACCCCTCGCAGTCCAGTTATCTTATAGATAAACTTCAATGCTTCGATATGCATAGACACACTTATTCAAAGTTGCAAGAGTTTGTGCCAAAAAAAAAACGTGCACCACCTTTCTGTTTCTGTTAACTTAACTATCCTGTCTATCGAAATACTTATTCCACTAACTTCAAACGTATTCTGATTGACAGAAAAAAGAAGATGATACAAGTGTATCTAGTAAGATGAACTCCTTTGTTGGTCCTAATTGGTTTGTCGGTACATTGAGAATTACCTATATTGTTTTTTATACTTTTCATTTTTTTTGTTGCATTTTGTTTTTCAAGTACAAGAAAGATAAAATATAGAGGATACAAAAAGCAAGGAAAATACTGCGAAAAAACAAAATACTTTTTTTTTTAGGTAATTCGGAGTGTTTTGAGATTCAAAGTTTCTGTTATGCACGCAACTTATGTTTAGCGGTGATCAATTTTTTCAAACTGGAGCTGCAACAATATAACAATAAAATGTCAAAATAATCGGATCATAATTGCTACGATGGAACCTGCTAAGAAGAATTCTACAAGATCCTTTACAAGTCACTTTCATCAAGAAGCCAAAAATTGATTCATCAGCACTGATTCATCGCACCATCTACCCCCCCGAGTGACTGTATAATTTTTACTCAGGTCCCGAATTTTCTTTAAAGCGTCTTGTCTGCTATTTGCAAATACAAACTCTGTGATAAATTCGGTGCATTTGTATAAGTAGGTTTTCAACTCAATTCATCCAAGTTTTCCAAATCGTCTTACTTAACGGAAGATATACGAATCCAATTTACAAATCAAAACTTTTATATGCACGATGAGAATGAAATTTCTGATCAACCAAAGGCTGGCATGTGTTTTTATGCCAGGTGCAATAAGAACCTATTCCACAACGCATTGGGAGTTCTAATAGTTCTAACACCACTCCATAAAGTCACAGAGATTCTAAGCAACCGTTTTAAGGATGTCAGTGGAAGGAACTGGCAGCGGCCACTTAATCAGGACCCACGACGCTGACAAACTGGCAGAGAAAATTCACACAACCTAGGGATGAAATGGCTACTGAATGCTTCAAGCGGAGCTGTAACAACATCATGAGCAGGAAAAGGGCCTGGACAATGCGAGTGAAGATGCATCCTTTGACAAACAACACCATAGTTGGGTACATGGGGCTTTGCGAATAAAAGCACAGGATTTAGAGTCGCGGAGCCACGGACTTTTCTGTCTGAATCTATTTGCAGATTTAAGCTTAGACAGGACTATCTGAATAGGGCGATTCTATTGGAAAGTTAGGCTGTCATAAGACTCATTACACGAACAAGAATAAACTCTAAGCTAGTTGGGGAAAACCTAGTCAAATTGGAACCCTAGGCAAATTAGATAGAACAAACTCTCACTCCGGTCCCTGGTCATGCCACCACCAACCTTCCTGGGAATGAGCTTGCGGACAGACTATCAACTGCGAACACCCTTAACCAGTTATTAAGAGAAGAGGAAAGAGTAAGAAGAACCGCAAATTAGATTAGTACTCCAGGCCGCAGTCAACACTCCTCGGCTCCTATAACTTAACTCGGTTCAAGAAATATCACAACTAGGAAAGAATTATGTAGGGATTCACGAAACCTGCTTATAGGACACTGTAGGACAAAGTGACACTTGAAAAAGGTGGGCATCACCAACATCTCAGATAATTAGGTTTATCTCAGAGATAGGACTGGCAGGAAAGCTGTGAGCTCAGGAGTGGGCACAATGGATCATTAATGTCGCCGTGCAATACTACTTAATAACATTATTTTCTGAAGTTTATTCACCACGTATATATAAGCATATCTTTTGTACAAAGCATTCACGGAAATCTATGAATTCAAATGTTTGAGCCGTATTTATATTAACATAATTAATGCATTAAGTTCACAAAATATAACGTAAAGAGTATCAAAGAAGATCAAACTTAAAGCGTTTCATATTTGACGTTTGAAAACCCGTTTGGATTTAAAAATTTGAAGTGGAAAAAAATAATACACCGAATTTATGTCAGGATCATAAATAAAAGGCCCTAGCATTTAATAACGATCTTGTGCTTCTGTTTGAAGATCCGAGGTGGCAATGTGGCTTTTGCCACTACTTAAATGCTAAAGATACAAAAGCTACAAATACATTTCATTACTTGAAGATATCCTGAACACATAGCTGTTAATTAAGAACAGGACAAGCTAAAATATAGATTATAAAGTGAAAGAAAATGACAATTTTGAGCATAAACTGATATAATTACAACTTGCAAGTAGCAAAACTTGCATCAAGTTACATATTTCTGCTGCATATATGAAAGATAAATTTAATACTTTATTTGATAGTTTATTGTGTAAACATTTTGCACATTTTTCATTTGATGGCAGTTTGCTTATTGATGCCCGTTAGAGATACATATTAAAAACGTTTGGCAAGCCAAACCAAAACGATAAGAGTCCAATAAATTTAGACCGCAATTTGCGACATAAAACGATACCAATTCCTATATTCAAACATACTATAAAAAACTATAGTCTAACAATTTATGGCGTCTGTATGAGGCAGCTTCACTTGAGTACGATGTCTTGATGTTGCCGGTTTTATAAACAGAGCCCAACATGGACATATGATTATAGGCGCATATATAGCTGAGCACTCGATAATTAAATCTGTCAGACTCAAAAATGCATTTTAATTTCAAGTGTCGCCTAATGAAAAGCAGTGAGAAACTTTTCATATTGAAGCCCGACTGAGGGATGCACTTAGATTGTTATCAGCATTCGATTACACTAAATCAGCGAAATGAGCACTTGCTCAGTGCAAACCAATGTTCAGATACTCTTTCAACACTGCATAACATAACCCATTAGCCGCCTTGGATACCCTTTAGCTCATTTGACGAGGCAAACAGTGTATTAAAAAACATAATCAATCAACAGCGCAACTCTCGCTCTTTGGGTTCAGATCTTTTGCTCAGCCGTTGAGATTGCGGCTGCGCCCTGCCGATTGGATGCTGCATTATCGATACGCTCGACGTCGACGTCAGCTGCGGCAGCGCGTACATGGGCTGGAGCAATGGCGACGGAATGCTGTCGCCATTAATTGGGCAAATTATTTAACTTATTATTAATAAATGTGTATTTTGTTGTTGTTGTTTATTAATTGGCATTATTGCCAGTCGTTGCTGGGGAGCAATTTATTGCGTCATTTGTGACGCGAGAGTGTGAAACAAGAACAATTGAAATGCAAAGGCGGAACGCAATAAGCGAAAATGAAGCAAAATAAGAGATTCAAAGTTCGTCGAAAGAATGAGAGGAATCGAAATCAAATGAAACGCATAAATTGTGGCAACCAAAATGCGACGCAAGTTGGCTAGCTGCGGGTGCTCAATATACTTATCGGAGTGTCGAACTCTCTTACTCGTGCCTCAAATTAAGTGAGTAAATTGCTGAAGAGCTTTCAAATGTAAGTAAGTGAAAGGGGCAGCGGGTTAAAGGTCAATAAAGTAGAAGTTAAGAAATAAAAACAGTTTAATTTTAGAACTGATTTTATATGGCTGGTTTTGAGAAAGATCACTTATTGAGTAAAGATACGCAAGAAGAAGCTGCTGTTTAAATGACACAATGACAAGAGAGATTAATAACGTTACAAACGACAATAATTGAATTCTTATAAGTTAACTATTCTAGTTAGTTGGTAAAAGGTGTACACTACCATGAGATGTTTAAATTTACTTGATAAATTTTGTCCTCAAAAACGGATATTCAACCCCCGATTTGTGTTTTTGAGAACTACTGTTCTTTAGAAGGAAAAAGTGAGCTAGACGCAAAAAGTATAACCACGCATCTATTTACTTCATATAAAGGGCTGCGCACGCTACTCGCCTGTTATTCGACGTTCCATAGCTCGCTCTTATGCAAAATAGAGACTTCAATGGATTTCAATGTCGGAAAGTTTTCACGCGTAACTTTTTACATTGCCAGCTTGCCTAACGTCAAACAACTAGTTAATAATATTCTGAAATGCCAAATTAGGATAGCGCTGGCTAACTGAATCATGGTTCCTGAACCCTGGATCATAGCAGAATGAGATCATAAAAGAATATGTTTATTCAGAGTAGTTGCTTTTTTTAAGTTGCCATATATACGTTTATACCATACATACGCTTGCTATTATGTGACCAAAGCAACAAGAAGAAGAACAGTAAACAAACCTTATATTATTCTACCAAGTGATTAAAATAGCTTAAGTAAAGTCATTTCAGATACCTTTTATATTTGTTGTATGATGTCGAGCAATCGTAAGTTCAGTATAAAGCCTTTTATTCAAGTAATGCCAAGAAAATTTGAAAACGATATTTTCATAAAATGTTTATTGATTTTATTTAACGTCACCCGTCCCCTCATCGTCAACAGATCGTCCCATGTAGAAAATCTTCGAGCAAGCGAAAAATCCCACTCAATTGAGGTTTTTGTACTTCACTTTTTAATTTGGAAAAATATATTCAAGGCTTTTTGCTTTACGGTCCTGCGTTTGTATTGTGGAGATTTAAGCGTACCGCACAGTCGATAGTTCTCTGCTACAGCGTTATTGCTATTTTGTCAATTTGCTTATCTTTAAAATCTAAACTGGGTAAGTTCTAAGATTGAAATATATAATCGTAATTCCCAGTTTAGGCATATATCAAAATGCACTCAAACGAAAACTCTCAGAACTGTCAAACAGAAAACAATCAATTGCAGTTCTAATTACGCAGCTTCCTTCCAATCGCTGCCATATTAATCGATTATAAAACCCACTTGGAACCTGCCACTTGCTGGCAACATGCGGCAACGTTCGAGATTCGCTGAGTTCACAAATTTCTCGTTGCTACACACAAATCTCATATAAATATATATATGTGTATTTATGTATATTTGTACAATAAAAATTAACACGTTTAAATGACTTTCATTAAAAGTTGATTAATATGGCCCTGATTTGTTATGCTCTTTTGCTTTCTTTTGATCAAGCAAGTATCCAAGTATCCGAACATTGAGCATCGAAGCTTCCTCCATGGCACTCAGCATCCGCCTATTGCTCATTGTCGTCATGAACTTCTCTCTCACTCTGTCGCTCCCCGGCTCTTTATTATTTTTAGGCCTCTTGTCTCAATTATTGTCACATAAATTAAGCAAACGATTGAACGTTTTACTGTTTTTCACTGATTTTTATTAATTTACGTTTGGTGATATTGAATGCCAAGCAATTTTTATGTTCCAATCAACGAAATATAATAATAACAAAGCAGAAAAAAGAACAACAATTCGAAATAGAACTAGCAAAAAGCGGGCAAGTTCCAGACCCACCATTGCCTCAATATTTTTCAATGAGCCGTAATTTAGACTCATTTAAATAAATATATTTTGTTGATTGGCTCTTGCATTATATGTACGTATGTATGCATGATGTGGCGTGGCATGGCAAATGATGCCACCGGTTCAATCGAGCGACTGAGGTTCAATGCAAAGTTATTTAACCTTTTAATAAGCTGCGGTGGCAACGCTGCCAGCTTTGCCAACCGTTAGAAAGTTGGCCTGGCCTAAAAGTGTCGCGCATGCGCATAAATCGCTCAGCTGCAGGGCAACTAACTGGGCTGACGTAGCTGACAGCCTTGCCACAAGACGCACGCCGCACGTCTCACGTCTCAATCCGCATGCCTCATACATTTATGCATAAGGCAGGCGACAAAGTTAGCAATAGCAACAATCGCGTCACGCTGCACTTAATGAGGCGCGACTGTACCTGCAACTTAACCTGAGCCAGCAACACCAACGGCAACAAATTGGCGCATTTAATAACATTTTTCTATTCCGTTGTTGAAGGCGTTGTTGCGGACTTTCAAAAAAAAAAAAACACACATGAAAAAAAAAGGAATAACGCATGCGTGCAGTGCCCTGGGGGCAACAATGCCGTTGTTGCCGTTGCTGGCGTTGCCATATCGTTGCACTCAGTGGCGTTATGTTGCCGTCACCGTCACCATAAGTTGCTGTCGTTGCCGTCGTTGCCGTCGCTGCGTAATTTACATTAATTGGCGCATTTGGTGTACGTTGTACATATAAATTATTTGCGCGCTTAAAAAAAAAACAAAAATTTAATTTCATGCGTGCAATTAGATATTGTTTGTTGGTGTTGTGGTGGTTACCACAAAATGCGCAAATTATAAGCAAGTGTAACGTTGGCGGCTAGCTCAAGACATTTGCCGTTCCATGTTGCAAGATCGGGGGGCGTTACCGCTTTAGGTAAATGGGTGTTGATTATAAATTGGTAACATTTGTCTTGACTGGCGCGATTTCTTAGGTGGTTTACTAGATTTAACATAACCGGACAGCCAACAGTACCTTTTCTGGTTTTTGCAATTTTTACTGGTAGCTGTGTAGTATCATTTATTTTCCAAAAGGGGATCGGTACAAATATTGGGTTTTTCCAACAAGCGCCAAACAAACAATCTTTTATTTTCCGAGATATAGCTATTTACAGTCGGCAAGCCTAGCTTTTTCCGATTGCTTACTCCTTGACTCCAAACACACATTGTAAAGCGAGTTTCAGGGTTGTCAATACGGGCGGCTAGGCAACATCTATCCGCGACAATTGAAAACCCTTAAGGCGCTTGTTACACAAAGCGGGATTTTGAAGTGAGAAAGTGGCCTCGCTTGAAAATCTCGCTTCGAATAATAGGCGACTATAAAAGATTATTTCTTTACAATTCTTAGGGAAATCAAGAAATCATACTTTGCATATATTATAACTATAAATATTAACAAAAACGGTGTACATTAGTAGAATCTGACATCTTTTGAAGAAATATTTCGAGAAAGGCAACATTAAGGATTCCCAGTCACGAAAAGTTCCCTTTTTTCATAAACAATACACCTGCAGAACCAGGATCTCATCCGAGTATAATTAAGCGATCCGAACGTTAACATTACACTACCAGCCACAATAACGATATAACGCTATTGCTATACGTTGCCAAGTATCAATCCAAACAAATTTTTTGAAACCACAAGCAGCGACCAGCGTCCTCCCGCTCTCAATCCTCAGCCGAGGCAGTTGTCCGCCCCTCTGATATCTCCTGTGGAGAGTTAACGAACTCGAATCAGGCCACATACGGCTGTGATTGCATATATTCAGCAGTGGAGAGTTTTAGATATTAGTATTTATACACCTGATGCTCCTAGCCCCAAAGATAAGTATGATGACGATATTCTTCGGATGAACTTGTGTCGAATAAAAAGATAAACATGGATAAGTGTGTAAACGTCTGTTAGACATTGATGCGCGGAGTACTTTTAAGAATATTCCTTGCTAATTGTATGACTGCAATGAAGCACAAAACGAGAAATTCAAGTTTGATTTTGAAGAGTATTACTTTTGCGTGATAAATTTCTGGAATGGTTGTCACAGTGCGAGCCAGGAAACGGGTTTCTTTCCAGGAGGTCTTAGTTGAACATGAGACTTCGGGGCGTAATTGCTGACAGTAGGTGTTCTGGAACCGTCTGGTATGTCTTCCTACCAATTCATACTTAAAAAATTAAGCAAGATTCTTGTCCTTGATAATACTTGAATTGAGAATGAATCAAACTTGATTCTAGATTCAAACCTAAATAGAGTTGAAAACTTTTAATAAGTCATAAATGTACTTAATTTAATATCAAGTACGAAATTTCTTATAGTAAGACAACGATCTTCATGTTTAATCCCGAAATACTTGAAATAAGTAAAATGGACTTGAATTTGAGAAAACCATGAGAGAGCCCACTCAAATTTTTTCTCTTTCCTTTAGCCAACGTGGCCCAGTAGTTGGGTGTTTAACTCCCAAGACATGAGATCGTGAATTCGATCTGCTTCATTATTTATTGAATTTATAAACTTTGCAGCCATGGTTGCAAAGCCACATTTTCTTCAATTTGTCATATTCGCCAACACTTAACTTGCAACACATTCCATTCTACACTTAAAGCCTGAAAACTTGAATACAGTTACGTACTCCGTCAATTTTCATTAATTAACACACTTTTACAGAATTTCTTTCCAGAGACAATTTTCGCCTCAACGTCAAAGCAACTCGTTGTTGTTGCTGCTGTTGTTGTTATTATTGTTGTGCTCATTTTGAGATATCATCAGGTCAAATCTCAATTAACAAATATAACGATTTTGTTTGCATTTATTTTTCGCCATGCTTTCTTTTTAGCTGCTTCTTGCCATTAGTTTGCCTCTTTCACTTAACTAACAATTAAAAAAATATTAATAGAAATTTATTTCAATTGAAATCAAAAACTTTACTACACGCTATTTTAAAGCCGACCAATGTATCTACATATGTGTGGAGTTTATTTGCATTTCAAGAAATTTCCAGCAAGATAGAAAGAAAATGTATTAGTCATGTAATTAAAATATGTCATTGTGTAATCATTTGCAGTTATTCCAAACGTCACGCCCTACACAGGAAATACGAGCTAAGCGCGCTTTAATTATATCTAACGTTATACAATATGTTTTTTGCATTTTATAATCAGCTTATATGCTGGTTAAATTTATGTCCACTTGATTATGACCCTTTACATCGTAAACTAATGATACGGCTAATATGCCACACACTGCCGCACTACAGCGCCACCTAGCGCACAAGCAGCGCGGTACACGTGCATAAGTTGCACTCGAACTGGTTACCAAAGTGCAACTTGTACCAATAATTATGATGACGCCTGCTGCAAGCCATTATCGACCTGTGGGGGCGGTTGGGGCCTTAATGGCGCATACGAGTAAACTGTGGCCTTTGTGCAAATACTCTTGTCCATAGGTGCGAGCGAGACAGTATTAACGCCAACGCTTTAAGTACCTTTTAATGAGCGCTGCAAACTATATATAAATAAAAATTATAATATGTGCAATAAATATAATAAAAACTGAGTTGTATTGTGCCATTGGCATATTAACTCGCTTTACAACTGTAAGTTGTAGTTATGCGGTAGAGTCTAGTAGATATTGCTATTTCACTCTAACATGCGCTAATTATGACGCATTGTTAGCAACGTGTGTGAGCACTTTCCAACTAATTAACGTTTATATAAAGTGTCAAGAGCCCTTGTCCTCGCATTCAACCGCGTCTCAGGCCCAGCGCCCTATCTAAATAGGTAATAACAGTGAGTATTGCTCCAGAGCAACTAAATATTCAGCTCTGATCTGGATTTCGATTCTGATTACGAATGGGTGAATTGGATGTATGAAAACAAACCGTGAAAGTAATACAGCAGAATCCTTGGCCGTTAAATTGAGACGACTCACCGAAATTCTCTAACAGAGAAAGATAGAGAGCATCGCAAGCAACCTAATACACAAACTGTCTTAGGAATGGACGCTTTACCGATAGCAACGAAAAACGAGAAAACGATAATGTAAACAGCCATGCATATAATATAGGATTAGAATACTTCAATCGTGCCACTTTTGAATTAGATGTCTCGGTTTTTTAAATTTTTACATACATACATACCACGTGTGGTGAGCGGGTTAGAGAATACCACCTCAGAAGGTCAAAGCTTGCGTTTAAGGCGACTAACAATGACACTGGGTTTTTTCGAGACCAGTAGTCCTAAAAAGGGTTGTGCTTAGGGTTTGGGACCCACCACGTAAAACCACAATTCCAATGAAAGAATGTATTTACATCAGGCCGTAACCCGGTAACGGGTTGTTATAGCCAGTTAAGAAGAAGACATACATATATGTCTATGGCGGATTTCAAACTTGTGAAGCTTAAGTTTACATCACAGCTAATCTAAAAGTTACCCCTCAGCTCCTAAAGCTTAGATTCCTTTTTAAGTTGATTTTAGTGTCTTTCTTCTTCGTAGATAGTAATAATAGTTCTGTTGAGTGGTACCTTGGCTGCGGCACAACGTAGTCCACTTACGACGGACCTTCCTCCAGAATGAAACACGGGCTCTTTTGTGGTACGGCTTTCGATACGGCCGTTGTTTCATTTAACCATATCTCGTCCTCGCTGTTGTGTTTTGCTTTCGCCTCATATTATACGGCCTTGAGCGCGGTCAATTAATCAATCAATACGTCTCACACACTCCTAGTGCTGGAGTCTGCAGACACTGTCTAAGCGCATTCAGTGCGAGTGCGAGCGAGACAAGCACACGCTTTGCTAGGACAGTTACTGGAATGCGACTTACAAAGCAGCCCAGTAGTAAATTTGGGGCTGCTGTAGAGTCGCTAAACTATTTAATTAGTCTGCCTCGAAACTTTGACATAAAATTAAAAAAAAAACAAAATTACTATAAAAAGTAACGAAAAGTATTCTTTAATTTAATCTTACTGTATACTTACTCAATCTTTTAATAAACTTAATCTTAAGACAAGCGAAGTGAAGCATAATCGATTTGGGATGACGATCTGTGCTGCATTTATTATATTGAATGTATTCTATTATGGTTTGGTTTCATGGGTTCATAGGTCTTTTGATGCAACGTTTAGTGTAGCACTAAGGCAATACTTACTGTAAGTGCACAAACTTAAAACTGTCATTTCAATGCAAGTTATGCGTCCCCGTCTAAGTTTTTAAACTTAAAATGCAAATTATAATTGTATTGAATATAATCGATAACTATCATTGATCATTGATCGATTGATTGCACACACTTAATTATTTTAACTGCCTTACCTTACCTACCTTTAAGTTTGATGTATGCATTTTTCTTTATTTTGTTATTGAAAATGCACTTGGTATGGGGTTAATAACACAACTGTTGGCCTTGAATATTAATAATAGGACTGTACATATAGGGACATTGAGATTTTTAATGTTTTTGGGCTAATAAGGAAGCCGATTAGACGTAGTGAACACTACAGAACTTCTTTTTGTAGCGTTATAATTTCGCAATACATCCAAGGATGATGTAAATAAGAGATTTATTATTTTAGGGCCATAGACCTGGCCGAATTGCTATCCGAAATTCTGACTAACTGCTTCTAAGAGAAAAACATCAACAGGTTTATATCGCTCGCCCACCTAGCACATTTTCACTTTTATGTGTTTTCTTTTTAACATGCTTGCTTTAAAGCCTTAACGACTAAATCGCTTGATACGAAGCATTCTAAATACGAATAGATTGCTTACGAACATAAATTTAATTAGTTCGAGCATTTTAGCCTATTTTAATAGACAACTTGAGAAGACAAATACTTCAGACAAAGTTAATATCAGTTTGAGGTAATAAAACAAAGACTTCATAAAAAATTTTTTTTAATAATTTTTATTTAGTTTTAGTTATTAGAACGTTAAAACAACGAATTGCTTGGTGAATTGAAAGTGCTCACAATAGTTTGCTCAGGCACTTACAGGTTTTCTAATGGTCGAAATTGGAATGGAAGATATTTCTGTGGCACAACTGATTGCAGCGCAATAAATTTTTACTATTAATGTCCCATATTGCGGTTTGCATATCCGCACAAAAATTCTCCATGCGCTCGCATAAGTCTCATTGAAAATAAAGTCAATTAACGCCATTATTTTCTCGGTAAGGATTGAGGATATAGTTTAAAGATCTGCATGAATACTTCTAAACTTAGAGCCGCACAAGATGCCAACGATTTTTGCTCTGCAACAAAAATGACGAAATGAGTTCATATTGCTTGAAAGAATGTATTGCTCGAATTCAAAATCTGTTAGTCGAGGGGGAAAACGACATTTACATTTACTCTCATTTCACTCTTTCAAGAGAAAGGCTCAAGTTCGTAACAGAGGTGAGCGTATTACTTGAGCATACCTAGTTAAGTATACCTTAATTTGGAGCACTCAAACTCACGCTTGCAACGTGTGTACTATGCACCGCATTCATTCATTTTGAGTTAGAATTCGACAAATTATTTACTTTGAGTGCATTCATCCGAGTTTTAAGCTTTCCATTTAACAATTTAAATTCAGTCACAGCTGCACTTGAAACTATTAATTAGCCAAGCGAAGAATCCCCAAATTGAGATATTAAATCTTTGTTTCATCTCAAACGCTTTTGTAAAATGCTTGCGCTTAATCGATTATAAATTCGATTACCATAATGATTTCGTACCAGTTGCTGCCTTTTGCATTTTGCAATCAAATGAAACACTTTACAACCCCGAGATAACAACCACCATGTGCGAACCCCAGGGCCAAAATTTTAATTATAATCGCGTATCGCTTGTGCCAAAGCTCCACTAAACCTTTGTGCTCTTTGTCAATGGTTCTCCGGCTAAGAGTTGTCCCTGGCTGCTTGTCATTAACGGGCCCATGCCACACAATACCAAAACCAGGTCCAAGCATGCGATGCCATGCGGCATTTGCATTAATTTTGCATTGCCACAAATAAAAAATAAAAAATTACAAACGTATAAAAAAGAAAGAAGCAAATTTCCATAATGAGCACGTACACAATCACTTACCCCGAACTCACACACAAACACACACACACACACACACACACACACACACACACACACACACACACAAAACATGCAATGCGCTAAAGGGTTTCAACAGGGTTGCAAAATTTTTATAATTAGTTGGCCGTTGCCCAGCACCAAATGCAGCAGACTCATGCTACAATGCAAGGAATTTTTTATATATATTTAAATCATTTTTTTTTCTTACGTTTTTTACCAAATATTTAGACGTTGATTATAGCACCGTGCAAAACCCCCGCACAACACGGCAGCTTCAGAGCTTGGCAAATGATTTTGGTGCGTGCTCAATTGGGGAGTTTTCACTAGCCACTGCCGACAGCCCCTTAACCCCTTGAACCCCCACTTCATCCCTTTGAGCGTTGCCACGTTATTTCTGTCTTCCTTTTGTTTTGCGCTAATTTAGCAAAATTATGTTTTTTTTCGCTGGTTCGTGCTGCACCCCATTCCAAGCACTCACACACACACACACACACACACACACACACACACACACGGACACACACTCCTCCAATCTACACACTGCTTACATAATTCAACTGCAATGCGAGCGGGACATGCAATTTTCGATACTACGACAGAAAAGTATTCCTAGCATTTTTATTTTGTTCTAAATGAATTAAAATTGCCAAATGTATGCAGCAAGGGTGTTGCCCCTTGGCAGGGGGTGTGTGTGAGTGTGTGTGTTTAGCTAACGGTTTGCTTTTAATGCAAATAAAAAATGCGAATAACTCATTACGCGGCGCATTAAGGACAACGTGTACAGGACAGCGTGAAAGGTTGAGGAGTCAGAGCTTGGCACACGCCATGACAGGGTTGCTTTTTGGCTTGTCCTGACTTTGACTTCCTTTTGGCTGGTGTATGAATGAGTGACTGAATGTGAGTGTGAGTGTGTTTGAGTGAATTGGTGTGCTCTGTGGGCGTTGAAATTGTTTTCGTTGTTGTTGTAGCCTGCACATGTTTACTGCTCTTGTTTTCTTGTTCTATTGAGTACGCCTACAGCGTTGTTGTTGTTGTTTCTGTTGTTGTTGTTGTATTATTGGCATCGCCTAGTGCGTGCTCAGTTTGAATCACGCAAATTTCATTATTATTATTTTTAATGATTTGAGTGGAAAAAGTTGACGGCAACGGCACCAAGTTGGCTTTATATCATTTTATAGACATGTGCTCATACATTTACGAATGCATTCGAATGCACGTGTGTGCGTGTGACTTGCATGCAGCTGCATTGTAATGCATTTTGTTAGGGCGTTTTACATGGGTCAGCAGGATAATAACAAATGCAATTGCTTCTGGGTTCTTACACTTGAAATGCAGCCACGTTGAAATTAACACTTGGTAACATATAATATATGGGGCCTAAAGGCTAGTTCGGAAATATGACTAGCAGGTTCTTGTTTTTCTGGCGTTAATAACTTTGTTTAAGTTGCATTAGAAGTTTTTGAGCAGCACGAAATATATCTATGGGTACGCAAATTAATCAAACTGGCAAGAATGCATCTTTTACTTACTGATGATCAATAATGAAAACATTAAATACCTCAAGAGCACAATTTAATAGCGATGTTAGGAAAAGTCAAGAAAAACGGTTCAAACAAGGAGCTACGAGAATGACTTTGCATTAAATTAATGAATTTTTCCTTTGGAGATTGTACTAATTGCCAAATTAGCTTTTGTAGCATAATAACAAGTTATAAAATTGGTTACACATTTGCTGAGGTGTAGTAAGGAAATAATCCTTTATACAATTTCTCTCGTAACTAATTTTCAGGCTCACTTGTCTCTTGTACATTTTTAGAGCTAGTAGTCGCTTTTCTCAGGTGCTTTTCTTAGGCGGATTTTTATATAAATTTGGTACAAAAATTAAAATTTGTAAATTTTCTTCTTTAACTTTGTGTTCTTAAATCTTATCTTTTTTTTATCAATAGTTTCATTCTTCTTACCATTTTGTGGCTTTCTTCATATACTTATTGCCAGTTTTTAACTCATTTATACTCGCACACTTTGTGCTCCTTAAACCCCTTTACAGCTTAGACCTTTTCGAGTTTCATAACCATTTGCTGCTCAGACTTAAAGTTCAAACTGCCAGCTCTTCATTATGCACACACTTACACATACTCTACAATTCGTATATATACATTTTACATGTACCCCTTCTGCCACACTCTGCATTATAATGTGGGCATTGTATTTCATGTGTAATCGTGTGTAATTTTTAAGAAAATTGCACGTTTTGCCACACAAAATGCATTGGACAACCCTGCACTAGCAGCAACACCCCTTCGAATCCAGTGCCCAAGCCATTGAACAACCCTAAAACAATGGAGCAACAAACAAAAACTCATTTAAAAGAGCCCAACACAGTGTCTCATATATGTATGTATGTATGTGTGTGTGTGTGTGTGTGTGTGTGTGTGTGTGATGTAAGTATAAAGTTTTTTGCATATGTGTGTGTAAATAAATGTTGCATAAATAATTTTAACTCAATGACTTAATGTTGTTGTTCTTCATGTTGCTTGGCTCAGGTGTATGGGGCGTATTATTGATTTTTTAGCTAAGGCAAAGTTTAGCCAAAAAATAAAAAGTTTTCTTAATATAAAATATCAAACTTGAAAGATGCAACAATTTACAGCTAAACAGAAGAAGAAGGCAACTTTTGTAGTTAAGAGGCAACATTCACTTCCTACAAAAGGCAAACGAGGCAACTTTTGCAATCTTGTTGTTGTTGTAGTCGTTGTCAATGTGTTGTCGTTGGCATTTAATATGCATTTTGTGCTAATTACAAATCAAAAGCAATTTAAATAGGCACCAATAACACCACCAACAACAACAACAACAATAGCAACAAGAAGAACGATTTGCAGGTTTTTAATCATAAAATTGCTCTGTGCCACATTTGGCCTAGGCAATAGGAACTGGCCAACTGGCTGGCCAACACTAAATGATGCCAAACGTGCTACAATTTAGTTTGACTATTAATTACAACAACTTGCAGCAGCAACAACAACAGCAACAACAGCAACAAACAACATGTAGAACATGTTGCCAAGCTACAAAATTATTGATGATTTTATTAATTTGAATATTGGCTACGAATTGCTTGGCATAAAGCAACGACAGCAACAAAAAAGGAGCACAGCAACTTGGCCAAGACAAAACGTTTTGGCCAAAGACGTGCTGCGTCTCAAATGATAAATTTTTCGCCAATAGAAAGTTGCATGGAAATTGCAATTTATAGCGTGCCAGCAACATGTTGCAAGCGTCAGGCTGCGGCAAGTAGTGCGGCATATTGTGGCATGCCTGCAAAATGAGTATAATTAGACCGGTTTTTGTAATGCGTTTTGAGGCTTGGCCTGATGATGTAGCTGCTACACGCAGCCTAGACACAAAAATAAAAAACTAGTGCTGCTCATGTTGCCATCGCCACACTGCGGACATTGCTAATGTTGCAGTTGTTGCATGTTGTTAGTGTTGCTTGTTGCAGCAGCGTTAAAAATCAAGCTCTTGATTTGAATTATAGTTGCGCTGGTGATAATTAATCGTGCTATTTAGTGTGCTACATGAAATTCTACCAGTTGCTGGTTATTGATTAGATTTTTAGTCGTTGTTGTTGCTGTGGCTCCACACAGGAAGTGTTGCATGTTGCTCAGCAACATTTATGTGTGTGTGTGTGTGTGTGTGCATAATTTCGTTAGGCACTTAATATGCACAAATTATATTTAATTCGATATTGAGTTTTTCTCTTTTGTCGTTACCAATTTTGAAATGTTGCTACCAAACTTTCACAACATGTTGCTAGGGCAAACACAATGTCAGTAGACACGGCAATATAAATAATAGATACATGCTCTAGTTTCTTTAAAGCTGTAGCTGAAGAGGTTGATGTTATTTCAATTATCTAGATTGAAGTCATCGTCAAATGTTGATTTTTGGACGGCTAATAAGTAGTTTTATATTACACAGTACAACTTTAATATTTCAGTTTTTGCACAGAGAAAGAATCCTGATCTAAAAAGCATGTTTTTTCCATACACTGCTCACAACACGAGCAACGTTTGTCAAGAAACTCATTCGTTTATAGGCATAATCTGGGAAATCTCTAAGCAGTTTTGCTTTGATTTTCATTTCAAATCTTCTGAAAAGTTCTTAAGTCAAAAGCTAGAAAGATAGTTATCCATTCTCGAATATCAAGCGATTACTTTTTGGTTGAAAAGCGAAATTTGTCGAATTGGTTAAGGGGCTGTTCATAAATGACCATCATAATCACATTTTGGCGACCCCCAACTTCTTAGGGCTTAGGGCTGTATTAAAAACTTGGAATAAAATGTCAACTATTATTGCAGTTGTAATGCACAGAGTGTACGCTGCTGTTTTTTAAACGAAAGGAGGCTATTTTGAAGTTAAAAACTGAAAATTCGAAATGAAAAAAGTTTTTTTCAGATTTGATAAACATTTTGATTGTGACGTCACGTTTCCGGAATACCCTCGTTATTACATTTTCCAAATTTGACGATGTTTTCAAACGTTATTTGGTCAAAAATAGCTGTATAGCTGTTTGCGGAGTACAAGAAGTATTCTGTATCGATCTATAATATAGATGGAAAACTTCTCCTCGAAAGAACAATTATGATGATATTCCAACTGGAAAAATACTAACATCAAAGTATTTTTTTGCTATACCAGATATATTTTAATAACGACTTTCAATTCGCCAGAGTGCCAAAACTATCTTTATGAGCATGGGAAATGTACAAGTACCCTGTACGGGTTCCACTACAATTCAAAATAAGCGAAATCTCGACAGTTTCGCGGCAAAAGACGTCAACTTGTTATATATTGTATTTCTAATTCGAAGTTCTTTTGTTTTGAATTGATCAATGACTTCCGTTCTATAATAAAGGATAAATCAATTGCTTGTGCTTCACTCTCTCTCTTAGACCGACTCATTTGTAGGTAAAATTAAGAAAGAGCAAGAGCAATACAAACGCTCATGTATGCACAGTCTTGGTCATGGACGCAGAAAGCCAAGAATTCCACTCTATTACGTTCATGCTCATTGGTTAATTGCAAGTGCAAATTGGCAGTCACAGGTGATCGTAAACATGATGTTTACACTAGAGTTGCCATTGATATTGCGAAACTTGGCAGGTACTAAAAATAATTACCTTAATTCCGTAATTATTAATTTTACACTTTTATCAACTTGTTTATTAACAAAAATAATATTAAGAATGCAAATCAAAATAAACAATTGTTCGATACTGACACTCCTATAAAACAGTCACAATGCGTAGTCAATAAAAAGTTGACTCGAAAATACAACTCCGAAAATTGAAATATCTGCATGTTTTGTATCACCTAAGGTTTTCTTCAGAGATTTACACTACATTCCTAGACTTTTCTAAGACACAGCCGATAGCGCCTTAAAGAATGTCAAGAGAAAGACCCATCAACACCTTGTTGACCTTAGTTTGTCCGGCAGGTAAAGGAGAAGTCTTAAAGAGTTAAGCTCAATGCTACGATGTTTTATTTTTTAAGAATTTTCCACTTGTTTTACTATGTAATAGAATATAATGCTTCAATTTTCGATCTTCTTAAGCTACAATGTGTACAATAGAAGCTTGCAATAATCAAAGCTACAATCGAGACATTTTCAAGTATTTAAATAAAGTTACATTGGTAAAAATAAGCCTCTTTAGTAATGCAGAAATATGCATATATATCACTCATCTAGCAATATATAACATATATATTCCCTTTTGAATGCAATTCCATTTCATGCACAACTCTAGTCCAGGGGTCGGCAGCTGCAGCAGACTATTTGTCAATGGCAACTGACAAAATTATATTTGTTAGCTAGAGAGCGGGCAGAGCAAAGCCCTAGCAGGACAAGATGTCTGTGGAACGGGCATGTGCTTCCATATCCGACTTAAGGCAAACTTTTGACGTGTGCTTTCACAGGCACACCCGAAGTGTAAGCGTAAGGCTTGACTCATCGTTTTTAAGAGAAAAGCAGGAATGAAACAGTTTCATGTAGCTCAATACACAAACACATTCACTTCTTTTAAGACTCTTTGCTTGAATGTGCTCAACACATTAACAACTTTTCTTAGCTGAATCACAAATACAATTGCGGCCAACTTCTCCGCTGCCGCTGCCAAACCCTGCTCTAGAGTATACGAAACGGTCATACCACACAAGTTGAATTGCATGATAAACCGAAATATCTCTCATAACTCTCTCATAACATAACAAAGTCAATCTGATAAATTTAACTTTCTTGGACTCAATGATACTTGATCGTTATCGTGATGTACTACAGTGTAAACAGTGCACAAGATCGAACGCAATTTAAAAATGTTGCTAGTTGCCACTTTTTTAATATATTGCTAGGGAAATGTTGCTAAGCGTAGGAAAATTTAATGTACTAACTTTATTAATCCCACAATCTCTCTCTCTCTCTCTGTATAACTCTCAAACGCGAGCTTCTCCTTCTTAAAGTCGTTTTCAAAACAAGCGAGTGGTGTAAAAAACACATCGATGCATCAAAAACATCGATGGTTGGCCGGTCATTTTCTCTCTCATATTTTCTCGAACATGCGATGCATCGGAAAATTTACCAAGATCATGCCAAAGTAAGTAGCTGATTCTCCGTTTTACAAATAGTGTTTGCAGAATTGAGACTGTAATCTCAAAGGCCAAACTCTCAGCGCAATAGACTGCTTAGGGGACGGTTATTAAAACATTTATGTTGACATAATTTAGTCGTAGATCTATTAGTCTGTATTATATAGTATCTAGATATCTTCTTATGTTTAGATAGCTTTAGTTTCACATATTTCGTATTGTATAACGAAGTTTTTTCTATAATAAAAAGCAAAATTTGTAAATATAAAACATCGGAAAACCATCGATGCATCGACCTACATCGATGTCCATTGTCGATGGCCTCTTCGATGTTAAACATCGATGGTTTGGTCTGCATTTACATCACTAAAACAAGCTAACTTCAAATGTTTTACCAATTTTCTATTTGAGCAAATGTAGCTGAAAATCTCTCATTATGCTAGGCGCATTTGGCTCTCTCGCTCTCTAACTTGTATCTCGCTTCTTCCCTGCCTTACCGCATGTTTGTGCGGCTGGCGTTGACGCATACTTAAAATTATTTTCTTGTTTTTGTTGTTGTTACTGTCGGTGTTGTTGTTTTTTTCAGTGTACTGTGCCGTGTTTTGCTTTGTTTGTGTTGTTTGCTTCTTATGCATATATGCCATATGCCCTAGGGCAAAAGCTCACACCATGCCAGACACACACACACACACACACACACACACACACACACACACACACATAAGCACAGACTGCAGCCATTTGCATGCAACGTACAAAATTAATTATTACGCCTTCTCACATTCAGTGCCTCATTCTGTATGTGTGTGTGTGTGTGAGTGTGTGAGTGTGTTCTGTGGGTTCTGTCCACTTCCTGGCCCAAAATCTACAAACCAAGGCCATGGCTCCTACAAATGTACTACGAGAAGGCTTCTGGCATTGCATGTCCTGGCGAACAACTTGCAAGGCACACAGTCACACACACACACACACACACACACAGAGAGGGAAAATAGTCTGCATGTGTTTGTGCCTCATTATGGCCACGACAGCATTGTGGCCGGAAAAGTGCGTTCGTTGACTGCTGCCAGCTGCCTGTGCAGGGGAGCGGGAGTAGGAACTGCTGCTGCTGCTGAGGCCGTCTGGCCAAGCCGTGGATTGAGTTTGAGTGCAATTGCTTGGCTACGTATTGGTATTGGTGTTGGTTGCATTGGTCATGGGCCTTCCATTATTACAACTGCAGACAGTCGAACTCATGAGAGATAGAGAGAGCGAGCGCCATGTTGCATAGTTTTGCTTGCCACACGCACACACCGGCTTACCATATGCATAATGCATTAAAATCAACGCCCGTTTTATGTTGCTCTTGGTCCTGTTTCTAACCAAAGACATCAACTTCAGGAGCTTCTTTTTTTTTGTATCCTAGTTGGTTTTTGCTTGCTTTGTTCGATTATTTGCTTTTCGATTGCCTCTTGGTATGCAACAACTTTTGCCAAACGTGAACATGGTCAACTTCGAAACTGGCCTAAGTTGGAATTAAAACAACAACAAGAAATGTCACAGAGTTGCCGGCTTCGTTTAAGCGTTTTAGGCAAATTTCTAGCCTACTTTTAGGCGCATTAGTTGCAAAGCTTGCATTTCAAAGCCAATTTGCAGCACACATATATACTTGCCCTACACGCATTCAAACACATACTCTCTCAGAAGCACGTAAAAAACTTTCTTGCCAAACCATGTCGTAAACTCAGACATGGCCCCACAGCCCTCGCTGGCCATATAAATTATAATGCAGAGTAGGTGTAAAATTTTCGATTACGAATGCAGGCAAGTGGTCAGAGTGGTCTTTGCGTCCGCTTTACCCTGAACCCGGCATACGCCAAGCCCTACGCCAGAACAATGTTGTTGCTTGGCCAAGGACTCGTACTGGAGCTCGAACTCGTAGTCGGCAAAGCTTTTGTATTTGCAAATTCTCCTGCTGGCAGTTTGTGTGTGTATGTGGGCGGGCATGAGCTCTGACGGCAACAAGGATAATTAATGAAATTAATGTTGCTGGGTTGAGTTTTAAGTGCACGAAATATATTCGATAATGTTTGCATAAAATGCAAATTCTAAATTATGAACATAAAACGACAAGACCCGACGAGTCGCCGGTACAGTCAACACACGGCAACTTGGCCGAAACTGGGGTTGGTCATGGTCTGGCTAATGCTGCTCTCTCTCTGTCAAGGGGTTGACTGCATTTAAATTACAATTTATGAGCCCTCGCTTATTACAACATATATATGCATAGCTACTTAGTTACTTGTCTGCATATGTGTGCTTGAGTGTGACTAACTTTTTGAACTCGTTGTTTTTATTTATATATTTTACTCCAGCGGCCATACAATGCTCACAGACGAGACCCATGCCGCTGCCCACTGACATGGCCGAGGGCTGTGAGGATTCTGCGGGCGCTGCTGAAACAACGTGCCACAAACGCCACTCGCTTGAGCCAACGGCGCAGTATAAGCTGGACAAGATGCTCGGCACGGTGTTGCCTTGTTCCGAAGCAGCCATTGGCGCCACCCTGGCAGCTCCTAGCAATAGCAGCAGCGGCGGCAGTAGCAGCATTGTTAAGCGTGAGTTATGCGATGGCAGCGTGCTTGGTGCCAGCGTCAGTCCCACGCACAATCACAACAACAATAATAACAGCACCACTAGCAACAACAACAACAACAACAATACCAAAATGCAAGCGCTCATTTGCGCTAGCAGTAACAACAACAATAACAGCAGCAGCGGCGGCAATGCGCTTGCCAACTCCAGCAGCTCATCGTCATCCAGCTCCTCATCGTGCTCATCCACATCCTCGTCCTCCTCAGCCACCAGCACGCTGACCAGCTGCACCACCGCAGCCATAGTGCCCTCCAACTGTTCCACAAATGCCAACAAATCGCCCGTTTCGCCGTATTCACAAAGCGCCGCTGCCGCCAGTCCGCTGCACGAGACCAGTCGCAGTCGCTCATCGCCAACGGTGACCCTGCTGCCGCAGTCGACGCCGTTGTCACCATGCGAAGCAACGCCAGCATCGCCATCCACAACGTCATCGCATGTGCTGGCGCTCAACATCAAGACAGAGTCGGTGAGTCGTAGACATGCATCATTCGAATTTTTATTTCTCTCGTTGTTTTTTTTATCTTATTATTAGTTTTAGCTCGTTGCAACTCTGAATAACTGTATGTGTGTGCTGGTTGACCACTTTAATTAGTCATTCAAATGTCACACCACCAGCCAGCCTTAATTAAGCTTTAAAATCACACGCGGTTAATCGCCCAATCGCCGAATTGCCGAAGCTTGGGCTAAACAATTCAGCCAGCTGTATTGCGTCTCGTATTAGAGCTGGGCGCGTGAGAAGTAGCGCTGTCACGAACGGCACAAATGGTGCGAGTCGGTTAAGGGGAGCCAACTTGGCTCATTCCACAGGTTTCAGTACAAAACTAGAGTTGAAACCCTAAACTAAATTTATTAAGTTTCATACTGAAGCAGATATTAGAGATTTTTTAATTTTTTAGAAGTTACTATACTTAGAGTCAAATATTGTCTAGTTACTATTGTTCGGCCTGTCAGAAAATTTTCAATGTGGTACTTACTGAAATAAAAATATTCAAATGAATTTTTATTTTATTTTAGTATCGAGTTGAAACTTTAAGCATTTTATCTTTCGAATAGCATAGGTTTCAACTAAAAGAGTTGCGTTATTGCAAAGTAATCGAGCCACACTGAATTTTTGATTAGCGTATATTCATGTATATAGATGTTTGCATGTTTCGAGCTACGAAGCTTTTTACAAACCTCAACTCAAACATAAGGCCTTCTTCTTCTTAACTGGCCATAACAACCCGTTACCGGGTTACGGCCTGATGTAAATCTCTTGACTATATCTATAAGCTCATAGAGTTCGTCGTTCCATCGTATGCGGTAGTCGGTGCCAACGAGTATAAGGCCAAAAATAAAAATATGGTCTGGTCTTGTTACAAAAAAAAATGGTGGAAGCGTGTGTAATCCTGCAAATTGGAGGTATTAGTTGAGCCAAAATCTCGACCCAATACCAATCAGTTAGACATATATACAACATTTTAACCAAAAGCATCGTCGGATTGTAAAAATTATCTTTATATATTTTTAGAGATTTAAAAAAAATGAAATTGAGGAAAATCCGTTCAGAGACGGCTATTCGTTTGAAATTTTAGTTTTATAGAATCCATGAGTTTTTGCCATCTATTATTTTAAAATTTTGATGCAGACAGACGGGACGGTACCCGACACAGGGTATAAAAATACATTCAAAATTGTATATGTGGCCAGTTATGTCAGAAGGTTTTGTGAAACATAATTTGGGTTGCTCCACTTTATAGCTGTTAAAATAGAGATTGTTTTTACGAACAAAAATGTTGAAAAAAGTCTTATATTGGTGGACAAAAATCGGTAAACTACACTAAATTATACAAAATCTCAAAGCCTACTAATATTTTTTTCGTAAGACTATGAAGGGAAAGTGAGAAAAGAAGAACACGATGAGGAGGGGTAAGAGGAACGGGAAGAGAAAGTGGAATATATTCTACCTCGAGAGCGGCACCGTGTTTGGCGAGCGGAGCGATCAGGAGACGGTACACCCTCGTATTTTATAAAATGCTAGAACAAACATTTATATTAAATGTATTTTTGAGTGGACTAACTTTTTGTCTTTTTGACGCATAAATGTAATAATGTCAAAGAGAAATAATTAAAATAATAAATATAAAATAATTCTAAAATTCTTTATATTTTCCTGGTATTAGAAATAATATGTATTCTCTTAAAGTTCGGACGCAATCACTCCTAGAGTAGCTTCCAACATCTGCTTTAAAACATTCCTTACCATCACTATCATACTATCGGTTTCTAGTTTTCACGATCACGAAACACGGCCACCGCTAGTGTCTATATGTTGCTCTACAAAAAGTTGCCTGCAACATTTTGTTTAATTCCATTTAACTGGAGCAATAATCAAGGGCATTGGCGTCAAGCAATAACATTTTAGCTATATAGCGCGCCAATGGCTCCCCGGGCCATGTCGTACTCAAAACACGACTCGGCGCAGCTACAGCACAACGAACAATAAAAGCCACAACTACTTTGCCCAAATATTTGTCCCAATTTTAATGACCATAAAAACTTAGCGGCAACAAAAAAACAAAAAAAAAATTGACTTTATTTTTATATTTTTGGTTTTTTTTTTGCAATTGTCAGCAATAAATAAAAACTTCGCATGTCCTCGTGGATCGGCGCGACTTGGTTTCTGCCTCGGAGCACTGCGCCGGCGCATAGTTGGAGAGCGAATCAGCAGAAAATTGGACAAGGCGTTGAGCGGGCTTTGCAGCTAACCAAAAGCATTGGCAGTGGAAGCCGCAACTGAATTTTTTTTATTTCAAGTTTATTTGTTTTGGGGTCTTGCAATTGTCGTGTTATTGTTGAATTCGCGCTCATAAAATAAGCAAATTATAAGCAATGGGAATGGAATTGGGAAAACATTGAAGTTTAAGTGGAACGATTTCGACAGGCTAATAATTTTAGTGTAAAGTAGAGCGACGGGAAGAACAAAGAAATCGCTTCTATAATTTTGGCAATTGAATTTTTGCACCAACAGCAACTTTTTCGAGGAATATATTTCGCCGCGTTTATTTGATTTACCATTATTAGCTAATTACAATTTTACCCCTAAATGTATCGATATATATCTAGACATAGATATATTTTTGATGATAAACATCTTTTGGCGCGCTGTAGATGTTCTACGCTCAAATGGTGTTAGGCTCAAGTGGGGTTACGCTCGGATAGTAGAACGCTTGTGAATGCTGTGATAACAGCAGAGCGAGTGGAAGGCAGGTTTGTTTTTGTGTGGTGTGTAAGCAGTAATAGCGAAAAGAAGAGCATGCATGCTTAAGGAAGGGTTTTATAATCGTAAAAGCTTTTTAAGAGAAAGGTCAATTGTGATTAAACATTCATGGAAATAGCTTTATTTGTAAACAAAACGGGACAGGTTACGCAGCTCCTAGAGCGTTTTCTTAAAGAATATTGGATGGAATTTCTAGAAGGGTGGCTTGGAACATAAAACTGAGATGATTGATTTAGCTAGGGACAAGTTTATGTTAAACAAAAGCAGTTCTAAGCCCTGTTAGTAGACTACAGGCGCATTCTTTCATTATTTGAGTTAGGACCTTTATAGCAGTGGTGAAAGTAGTGTCGTTCGGTCATTCACGGGTCTTCACCAGTATTCGCATAAATTGCTGGGAAATTTTTCCGCCTTGTCAACAACAACAATCCAGAGTAGTTCTATTTTGGATCCAACCGACAATTCTATTAAAATTCCTCTAAAACATAGCTTTTCCGATAAATTTGCAGTTGGTGAATTCGAATCCGAAAGCCGTTTTGGATTTTCTGGCACCGTTTTCAAATAATCGCTATTTAAAAATTCAAATTTGAATTTTGATTATGATGGGACGGAATTGTAATAGGAAGCGATATTGAGAAGTAGCATGATGTTTTTCCAATTGCAACTTAGTTGTTTGAATTGAAGGCTCACGAATTCATTGGTTTTCATTTTTTCAAGCAATTTACGTTTCTAAGTAGTTATTATTTAAAAGAATTAGAAAAACTTATTTTTCCATTAAACTTATTTTATTAGTGAGCATTAGCGTCAATGTTTTATCTTAATTTTGAATTTAACGGCATTTAAACGTTATTTTTATTGTATAACTTTATGTTAAATAATTTTTAGTATATTTTTTTTAAAGATATATAAATTTTATTTTTTTCGTTCTTTTAAAAGCTCTGTATTTTTGAAATAGTTTATGCGTAATGCAAAATAGATTGTTTTTATTTTTTGAAGTACTATTTACATATTCTATTCTATTGTATCCATTCGGTGTCTTATGTTGCTTGGTCTCAGCTTGTCACTCTAATGACACAATCAGCACACAAGTCACGCATACACACACTCACGCACACACACTCTAAAACATATAGCCAAATAGACAAATCCCATAATTGCCTAGAAACCAAATGCGACTTTTAATGCTCAGTAGAGCCTACAAAATGTTGCAAAAAGCAATTAATAAAAATTTGATGCAGACAGTCGGGACGGTGACCGACAGTGGGATACTCTGTACCCATTTTTCTCATGAAAATCTAATTTCCGTGCAAATATTTGTGTTGATGGGGGGTATTGGTGAAAAAACGGTAACTGTGGTATGGGGATAATTCGGAAAGTGGTCAACATTGTTTGGTTTATAAGCACAAAACTTAACACAACATAAATGTTAACCTCAACATTTCTATAAAAAGTCAAATTTTTTTGCAGTTTATAGGGGGAGTGGTCTGAAATTGGCACTATTACCTATACGTTTTACAGTTTCTATCCTTATCCTAATGCTTTTCACTCATATGCATATGCACATTAACAGTGTGCATGTTCGCACTAAGCAATTCGATAACTTTTATAGTGTAGATGAAAGATATCGTCATAATTCGAGAAACTGGATCTGGTTAGGTAAAATGAGCATCGTTTGGGGAAAATTTTGTTTCTCTATCTCTTATAGTGTCCGAGAACATGGAGAGACAGAAGGACAGGGCTACATCGACTAGACTATTGCTCCTGATTGTGTTTGCCCATGTAATTTATGATCTGCCACGCCTCCTTCTGTCTGTTACATCGTCTTAACTGGCCATAACAACCCGTTAACGGTTTACGGCCTGATGTAAATACATTCTTTCATTAGAATTGTGGTTTTACGTGGTGGGTCCCAAACCCTAAGCACAACCAATTTAAGGCCTGGGGGTGGCTCTAGTGGTCTCGAAAGAACACAGGTTGTGGAGGGGTGCCTGTTACAAACATTGCACAAATCTATAATACCCTTTTACAATTTGTGTACAGGGTATAAAAATAAAGCAATACAAAAAGTGTATACAATTTATGTGCATGCAGAGTCAAATGAGTAATCGCCCGGGTCGACAGCTACAACAACAACGACACTTACTGCAACAAAAGCAGCTCGCTGCATTTATTGAATAAAATGTTGGAAGAAAAAAAAATACTTTGAAAGCACACAAGAAGCACAAAAATAATCAGCACAACACTTAATAAAAAAAAAAAATTAAAAAAAAACCGTATTTGCTAAACAAGAAAATCCAGGTGCAATAAAAATCATATTAAAGGCCACAAAAAAACCAATAAAAAATAATAATACAAAGCAAAAATAAATAGCCAATACACAGACACAAGCAAGATATATTAAGCCTAATTATGAACGAAGCGGCTTGGACCAAGTTTTTTTCCTATTATTACTGTTATTTTCATTAATATTATATATACATTTTTTTTTTTGGCCAGCCGGCTGCACTTAAAAGTTGCCTGCTGTGTGACTCATAGACAAGCGTCTAATGAGCCACTAAAAGCTGCAGGCTTGGCATTTGGCTTACCCCACGGCCGCCTGGTCGCTGCCTGATTGCCTGTCGGCCTGCCAGCCTGCCATATAGCCAAGCTGCCAGGCGGCCAGGCTGCCAACCTGGTTGGTGAAAGTACAGCCACAACACCGCTGGTACTCTAATTTAAGTCGCTAATTATAAGTTGAGCTGTCGCTGCTGCACTACGAGCCACGCATGCGCAATGAGCCAAGTCGAGTTGCAAGACAGCTCAGTGGACAGCGGGCAAGGGGCAAGGGGCGCGGGGGCTTCCCAGCACTGCGACATGGCTTCAATTTCTGCCAAGTTCTCTGCGCCACTCGGTGGTACGTGCGTGCCAAGCGGATTTGATTTGCTTGTGTTCTCTTTGTGGGGTGTGTGTGTGTGTGTGTGTGTGTGTGTGTGTGTGTGTGTGTGTGTGTGTGTGTGTGCATGCTAAACGCCAACATCTGCAACGTCATTATTACGCTGATCAGCAACATCATTATGAGGCGAACCGGTTTTGCATTTACTTTAAATGTTGCAAATATTTAAGCGGGATTATCCACAAACATCATTCACACATACACATATTATGCCTGGAGAATGGCCCGCACCGTGACGTTGTCGCTTGCCTCTTGCCTCTTGCCTCTTGCCTCTTGCCACGGCCTGTAAAAGTGTGTTGCATGTAAATTGTTTGTAATTAGTTAAGAGTCTTGGCGCGTATGTGCCACGGCTTAAGACACTAAAAGAAAGCCAAAGAGAAGCAGACAATAATTGCTTATTAAAAAATGTTTTTGTGCAAAAATTTTTATGACAGCTTGAACAGCGCGAAAATTGACTGCAAATGAGTTAATGTTTCTTTCTGGTTAAAGAACATCGCAAAGTAACAACAAACAAAATTGGGTTAAATTGTGTTGAAATTAACAAGTGCATAAAATTACATGCCTGAAAGAAGTTCGCGTTGTTTACTTTATAATAAATTGAATAATTTTTTCAAAAAACTTTCATTGGGTCTATCAAAGTCTGCAAGCACATTCTTGGTAGAAAGTTTAGAAGGGACTCCTCTCACCGTCAACAGTGCTATCACATTTTGTAACTTAAAATATATACATATACCATATATATTTGTTGAAGGCAACGATATCCTTTAGCCCTTACGAGATGCCGAGAAGATGCGCCACCTAGCATGCGCTTAATGTGCGCTCAAAAATACAAAAGTCACAGTCATTCTCAGGGTTTATCAAAAGAAAGCAATTCGTTTTAAAGCATTTTTAACTTGAACTCCGATTCTGGTTCGTTTAGTTCGATCGATAAAGGTGAGAGCTATTCAGCCCAACTTAACTCGAAATTTTTTGAATATGAAGCCATGCGAGCGTCACGCCATCCAAACGTCACACCACAAAGCTTGACGACATACACGTCGAACTTATGCCCAAAAAGCGGCAATAAATGTTTCTTATCGAAAATGTGGCATGAGATGTAAAAACTCGTGTGTGTGGATGTTCTTATACTCACCTAGCTCTATAAATCCAAATTGGGACTGCCCGCTCCCAGTTTGACCATTGCACAATGTTATGAATTTCAAGCGCTATTATTAGAGCCGTTTTTGTTTTATTGGAAACTATTTCTAGTGTCTTAATTCAACCAGTAAATCGAACCGGTGTCTGGGCCAATGTAACTGAAGGTAACGGCTCTAAACTAAGGAGCAAGTGCAAATAAAAACAATTTTAAAAAACTTCTTTAAACAAATTTTCTCAAAAAAAAAAAGGGAAGCAACAAATTCATAATGTTCCAGAAAACCTAACGCTAGATGACGCTTTAAGCAAACTGCAGCGCCACTATCTATGCAAATTAAATGCTAGTTGAGGCAAACAAATAGCTTAGTTAGTCGGTAATAAATATATATTTCAATATGCTTATTAGCACGCTATCTACACTAAATTTTATTTTAATGCATTTTATAATTTATTGATGCTAAAATTACAACGGCATTAACAACAATAACAACAACCACAAGCCAGTCAATATACATGAGTAAGTAAATGGTCGGCAATGTCAGCAACATGGCAAATAATTTTTAATACCACCATAATTAAGACAAAGTCAAATTGCTTTTTGATATTTTAAACATTAGTGTTTTTCTCGAGCAAATTCATGAAATTAAGTCAAGCCAGCAGAGCGTCGGGCAAGGCAGGGGCTGAGGGGAAAAACATCGAGCCAAACGTCAAAATCAACTTGCCATATAATACATTATAGTTAATTGCAACAAAGTATATTGTGGCGGTTGATTATAAACATTACGTAGAGCCTCAAAAGTTGCAACTAGCAATATAATTAGTTTATAATTAAATGCACTGTCAATTTCAAGTTGCATGCAGCTGACGCGCCAACAACAACAACAACGAATTTAAGCCACAACAAACAGCAAGACATACAAATTGCTTTGTAATTTATTTGCAATTAATTTTAAATTAATAACAACAACAAAAGCAAGAAAAATTCCTGCCTGGAATTTGGGTCTTGCCTCCGTGTTGTTCTTGGTCTTAGCTCGAAATTGCACTTCCCAGCACTAACTTGAAAACACTCGCATATTAACTGACTTTGCTGAAATGAGCGGACAGTTTTTTGTTGGTGGGAGGTCTTCTCTCAAATTAGTGCCACAGTTATGTGGGGCTGAAAACCGGAGTTATAAGCAACCGGAATTTTTAATAGTTTCAAACTTACTATCAAAGATAAAATACATGATTTCTTGAATTAGAGGGACGCGCTAGTTATCTGTTGAAAACTGTACTTTTGTCGTTGTAGTATTTCGTCCAACTTGGCACCACCGTCACAATAAAAAACGATGGCAGATCAATCTTGCCAATAGATACTACTATGGACTATTCGAGATCACTCTCGCCTGTCGAAATTAACACTCTACAACAAGCTCATCCTGCCCGTTTAGCTAGCTTTGTGCTTCGAAGCTTGAGTGATGATGAAAATGCCCCTTAAGTATTTGAGCGGAAAGTACTCCGTTGTCTTCTGTGCTTTTACGATGCAACGGCGAACTAACATGCAGCATGAGAATGATCTTCAGTTCGTATGTTGAAGGAAGCTGGCGAAGTTGCAGGCTGTGTCTCCGTTGGAAGCAGCAAGAGTGCTCTCTGAAACGCAATTAGGAGCGCTTTTCTAAACTTCTAAATGTCATACAGAAAATGTGGGAATGCACTAATGCAATAATGAGATAAACACAGGCAAATCAAGTTACATTTTTAGAGCGTATGCAAAGGAAAAATAGTACTGTGCCAAAGAGGGAAAGGGTAATGATAAACTCTAAGCCTATGCTTCTCGAGTTTCACACAAAAAAAGAAGAAGTGGATAAACTTGGGAATTACTTAAACTTGCTCCAGAGCTATCTAAATACACTTCCCTGCGAGTACATTTGCTAAGGGCATCAGTCTCATACTCAATAGATACTAGCATTATATTTGATATTTTTTGTGATAGATAGATGAATAGGTAGATAGATACAATGAATACCTGTAAAGGTATTGTCATCGCTGCGACGTCAGCACCACAGCTTTTTAACTTTTCGTTCTCTTGCGAATTTCTTGTGCCTCTCTCTTTCGATATTTCAGACTCTCACAATATTTTAAGAAGAACCGCTCAACAACGACGTTACCTGTATAAGTATACATTGGATAGATAGATAGATAGGTAGATCGATAATCTGGTATTCAATTAGATTATCTTAGTATCGATATATTAGAATTTATAAGTGTCAATGTGCAAAACATAACTGATAGCGTTCAAAATTTAGAGATAAACTTGACTTTTATGACATTAATTGATGAAAAGTAAAATGCGTAGAAAACCGGATTTTGTTTGAGAATTCTGAGCAATACCATTAGATATGCTTTTATGGCTTTACTGAAAACAAAGGTTTTTTATGTGCTAATTTTCTATTGAAACATATCTTAAGCTTTCCAAACATACGATACGGTCTTGTTTTGGCAGTTGAATATTTGATTCTGGCAGCCTTATTGACCTTTTGCTTAGTCATATGCCAGCTGCTCAAGGCTGCCAAAAGATGCTCCTAGAATGACTGTTTGTGCAACTTGGCAACTTTTGGCTACAAATACTACAATGCTTGCCGCTCCTAATTGTCCTCACATGCAGCTGTTGCAACTGCAGCCAACTTGCAACTCAATGCAGTCGAAAATGTTTAGCTGCACTTTTTCACTAAACTGTTATGACAGTGTCTTGGCCGTGCCCGCCGCAACAGGCCTAATAATTAGCGAAACGCGATTTGGGCTAAACTAAAAAGTTGCCAGCTGTTGTTGCTGTTGTTTTTGTTGTCGTTGCAAATACTTAATAAAACATAAAGCGTGGTCAAAATAATAATAAAAAGCCCAAAAGCGCCTAAACAGCGGCAAAAATAAAACAACAGTACAACATCGAAAACAACAACAAAAGTTTTACCCACTGGCCATAAGTACATACTACTAGCAAGCCATGACTTGGCCGGGACCGTTCAGGTTCCATGGACAGTGGGCCAAGCTGTGAGCCCGCAATAAGTGCACAATCGCACAGAGCACATTGAAATAAATTTAATATAGCCAAGTCAAAGTGGTCGGTGGTCGGTGGACGGCTTAGTTGGCCGGCTTTTTGGCCGCCTTCTTGGCCAGTTTGCCTGCGCATGCGCAACAGTTTGAGCCTGAACTTGGCGGGCCGCTCATAATTTGCAAGAGTCGCTCTCAAACCCAAACGAGTCACAGTGGTATACTCAATTAAATGGTCGTCTCTGGCTATGAGTGTGTGTGTGCCAGTGTGAGTGGTAGTGTGTGTGTGTGCGTGTGTGTGCAATAGTTAAAGCCAAAAATAGCATTTAAACTCATTAATTTAACGCGTGATTATGACCATGTTTGTACTCCTTGCCGATGTTGCGCCTGCTTGTTGTTTTTGCTGCTGTTGCTTGCGCGTTTTGTTGTGTTGCATGAAGTTTCAGATGCTTAGTATACATACCAACATATAGATATATATGAGTATGAAAAACGTTGCCAAAAGGCATAATGATTGTTGCTTTTATAGCTGTTGTTGTTTTGGTTACTTTTGCCATTTATTTTGCGCTTCTTTTGCTCCACTGTGACTGCGAGGCGACAATTCAACACACTGTGCGATTATGTGGGTTGACTGCTGTTGAGGAGCATATGACATATGAAAGGGCTGCAAAGTAGGTCTGAACCGAACCGGTTCGTACCTGAATATCTGGCTATTTCTTTGAATAACCTTAAATCGAGAACCAAATCTTTTCTTGTTTTTAAACTTTGAATTGTGCAAACTGTTTAACTGTTAGATCTATCTTTACTTACTCCAAACTTTCTTTCTTATCATCCGCACTTGAATTGACAAAGTATATATAGTTTAGGCTCCAATTGCTGCTAAAACGTATTTCTAATGTGAAAGTTCTTTAGCATTGCAGTTACTCCGAGATAGAATATAATAGTCCGGCAATAGAAATCAAAGCGAAATACTTTGTTTTAGAGATAACAGAGTAACAACTTCTTCCAATCAAAGTCACATTTTTAATTTTTACCTTTAAGTCAGCTTAGAACTAAATGTCACTTCATGAAACTAATTCAAAACTTTTGTCGGCCTTAAAGCAACCAAATTTCTTAATTTTTATGACAAATTTTATAAAAATCAAAATTCTAAATTTCATAAACTCTAATGTCTCTGATACGCTGCATTATAAGAAGCCCGCAGCCATTGCGGCGTTGGACTCAAACCGTGCCAGCACTAAGCCGATTTTATGCCAAGTACAATACGTATCCCAAAACCTATGAGAACAAGAAGGGTAGCAAATTCGGGAATAAGATCAAAAGGGAGCCCGCTGCACTGGATGGCAACTGCAAGAGGCAAAAAATGAAAAGTCAGGGGGTATCTGAATTTCAGTTTCATCATTTGCTGAACAATTCCAGAGCAAGTGAAGAAAAGGTTCCACGGTTTGACGATTACCTTTACAAGCAATCAGACATGCACAATCGCGAGTATCAAATCACATGGGCCGAATGTCCCCCTAAGAAAAAAAAGTACTGAAACAGGCAACAGTGCTGGCGCTTAGTAAACAATCAAAATGTGGCTACAGCCTGAGGAACTTCTGATGTTTGCAACATGACATAAAAGACGTCATAGATTTACGAGGAACCCTTGTGGTATAAGTTTAGTGAAGCAGCATTAGAGTTGTTATTTTGAAAAGTCACAATTATATACAAAGCATAAAGTTTGAAATCTAATATGAAACCTTATATTATCTTTTTTTTTCATTTTAAGACATTAAACATGCAAGTGGCAAAATTCAGAATGTATTTTGAGACTTATACTAGCGACTTCTTATCCACCTTAACATGTCTGTTTGCTTTTTGCCATAGAATTTCTCGCAGTGTTTTGTTGTGCAAATTAAGTGCACATTGGTAAGGTATATCGCAAAAACCAACAAACAAAGCACATTCACTAAAAATAGAGAAAATAAGATGCAACAATTGCGATAATTTTTCTATTTGTTAGCACACACTCCAGTGGCTCCAAAGAAATTGGCCATGAACAAACCAGATCCCGGTTTAAGCCCGCATTAATATTTTATGTGATTATTGTGTGGCCTGAGCGGGGGAGAGGACTGTACACTTGGCCAATAGCTGCAGCTGAGTTCCCTCACTACATCTCTGTTGTTTATTTAAGCCAGCCATGCCATAGAAAGTTGGCCCCAGCTCGATAATTGCAATAAAATCGCATTCTATGGCAATTTAGCCAAAGGCGCTAATTCGTTTATTATGAGCTGGGCAGAGCTAGTGGAAGGGGAGTGCCAGCAGGATGGCTGTTGAATATGCTCAAGAAAAATGCATAATTTCTGCTTTAGTTCAAGTCTGGGTGTGTCTGGCCATGAAAACAATGGCAAAACGAGTCATATATCAAACAGCTTTTGTGCGCCTAATTAGCGCGAAGTGGATGCTTAACTTAAGAGTAGAGTTTAGACAGCCGTTAAAAGCTGGCGTAACTAACTGAACGGTACAAAATACAAAATTAATTAAAAAAACGGTTTAACTGGAGCGCTTTAAAGCAAAGAACTAAACGAATTCTACGAAATATGGCAACGCCAAGCTCCCCAACGGCTCCAAACATTTTGGCCAAAGTCAAAGTTATAGCGGTGTATCTTACGGTCATTTATTATATTAGTGTTTTGACTCTGTGGCCACATGGCGTATGCGCAACGTATGTGCCGCTTTTGTTTTGGCAAAAAGGCGTCATGTGTGCAGTTTATATGCAAATATAGTGCGGAATATATATTAACTAGTAACTATTTTACCTTAAGGACACATGTCACTCACTTTACTTATATAACGAATATTTTTTACTTTTTTGTTATAGTTACCAGTGTTTTTGGTTGTTGTCCTTCGGACAAGCTTTGTCGTCGGTGTCAGCTGTGGAACTCATAATTTATTAAAACGAATAAATTTCACTTAATTGGCATTGACAACAATAAAAACGAAAAACAGCAAGAGTCCTCTTTTCCTTTCGCCTTTGCGATGTCAACAACAAAGTCCGCTCACATATGCACATTACTTGTAATTAGCAGCACACTAATTACGTGCTGTTATTGTTGTTATAGATGTGCAGATTGGTGCACAATGCACATTACTTCTCTTGTAGTTAGCGTATATCAATTAGCAAATAGTGTATTATTATTATTATGATATATATGTATTATTACGTATGAAAAATTTAGCAGGGCACAGTTTGCTAGTTAGTTAGTCGGATTGAAGTTAACTGGGATTTCAAATTGAATTGGAGAGATTGAAGAGATTTAGAACTTTACGCTCATAATCACACACTTTGATGGTGAAATTGAATTGACTTTACTGTTTTTATATACTACATATAGTACAAATAGCAATTAGAAAGAACTCACAATAATTCTGAAAGATCCGTTAAAACTGTTGACCAATGCATATGAACTTTTACATACATACGTTTTGGGATTGCTTTGGATCTGGTAAAAAACTCTGTTAGAGTTCTGACTGCATATTGTAGGCTGAAAGAACACTACAGCTAGCAGCTGTATCACCAGCTCCAAAACCTATCGGTTTTGTGAAGTTAAGGTGAATACTGACAGCACTTTCTAATTGAGTGTGGTGCCCCAATGAGAAGAAGGATGTCCCGCTGGCGGTTATAAAAGCTCAATGCCCGATGCAACCCGACTGGAACGATCGCCGATTATAAGGTTTATCTGAAAGAAAGGACTGGGAGCGGAGGTGTAGTATATGCGTTACAATCGATCACAAAGGTTGCTATCTACTAAAACTATTATTACTCCTATTAACTATCCCAAAGCTCAAGATTCATAAAGAGCTTAAACTTATATGAATTTCAAAAATTATATTGAGTACAACGATCGGCGTGATCGGATAGCTAGCGAGAATGGAGGGGAAGTAAAATTTCAATACTATATATGAGGGTTGATCCTAGTTAATATTTTAATCTTGTTAAAGTTGTTTTTGTCATACTTTAAAGTTATCTATGCCGTGCCATTTGTTGTCATCCGCACAGCGCTCAATCATTGAGTTTGAGACACTGAACGAAGGCGGGAGTGCGATGAACTGCAGTAGATGCTGCGAGTGTGAGCGAGACAAACACACAATTAGCTTGAACAATTACTGGAATGTGACTTACATAACTGGCCAGTAGGAAATTTTGGACTGCTGGCGGGTTGTTGAACTATTTAGTTAGTGCGCCTCGCAACAGCCAGTTTTACACTAGGTTTGAGAATGTAGAGCCTACTCCCAATGGATTGATCTGGAGAGTGCAACATTTAAGAGAAAAGTCGCTTGAGATTAGATCATTAAGTTTTTGCCACGAGTAGCGCGGCCTGGAGGTAAAAATGTCTCGTATGCTTTATATATGCCGTGATGGCAGCACGACAATGAGCTTGCGATGCCGCTAGCATTGTAGTATGCCAGATGGTGCTAGACAATGAGCACGCTGGATGGTCACATAATTCCAAGTTATAATTAAGTAATTGCCGGCTCAATAGAATCTGCATAAATGAAAAAAAAATCTCCTTTTTGTTTACCGTTGCATATTTTTTGCACGCCTTAAAACTTGTATGCCATAATAACAGAGATAATATGTAATCGTTTGGGGAATTTCCAGTAATGACATTAGCCCAGACATCTACAAATAGCCAACTTGTACTTCAAATCGATTTTCATGCTTCTTGAAATTACAGCCTAGTTTGAATGTTGCCTGCTCCCAAAGCTTGGCTAATTATACACGCATTCCACTACTCCGGATTCGGGCAGCCCCCTTTAGCCATGACAAACTGCACAAGTTTAGAGTAGTTAGCCGTTAGACACAGCAACAACAACAGCAACAAGAACAACCGCTATGCTGGCGTCTAACCATATTTCAAAGCTGGCTAAATACATTTTTAATTATGATTTTACGTTAATAATTATTACTTAAGCACGACGAGTGGCCCAAACACACACACACACACACATACCTATATATATAAGGACACAAAATGAATGCATAGAGGATTGCATTGTGGATGGTCGTGTTGGCCATTGTTGCTGTTGTTGCGTTGCTTCCTAATAGCCTACGATACCCAACGGAGAGCGCATGTTAAATTAATAATTACAAAAAAAAAAACAACAACAAAAATTTGATGGGACGGTGCCCGACAGTGGAATACCCTGTACCCTTGTTTCTCATAAGCCCTAAATCCAGAATACGGCAAAATGGGAACGAAAGTATTTTCTTTTATGTCTCTTTTTACAAGTTCAGTAAGCATTTTCCTATTGGAAAATTCCACTTGACAAGTTTTTCTATTGGGAAGTGGGATCAAAAATTACTTTTATGCCCATAACTCCGGTATTCTTGGGCCAATGTCGTTCAATTTTGTAACATAGATCAAAAATAAAGTTATAAATGCCTGTGTCAAATCAATATATGGGGTGGGGCCGATGTGGCAGTAATTAAGGTAAATCGATTGCGGTGGACGGGGGGGTTCTATTGAAAAAAGGTGAATGCAGTTTTAAAGATATCTACATGCAGTTCAATTTTGAAGCAGTTTATTGGCGAGGGGGGGGGGGGGTGAAATTAACATATTTTTGACTATAAATTTTGATGTGTTTATCCGATTTCGATAATTTTTAAAACGTAGATGCACATTAACACGACGAACATCTCTAAGGAGTTTTGAGTTGATAGACTCAATGGAGCGGTTGTAAACCGCGCAAATCTGTCACAGGGGAAGGAGGTAAAATATCGACTTGATTCAACAAACTTCATCTTACATTAGATTACGCGCATCTTTTGGTAATGTTTTGTATCTCTAGCTCTTATGGTCTCGCAGATCTATCAACTCGACATACGGACGGACATGGTCCAATCACTACCCGAGTCAATGATAAGACTTTTTGCACATGGAACATATGGTCTGCCACGCCTTTTTCTGCCTGTTACATACATTGCACAAACCTATAATACCCTTTTACGCTTTGTGTACAGGGTATAAAAAGGACTAAGTAGAGAAAACGAGCAAAAGGCTCAGGCGACTTTCAGGCGCGTCATAGTTTGCATGTGTGGACCTCTTATTGTTGTTGTTGTTCTTGGTGTTGCTTCAGTTGCGTCGAAACTACGAAATAGGAGCGAAAATAATTAATGCACTTAATGTGTAATTATTTCAATTAAATGATATTTTTGCTGCCGCTGCCGCCGCCATTGCCCTGACCAAAGTCATTAAAAGTCCTGTATTGTTTAATTGGCTTGCCTGAGTGTTATTGTTAGTACAGTTGTGGTTTTTGTTCTTGTGGTAATTAAGTTTGTTGCAATTGCTAAAAGTTATGGCTATTGATAAGCGAGCTTGGCCAAGATCTATCATTGTATATAGGCTTAGTTTGTTGCATTCGGAAACCGGTTTTCAAGACTTAGAATCTTAATCTACACCACAATTTGACTTAATTATAAAAAGTCGTGCGAGAGTCATTATAATAAACTTTATTTGTCTTTAGCCAAAGCTCTAAATTGCGAACATAAGTTAAGACCGGCTCGGCAACGCTTCTTGTTTGGTTTAATCTCTGTCCATAAATTAGCATATACATATACAACAAGTTTCAATATAGATGTCAAAAGGTTCTCAAAGTCGCCTTGCCTGGCTTCGTGTTGCAAGCACTTAAGTTGCAGCATGTTGCAAACAAAAGTTATCTGCGGTTTCAATTAGAGTACAACAGCATTACTTAAACTTATTTCGAAGATCGTTGAGAAAATACGCACTATTTTTTAATAAGTAGAAGCTTTTTCTGTAAGTTTATGGTAATTAGATATTATAAAAATGACATCGCAAATGTTATTAAACAATAGCAGAAAATTCGTTCCAAATTAACAATACTTTTTCTTGGCTCAACATAACTCATTACCAGGAACATCTTAACGCATATACACAACATGACCAAACCATAGGAGCCGCACGGTGTCAATGTCGTCATAAAGCTCTTAGAGTTCTTCGTTGATAATGATGTTTTTTTGCCGGCTCAAGGTCAAAAAACAGGAAGTAAATATTGAAAGTATTTTTGTTTTTAAATTTGTATTTCCCGATAATTCTGACTCTGCGCTAATTCCATATATGTTTGTTCATCTTTTCATCTAATGCGTTTGTTGTAACCAAGGCGTAGGGGGCCATATATGTACCTAATGGTTCATTTTCCTCTCAAACACTCCACACTCAAACATCTTCAGCATATTTCATCACCATCCATGGTTCAGGGCAAAAAACCAAGCAAGCAAAATGAGTGCAATGGCGAAAGGAGAAGCATAGTTTGATCCATTTGCATAGGAAAAATACGTAATTAGTGTTTTAAGTATATGTATGAATGACTACTCTTGGTAGTCATATGAACATGGCCCATGGAACTTATGATCGACACGCCTTCTTCTCTATCAGTATAGCTTTATCACAATAAAGTATGCACAAATTGGTGTAGAAATGTCATGATTACGGTCTTGAGCTAAATTGGTTTCTTGAGTACTCTTCTCGAGTGATCTTCATTTAAAAACTGGCATTTATGGTCTCAACGATATTTTTTTGAATAAAAAGAGCTTCTATTTGAGACAAAAAAATTGTATGCAGACAGTCCCGACAGTGAAATATCCTGAACCCTTTTTCTAAGTAAGGTAAAATTTGAAAATTTGAATCCACTTTTAAATCTCCTTTCATAAGATCTATACGCCTGTAAACAATTTCCTATTGGGAAGTTCAATTGACAAGTTTTCCTATTGGGAAGTTGGCTATTATTATTATTACGCACGTCTCTGAGGAGTTGTTCGAGTTGATAGATTCAACGGAGCGGTTGTAAACGGGGGCATATATCAACTTAATTCGATAAACTTCATCTTACATGGAATTACGCGCATCTTGTACACTATGTGTACAGGGTACAAATATAGCCAAAAGTTATGTACTTGCTAAATTACAAGGGGATTACCAATTCAGGAGATAAGGAAAACTCAAATTCAACTAAGTTGTACAAAAACCTTAAAAAAATGGCATGGGAATTAAACGTTGTGTGTATGGGAACGATATATTTTATCGTCGATGCATTCGGAAAACTCAAACTGCTTATTCATCATCAACTTCCTCTTGATCTTGCTATTGACCAGCTGCAATTATTATGCGATTAGAAAGTTTTTGCTGCTTATTGATGTGGTAAGTAAAATGCTGCCTAATATTTCGCTTTGCATGTCCAGCTTATGAGCCATGACAGGCTGGCCAAGACCACGCCAGAAGTGGGTTAATGGCCAACGTATTTATTACGGCCATTTGCGAGCACATATGATAGGTAACCAGTTGCCTGCGTAACTCTCTCCTCAAAGCACTCAAATGCTGTGGCGACACTGGGCAGTGGCATTTGCGCTCTCTCTCTCTATCTTTCTGTCTCTCATCATAATCTTTGGGCTTAACAGGCGCACAGCAAGGGACTACTAAGTAAACTGGTACTTCTTGCTCTCGAGTTCCACACGGACAACGTTTTCTTAGCTGGAGTGTACGGACAAAGTTCTTGTAGGTGTTGCAAGTGCTTGGTGGCGTGTGAGTGGGCAGTGTGAATTTAAGGGTTAAGCTGTTCGCAGTGCTATATACTTATGAATGTTGTATTTCATAAGGTCGCTACTGTTTCGTTATCGATAGAAGTTTCATCCAAAAATAACCTTGTTTCCGCAACTTAAGTAGTAAGCTTTTTTTTTTGTACACTTAAAAAAGGGCGCCAAAAATTTATTCTTAATTTATATATGACCATACGAAGGTTTATTATTTTCATATCTTGCTCAAATATACTGCAAGTGGACCTGGGCTTTGGTAGGAAAAGTTAAAACTTCATGTCTCCTCTAGTCTTTAACAGGGTTGTGCGTGGGATTCGGGAAACACTACATAAAACTCCTCACAATAAAAAAGGTTATGAGGCGCCTGGACTGGTTATAATGGGCAGTCACGCAGTAGAAGACTTTTGGATTAGCCTTCGTTACTAAAAATGTACATTTTCCGATTCTTCTATCGAAAACTCTTGATTAAGCTTAGAAACGTCAATGAAAACTAAAACGATACAAAAACGAAACGACAAACTAAGGCGAGTCACATAATAATAACCTCTGTATAAGAAGAAAGGTAAGTTAATATCTTAAGCTTTTTTGAGAGCCTAAGCAATACCTATGAGTGCACACAAAAACGAAAGTGTTTATACACATTCACATACTAAATATTTTCAGGCCGTCCGTTGTTGTTGTTTGATTACATGGTGGGATGGGGGTTAAAGTTAATGATGACGTCTTCATGTTAAAATTTATTTTTTCAAGAAAGATGTATGTGAAGGCGAATACAATATTCCAGTCATTCCTAATAGTAAGTAAGCCTAATTCTATTTTTGCGCGTTCGAGGTGGCGCCTTTTTCAAAACAGCTTAACTTTTAGTCTGCCGGATCCCAGTAGCGTGTTCCAGATAGCGTGCCTTAAAGACTCTATCATTGGTCAGATTAGTATATAAACATATGTAAAATGTTGTAATCTTTTTATGAGATGACAGTTATTAGTTTATTATTGGGTAGCTGACGATCCTAACAGACACCTACGTGCTTAAGGGGGCTGATTAAGGAATTGGATTGCTTTTTAGGAGATAAGGCGAAAATTTCATGTTTACTGTATAACCAAGTTTTATTTAAGTTTTTTCAAATTTGATGAATCCTGGATTGATCCTCTGAATACCTCCCTTAAATATTGTACTGCTTGCAGATATGGCACTACTGCTTTATAACTCCTTAACAGCAAAAGTACTTCGAAATGGTTTGGGACTCTATTGAATGATTTTATTAAGGGCGTAAAAGGCGAAGACAACACTCTATTAACTTCTAATATTAACAATTGGCTGGTAACGCCATGGGGAGGGTGTCGAAAATTGCCTAAAACGTGATGAAGTATAAGTACATATATATGGACGGCCCCTAACATGTGCGGTACAACCTTCCTCATTGACGTTTGGCGCAGAATGAAAATGAAGAAGCATAGCGAGGGATGTCTACCGCATTGCCTTACTTTTATTCATATACTACGATAATAACATACTTCCGCTGGAAGTTGCAAGACAATCGATAGCCGATAACAACGACTTTAATATTCTTCTTCTTCTTCTTAACTGGCCATATCAACCCGTGTTATCGGGTTACGGCCTGATGTAAATACATTCTTTCATGGGAACTGTGGTTTTACGTGATGGGTCCCAAACCCTACGCACAAGCCTTTTAAGGCTTGGGGTGGCTCTACTGATCTCGAAAGAACCCAGTGTCATTATTAGTCGCCTCATACGACAAGCTTTGACCTGCTGAGGTGGGATTCTTTAATATTGCAGACTAATTATTTGTTAGCATTGTTGTTTTTGGGGCCCACCATGTCAAACCCCATTTCCAATGAAAGAAATACATCAGGCCGTAACCCGGTAACGGGTTGTTATGACCAGTTAAAAAAAAAAAATAATTTTGTTGTTTTTGCTTTCAAGACAATTTGTCGCGTAACTTCCAATGGTAGAATGTATAAGGGTGATTTTCGAATTTTATATCGTAAATTCAACAAGATTTTAAAAATATTTGCAAAGGTTTAGAAACTTTAACTCTGTAACGTCATCCTTCGTAATTTTGACGACGATCAACCTTGAATTAATATTAAAAAAATTTGGAGCGCAGACAACTTTCACAATTGCATTTATTTTGATGTTTGTAAAATTTAAGTTTTCCCAGCATTCTTTCAATTGGTTTGGATTTGAAATTTGAACATAACATTTTCAAACATAAAAAGTCATAAGATATCGTACACTTTTTCATCAAAGTCATTTTGTTTCTTAACACTAAAACTAATTTTAAAAATGAACGTAGTTGTAATGATATTTATCACATAAAAGAAGAGGCTATGTTATCTGAAAATTTACACAAGCGTCGTTCTTCGTCGTTTTAGCTACGTAAAAAATAAAAAAATAAAAAAATTAAGATTTGCGTATGTATGTAACTACCGCTTCACGAAAATTCAGATCAAAATAAGTAATTCAAATATGACAAAACTTAAAAAAAGAGCACGCGTTGTAATTTTTCTTGGATTAATAAAATTGACAAAAAAAAGTTGTTGGCAAATGTCCAAGCTATTAGAATAATGATATAAGTTTCACCCATATTTATTGCCATAGTTGATTGAAAAGGGTGAACAAATTTTTCCTTAGCCCATTTATATAATAGACTAGCTGAACCCACGCGGTCCGCTGCTTATTGATAAAGCCGTAAATAAATTTATTATATAAATTAATTCTTCCTGTTCCCCTTCCCGTTCCTCTTCCCTCTCTTTCTCTCTCTTTTCTTCATACTAAGTCAAGCTGCCACCTCTACCTCTACCTCTGCCTCTACCTATGTCATTACCTCAACCTATTCCTCAACTTCTACCTCAATTCAATAGAATTCTTCACCTAATCAAATTTAATGCTTGTTTACTATATACATAAGTAGAAACACATTTAGTATGTTTTATATGGAAAAACGTTTTTTTCGATATCTTTGGCGTCATCTATTGGAATTCGTCCACACTTCTCAAAAACCTTCTACCCAATACTGTTTACAATGTGTGAAAATTTGGTTGAAATCGGTCCACGCGTTTTCGAGTTTAGCGAGCACATCACTTTTTGAGGCTAAATTTATATATATGTATTTAGATTATTTCCCAAGGAGACATCTCTCGCAAAATGCGATTTTCAATTTATAGTAACAATATTTGTATTTTAAAACAGAATTTAATTTGTTTATTGCTGTTTTAATGTTTTAATACTGTTACATAAAAGCTAAATATAAATTAATTCGTTTCAAGAAATATTTGTGCACATTTATGTGCTGCAAGCTGTACGCACACATACAAGTGCCGCTCACTCATACACACCAATACTCAGCTGTAACTACATTTCTCCCCCGTTTGGGGGGAGTCCCACCGGACTTCACACTACATCCCAAGCGTCTCTCACTTGACATTCGTCACTCTTTTTGCATTTCCTTTTTGCGCTTTAACTCTCTCACAACGCCACAGAAACAACAAACATCAGTCGCAGCCACATTGAATTTGATTACATTATGCCCGGCAGCTATTTTAGATTTGATTTTCACACATTTTTTTCTCTCACTCTGCTGACTGCTTAAGCTCTGCGCTTGTCGAGTATTTTCATATTTTAATTTAAATTAGACAGCAAAACACTTACACACACACACATATACTCATTCACACACACACACACTCACTCACTCACTCACTCACTCACACAATCAAGCAGCCACTCACTTGTATTGCAGACGCTTGTCTAACTCATTCAGCGTCCAGCGACCATTCTCTCTCTGGAAGCGTCGGCCCTGCTGCGCTTAACGCGTTGATGTATGCTAATGAGCCACATTGTGCTCTGCCTGCGCTGCCGGCTCTGCTTGGGCGCATCCAACTAAGAGCCTTTGGCCATGGTCATGAGGAGACACCAACGAGGATACACAGCATCCATAAATATGCATAATGCAATTAACAACTAAATGTAATTGCAAAAAACGCAAGCACAACCATCATCCGCCCGCACCACAATTGCAGTAGCACCACCCACATGAGCTGCGTGGTTCCAGTGGTATAGCGCTTTAGCGGCTCAACATCAACTGTCAACTGGCGCCAGAAACATGACAGCAATGTCCGCATCCATGCAATTTTTGCATATGTTGCCCGACTTTCGAGTTGTAACCTGTTTCTACGTATGTATCTGCGCTCCGTTTGCTTAGTTCGCACATTTTAATTAGCCTATTAAACAATTGAAGAATGCCAAAGATGCATGTTAGTTGCAACTTGTAGGCAACTGCACTTCCAGTCCCTACCTCCCCCCAAACGAAACTTGTTTTCTTGCTGCCAATTGGGCGCCTTAGTTCCGTTTAGCTCAAAAAGACCCAAACGCAGACGTATGCGAATGGGAATGTGTGCCAAATTTCGCATAAACTGCTGAAGGAAACAAAAAATAGAAACCGAAAAACAAAGATTAAATGAAAAGCTACACAAAAACCGTTGCGTGCCTAGTGTCTCCGTAGCCTTTTGCAGTTTGGGTCTCTAACTGGAACTGCGTTTGCAACTGGTCTGCAACTTGGTGCCTCTTGTCTCTGATTGAGCGCGCTTTTCGGCTTTTTGGGTTGTTTGCATTTCGATGTCTGTTTCGGCTGGCTGCTTGGCTATTTGGCTCTTTGTCTGGCTCAAGCTGCGTAATAAAATGCATTTTAATTTGGCTAAATGTTCAATTAAATTTAAACATGCAGTGATTGCTGTTTGCCATTCCTAGCTGTCTCTTGAGTTTGGCTAGTGAAGCTGGGCGGCTGCAATCGTCGATATCGTATCAGGGGCAGCTGCAAGCCATAACCCAAGTAGAGGAGAGTGTCCTCTATTAATGGAGCAACAGGAATCACTCACTTCGAAAGGCATTTAATAAAAGCATAAATCCTAAATAATTTGTTCGTAATAGTTAGCATAGTCAATAAATTTGCAATAAATTGCTACGAATAAATGAGTAAGTTTAAAAAAGAACTCATTTAATTCACAAACACAGATCATATGCTAAAGTTATTTGTAATTTCCAAAATGTTTGTGAACATTTTCAAAAGAATTGTTGCTAAGTTCATCAGTGTCTTCTTGGTTTATTTTGAACTAGCTCAGCTGTTATGCTGCCATCGTTGGAGTCGAGTTTTTTCAGTGCCTCAACTAGTATTTTTCGCATAAACATTCGGGAGGCCTCTTGATTCAGATCTATGAGATCTGCTGTCGGGAATGCATTATTATCTATTAACTCAGCGTTTTTTGCTTTAGGTTTCTTAGCAGGCGCTTCTGAAAACGATTAGATTTTTGTTAGAATCAGTTCGTTTTGTTGGTTTACCAAGACATTTCGTAAGGGGCTTTCCGAAGAGAATGCTTACCTGCTCGCTCCTCCACCTCCAGATTTTTAATTTTTACGTTTTCACTATGACATGTAATTATCTCTTCGAGATAAGTCTTCAATATATTGGGTACTTTATGTACTTCTGATCTTAGAGCTAATATGGCGTTATAGAGTTTTTCATCTTTAGCAGAATACATTTGATATTTATTAAGTTCTCCATGGCTTTCGCTTTTTTCTAAATTCGAACTGAGCTCGTTAAAAGTTTCATGGCTTTTGTCGTCGCTAATGGTGTCCTCGTGACTCTTGGCTGTTTTGTCACTGTACTGCAATGGCTCAGCATGCATCATCGTTGTATCATCTTGGTCAAGCGACTGTTTGCTATACATTAATTTTCTCGCGTATCCCCTGTCACTTGAATTTCCTTTCGTCAGAGCGTACTCAAACTCGTTCAGGTTACTTTGGATAGTCTCAAGGCTTGGGTTATCCGAGTCAAATGTTTCTTCCTTGTCAGCTGTCTCCATTAATCTATCCAAAAGCCGCATTTCTGGCGTGTCCATCCACAACTTTTCATCAGACAGATACCGTTGTGGCAATCTTTGCGCTGTTGGATTCTTACGATTATGTGACATTATTGACTTAAAAGAGTCTAAAGCCTTACGAGTATCATCAGCTTTCTGGCGAGCAATGTAACCCAATGCAGGACGAAAGCTAGACAAGGAGCAACGCTTGAATAATTGAGCAACTTCAATAGTTTTCTTTAACACCGACATTTTCAAAATGTTTTATTTTTTAAACTTGGCGCAACAACTTTTAATTTTGTACTGTATTTGCCGAAAATATTGTTTAAAATGAGTAAGTTGTAAATTTAGATTAAACAACCAAACTGACATTTGTGAAATTCAGAATGTGTTACTTGGATTGAATGCGAAAAAACCATACAAAACAATGGGTACATTGCGGTGCGGTTGCAACCGAACGCCATACTATCAGAAACGGATTTTAGCATAAGTTCCAATAATATCAAGTTACATTTGATATTGATTTACTGTAACGTAAACACGTTTTACGCGAAAGTGTAGTTTGTGCATAAGAAATGCGTATATATTAATCATTCAGTTTGGTGTTTCCTGTAGTAGAGGACAGTAACGCGCTGCTACAAATATGGCAACAACAGAAAACAAGTCTTCTACTATTTTCTCTCATTTGTACGGATTTGACAACGGATGGCTCTTATTCGTTTTCGTCTATTTGTGGTATACCGTCTTATATGGAGCACAAGAATATCCATATCACTGAAAGTTTTTACCCGTGCTTCAGCAAACGGATTTTTTAAGAGATATTTTCATGCCTAATTTTTTCCAAATAAACCAATAATGAAGCAATATTGGCTATTAGGGACATTTTATTATAAAACAACACCGGATTATCGTTTGAGGTTTTATACACTAATTGAAGTAGTAAAATTCAATATTATTTTTGAAATATTTTAGATCTCCATCTTCTTACGAAACTTTTGAGTTCAGTTTTGAGCAGCCTTATTATTATAAGCTATGCCGATACTTCTAAGTGCACGATTAAATGTAACGATATAGCTTATAAAGATTGGCCGCTGTTTTCATGTTGTAGCAATTAGCTTCTAACTGCTTGTTCGGTTTCTTTCAAAGCATGCCTGCTTTTCTATGCCAATTTATGGACAACTCGATATAGTAAGAGTTTTTACATTGTGGTAGCAAGTCGGTACTGAGGCCACAGTTTCACTTCTGTGGTACATCTTTGGTGCGGCATGGATAGATAGTGATGCCATTTAAGGCATAATGCGCCGCTGCTCTATAAACATCACACAAACCTGGTCGCTGTAGGCATTGACACTCCGTAAAACGATGCGGTGGAATAGCCAATTTGATACACTCTGAAAAACTGGGAAACGGACATTTTATTTTAAGGCATTTCGAAGGCCGTGTCTCTTTTTTGCATTTTGGTGGTATTCGAGCAGCGCGGCAAGAGGGCATTTTCAGACGCATGCACTGCTTGGATTTATATTTCAAGCAGTCCTTCGATTGGCATGCACTATTGCTTGGGCTGCGGCGTTGTATTTCCGGCGGCTTGCCATCGCACCAGTGGCAGACGCGCTTGGGTACCATTTTGGAAACGCATTCCCACCAGGTACGCTGATATTCGCGGTATTTATTAGAGGGTCGATAATAGAGTTCATCGAAACGCATCTTACAAGGTGGTGGACAGCATTCAGGCGGAAACCGCCACATGTGCTGCACCGACTTCAGCTGCTCGCTGGAAGATTTCTTTGAGACTTCGCAGGCTGTGAGTTTTGGGTATGGGCAATTCTTATCTTTACAATTGTTCTTTAGAAACGGATCTGATGAGTGAAACATGGCCATAGATCCGACTGAGCTGAAATGGAACAGGTCGCGAGTCAGTCTAATGGAGGCCTTAGAAAATATCGAGTATAATGCTAACATATTGCTTTGGAGCTTAACTAGAAAAAATAACGGTAAATTGAAAAATTTATTAATTAATTTTGCTTTTTTTCCTAAAAATTTGCCGAAAATGTAATTAAAAACTGTATAATTTTTGTAAGACAAAAACAGCATAGCCGACTCACTCACTTTGGAACCGTTAGGGTGCGCCACTAAACGTTGCGGCAAAGTCATTTCCCGTGACTCTTATGTTATGTCCCTAAAAGTCGCTGCCGAACTCAATTGTATGGTTCAACAAAATAAAATATTGTATACAGCCTTAATAGTTCCTTAATTTAAGCTTAAGCTGGGAATAATAACGGAAAAGTACATTTTATGTAACGCTTTATTTAGCAATATATTGTGGGTGCGCAATAGGAAACCGTCAGCTGAGATCTGCCTACAGTGCTAGGAAGATTTGAAGCACTGTTTGCACATCACAGCAAATAAAAGCCTAAAACGTCACCCTACAATACATGGATTTATATTAAAAAACGCCAAATCTTCTAGAAATCACTTCCCAATTTCTGTTCATCCAATGCTTGGCTAGTTCACATATGTCTGAAGGGCATTCCTAATGCGCTGGCCCGTAAATGATGCAGCACCAGCAAAGGCATAGTGAACCAATGAGAAATATGCAGACTGGGTTGGCTTTAAATACTGGGTTGTCGACACTAGACACGACTGTTGATCCAAAACCACTGAGCTTGATTGTTGTGTGAACTTCACTATGTTGGTAAGTGAGGGAAAGATGACCTTACGAGGCTTGGACACTCCGTCTGATGTAGCCAGCGGAAACTGTGACTTGTACTGCTGCAAGTTAGAAGTAAGGGTACTCGGACGTCCGAACCAACGGTTCAATTGGGTTTGCACTTTCGGTTGCTCCTTAAGAAGATTAGTGGCAGCAATATTTGTCGGCTTCTGAGCATAGATATGCTCCATGCGCTGTAGTTGTTGGTCGCGGTGTTGCCAGAGCTCGCAGCACTTAAGATCCTTTGGTGGTGTTGTTGAAAGACTGCTTTTTGAGTTCAGTAAAAGCCTCAGACCTTGCCCGTTGCCAGGATGGGTGCGTGCAATAACTGCCTCCGGCTTGGAATAGTATGTAATGAACTTTGCCAAGCGCTCGGCACAAATTGTGGCCAAGATGGAAGCACTCGCCATATTAGTGTATAAATGTGTGTTGCTAATATTCGAAAAGTCTCAAATGAAAATCTATAACATTCGATTTGGAAAGCTTTTGACTGTTTTGAACATACATACTATGTCGGGACACATTTTCTTTTTTTTGTAATAAATTTAGAAGCATACTTTGTTTTATACAAAAGCTATAACGTACTTTAGAAGATACATATAGTAAAAGTAGTTCCAATCACAGGCTGCTTGATATTGGCTTTTATACATTGAGCAAACTCTTAAGACACACGATATTTTGTAAGCTTATTGAGTAGCCCATAGATCTTTTCACCAAACGTACAGTCAAAGTCACATTGGTCAGTAACGCTTTCATTGTCTTCCAGAACATTGAAAATAGAACGTGCTCAATAAACAAGTTTCTTGGGCATTCTTTTGGGCTTCGGGCATAGTAAATGTGTAGATCACACACGTAATTTCTTCTCATTTTTAAATGTCAAATTATGAAAGAATGCTTTCTGTAGACTCAAAATTGATTTAAATCGAAGACTTCCATCAGGAAGACAATCGGGCAACTAGTTTCCTTTATGTGCTAGACTTAAGCAATTACGTGCTCAAAATGGTTTCAGATTAAAACGTTCCTTGCGTTTGTGTGCCTTATAGATACCGCACTGGTGCACCCTTTTCGGAAGGCATTTACTCTCCCATTTAATTCGTGGTCGCTACAAAGTTCGATATGATTTTAAGGACGACGGCATCGGGGCACGCCATCTCGGCAAGTTGAGCATCATTTTCTTAGTTCTACAAGATGGCTGAGGACGAGCAGCCTTGCAACTAGACATCGATATTGCATCTCCGGTGGTTTTATGTCATCCAAGCAACAAATCTTTTTGATGCGCAAGCGCATAGCTGGACATTCCTCCGGTGCGCTGAAAACAGCGATTTTTGTTCGAGTGCTTGTAGTACATATCGTCAAAGCGTGGTAGTAAGTCCATGCAGTACGGCTGTTCTCTAGCCTCACTGGGTGGCGCCCACATGGAACGAAAATACGCTTTTAGTTTATGCTGCTTCCTTTGATTGTCTTGGTATGGTTGACAAGAACGCTTTGGAACACAGCACTTGGCTTTTCCCTCAGTTTTTCTTGATGTAGTTGATAGCGAATAAGAAGCCCACAGTGCGGATCGAGAAACTTGAAGGCAGCGAAAGATTGCCGGCATAGGTTTCTCAAATTATTGCAGCAGGTAGCACCTCAGGCCAGTTAGTGCAGTCCTTAATTTTGGTAGCATTTCTGTGATTTAACGAACACACGTATTTGGAACTTCGAATTTTGAATGTACGCAGAAAGAGCAGGGCTAGCTAGGCTTAAAATGCTCGCCGATGATAATATTGGAAGGGACTGAAGCCATTGAAGGCCCTCCACACGTCACACCAGTTCTCCTTGACTTTGCTGGCACCTTCAGTGGGACGCGACTTGGGATAACAGATATAGCTTTTCGTCAACTTGGAACGAAAGGGCGCTTTTAGTTTACTCTCTTTTCTTTGATTTTGTTGGTATGGTTGACAAGGACGCTTTAGAATAGGATGCGCTACACAGCACTTGGCATTAAACTGTGCCAGCTTATGCCCCAGTTCCTTGTGATTTAGTTGATGGCGATCAACAAGCTCACAGTGCGTTTTGGAAAACTCGAAGGCACTGTAAGATTGCTGGCACAGGTTTCTTAATTTGCGTTGCAAAAGGCAGCACTTCAGGCCAGTTATTGCAGTCCTTAAATTTGATTGCATTTCTGCGATTTAGAGTTCAAATTTAGTTAAACTTCGAACTTGGAATTTGTAATTTAGAATGAAGGCAGTAAGTGCAAGGCTAGCTAAGTTTACAATGCTCGTTGATGATGATATTGAAAGGGAATGAAGGAAGCCATTGAAAGACCTCCAAACGTCGCACCAGTTCGAAAAGTGTTTGCTGGCGCATTCAGTGGGACATGGGTTGGGCAAAAAGAAGCATGGCGTTCTGAAAAGCTAGTATTGAACGATTCGTGTGGTAGTCAACTGTGGACTATGATAGATCTCTCGGATGTGACGAAAGTAGTTATCATGATTGGCTATTCGGCTGGTAGCAGGTGTTAAAAGCTGGCGAGGCGCTACAAACGATTTTTGCGGCTGTAATTTCACGCATACTGCAGCACTTGCCTGATGTGGTATCATAGTTACCCCAGTTATAGGCACGACTTAGATTCATGACCGTTAAACAACTCGGAAGTAGTTTAAGTATATGTTGCATGAGGAACATATTTTTCCGGTTGAAAGTTTAAAAAAATCAAGACCGCACATAGAATTTCAAATGTGGAAATGCAAATAAACAGTATAATATTTTTAAATTTGTATGGTTTTCTTCGTCAAGTCGAGCTCAACACCGATTTTCTGACCTGAAAATTGCAAAAAAAAATTGTTCTATTCCCTGGACAAAACGCCATTACGAATAATTAAAAGTCGATTATAGATGCGTTTAGCCTCTATTTTAATTTAATTGTTTTTTGTTTAAAAATGTCGAATGTTGTTTGATTAGGTAATCGATTATTGCCTTTTAACCCTGCATGCTTCATAAAGATATTGTTTTGGAGCAGTTGCACTGGTGGCAACTCTTACAGCGAAACCATTATATACTCATTGGAAAAACTTGTTTGCTCTGAAGGCAACCCATTTGGTTTACTTTATTCAGCTCTTCTTGTTACGATAATACTCCCACACGGCGCACATGGATGGCGTTTCGAGGCAGTGGCATTCGGTTGGCGGAGCCTCCGGCAGCGGATCAATGAGGCACTCTGAAAAGCTTGGGTATTTGGTCAAACGCTTGCGGCAATCTGCCGGATCTCTGCCTACCGAGCAATGGGGCGGTATTCTCGCAGGGCGGCATCCTGGCATAGTTATGCGTGGACAATTCTTAGGATTGCGTCTACAGGTTGCTAAACAAAGTCTAGTTTTAGGTGTCGCGCATGTTCTTTGTGCGCATCTGCCGTCGTCAACTTTGATCTTACGACGTGGATGCACTATTGCTTTAACGGCAACCTTTGCACGTCTCTTGCGACGTTTAATGACGCACTCTGCCCATGTGCGTTGGTACTTTCGACGCTTGTTACTGGGCTTGTAGTAGGTTTTGTCCAATCGCGGTGCCGCCATGGCACAGGGATCATCAAGGCACCTCTTATTTGAATCGATGAATGAGCTCACATTGAATTCCGGGTCGGAACGGCATTTGTATTCAGAACGACGCAGTGCATGCCAACAGGCATTATCGTGTATATTACTATCTGGCTTCTTTTTGGGCTTAATATCCTTGCGCAATTCTAGCAGAGGGTATGCTTCGACGCAATCCTCGCAGGAATCATCTGCATAAAGAGTGTCCATGTTTCGCATAGGATGGTTTAAAGGGCAGCCAATTTTATTCACCACATTTAGCAGGCATCTTAAATGGCGCAACTTGGTAGTCGGCGCACTCCACATCTTAAAGCGTTGAAGGCGTGTTTTGCTTTTAGAATTTTGAAACCAAATAAAACAAAAAAAATTTGTACAAAAAAATGTATATCGAAAATGTTGTGACTTTGTTGAGCACCTGCTCTTAAACGAATGAAATAAGTCTGATAGCTAGTTAGGCAAAGTGACAAACAAAAATGACAACCAGGTACTGAGATACAGTTAAAAAAAATAATTTCTATGTTCAGTGCGGGATTAACACTAGTATTGGAAATGCATTGATCCCAAGATTGCAAAGTTGTCATTATGAAAAAGCGTTTGAGCTTGGTTTATTTTGCTTTAGGAGGTAAGTCCAATTCGTATTCATCATATACTACATGCCGTGATGGTGGCAAAACAATGAGCTTGCCGCGTTGCTATAATATGCGCACGCTAGGAGGCGCTACATTATGCCAAGTCATAATCCAAATATGCAATGGCCTCTTAACTACACTAGGCAGCAAACTTGACCTCAATGAAAGGCCCTAGGCTTAAACATTCTTTTTTTTTTGTAAATTTGGGGTCGCTGAATGCGACATACGAAGTGGCAACAAAATTTTAAGTAAATTCCCCCAAATACATACATCAAATTTACTCATTTGGTTTCTTTCTTTATTGATTTGTTATGAAATCAACATACTGCATAAAAGTTGCATCGCCTGTTAGGCGATTACGTTGGTCCATTCGTAATTATAAGCAGGTCATCTCAGTATATGACTAGCGCCTTTGCTGGTGTCCCTAAAACTCTTTTGGCGTCTCCATTGGCGGCTTAGACAGACTCTCCTCCCAAGTGCGCTGAAAGCTACGATCTTGTAAATTTTTTGGGCAATAATTCTCATGATCCAAGCGCTTAACAATGATACCCTCGTTTTTGCTCTTCTGGGGCACATCTGCTTCTTTCCGTAATAGTTTACAGTTACTCATTGCAATAGGAGCTCTATTGTCAACCAGATGCAGATGACGTATGCCAATTTGTAGGGTTTTTAAGATCACTCCTTTAATGCCAAATAGCTTGTGCATTATGACTATATTAGCTTATATTAGGATTTTGATAGAGAAAAAGTTGTAATAAGTTGTCGATACCGAAGGCAAGCAAATTCTGTTTTAAATAATTTTCATGGCTGAACGTTTGAGCAAAGCTTGCTTTGCTTTTCCGAAATACCGGGAAACACTGATTAGTATATCTTTTTGCTTCAAGACACATAAGCCAATATTATTATTATTATTATCCCAAGCAACTCAGAGAGCAGTCAGATCCAATACGTGGTGCTCAGTTGATAGACAAATGCCGTGATCCTAGCGAAACAATGAGCTTAATATAATAAAATATGCGCACGATAGGATGCACTTTATTATGATGAGTCATTAATTATAAGAGGTTGAACATTGCAGAGATAGAAGGCTGCGTTTGCTTGATTTTTCTTGCATTTGGAGGACTTTTTATCATCACATGAGTTCTTGGCTTAAGCATAAGCGACCAATTACAACTAAAAAAAGATAAATTGCGAGCTTAAAATTTTAATTTATTCAATGCTTTTAAAACGTATTCTGGTATTATTCCAAGCAACGCAAGAAGCAATCATATTCAACTAGTAGCATTCAGGCATTAAAATTGCTGTGATAAGTGTGATTATTAGGTACACAAATTTTCGATTGCCTTGGTCCTATGACCTTCAGTCGTTCCTTTTCATTTGATCATGCTCCTATATTTCACCGCACTTTGGTGGAACGGGGATACCACTGGCTAGACGACGCCTCATTTCAGCCCAAGTATCGCAAAGTGCGGCTTTATCCAAACAGCGGCATTCAGTTGGGGGAGGAGGCTCGATTGCGTCTCTTTTGCATTCCGAGAAACTAGGATATTGGGCTTTGCGCTTGACGCATTTGCTTGGTTCACGGCCCATATCACACACTGGCGGATTCCTCACTGTCTTGCAGCAAGGCAAAACAAGTCTTGTGCATTTACCTTTGGGCGGCATATCCTTTCCACAGTACATAGGATCTTTGGTTGGTGGACATGCTGGAATCACATAGGGTCGTTTACGTCGATGAATTTTTGGTCGTTTCATTCCAGATAAGCAGATTTTTGCTGGTTTAATAAGCAAACGTGGACAATCATTCCAGGTTGTTTGGTATTTGCGGTTCTTATCGCTAACACGATAATACGTCGCATCAAGGCGTGGTGGAGTTGGACAAGGCGGGATTTCTGGACAGCCGTCGATATGCCACATGGACTTAGAGGGCTGCTTCTTGAGCTTCTTTGCCTTCGGCTTTTCTGGTTTAGCACAGGGATTATTTTTAGTAGCGTCGGCTCCACAGGGATTTACTTTTTTCTCTCCACACTTGTAGCGCTGTTGCTGAAAATTTTTGTTCTTGTGGCGTAAAATGCCATCACAGCTCCCATTGGGCATTATTGTTAACTGCCTTTGGACGCTCGAAATTGGGAGCTGCAGGAAATGCGAATGGTGACGAGTGATCGAAATAAATGGTCGAAACTTGGGCCACATTTTTTGTTGCGTGCGAGTCAAATTATACTTAACTATATCGGAAATATTACCAAAAAGGTTGACAAATTTTATTAAATTTTTTTACTATTGAAAATTTAGGAAGCATGTGTTAATCCAAAGAGCTCGTTTTGTATACTAAACTAAAATATGAATATACTTGTTTGATTTATTTAACCTTTCTTGCAAAGGCAACTTGTGACCAATTTTTTTAAGGTCTGGAAAAAAAAAAAAAAAAAAGCATAGCATCGATTTTTTTTTTCTGACACGTTTATCGTGTAGGCTTAAAATACTTAAAATAGCCAATGTGATTTCGAAGGGTTATTTGCTAATATCAAGTTAGAAGAAAAAATTCGTATAAGATCCTTTTACGAATAAATTCGCTAGTAAATACTGTTAATCAAACAAAATCATTCTACCAATTTACCGGTGGCTTGAAAAAGCATATTAACGATACATACCGTCTTATTCCAATATTCCATCAACTAAAGTAAGGCCTTAAGGATAGAAGATATAAGTCTGTGTCTGGATCTTCCTCGTTCTGCAATTTCTGCACAAGTCATCATGGCAGCCTTAATCTTACATATAGTGCGATTCTTGCGTATCCCGTAGCAAAGCACTCGGAGAAAGCGGTATAGGTCGCACTTATTTTGTTGTAATCCTTGACTGCACAAAGGCAACTTTCCGCATGTACAATCTTTCTTAAACGCATATACCACGGAACCATATGTAAGATCGTGGAGACTCACTATCTGGACAGGGATCTGCTTACTTATCACACATATCCTTTTGAGGTGTTTGCTGATATAACACTTAGCTAATGCTTTTCAGCTACGATGCAAGTTCTCATATGCATATATTTAATTAAATCATATGCATAATTTAAATTCAAAAATCTATATTCCTAAGATTTAAGGAATGACTTTTTTCATAGTGAAGCTTTTTTTTGTTGCATGTTATTCACACAAGGAGGCTATTAGGGTTAATATAATTTTCGGCTTGGAAAGCAAAAACTGGTTTAAAAAAAAATAATTTTGTTTCGTGAAGGCCGGTACGCAGTAGTGTAAAACCGCGTGAAAGAAAAAAGTGCTACTCATTTCGTGCGCGAAAAAAAATTGTATGGGCAGAGTTTGTGACCAAATAGTATGGGCAATTTATATGCAGATGGCGCAACTAGCAATAGATGCTGCCAAAAAGAAAATATAAAAATCAGCTGTTTTGGCTTATTTATCCACCATTATACCACCTCAGCAGGTCAAAGCTTGTCGTATGAGGCGACTAACAATGACACTGCGTTCTTTCGAAACTAGTAGAGCTACCCCAGGCCTTAAAGGGGTGGTGCGTAGGGTTTGGGACCCTCCACGTAAAACCGCAATTCCAATGAAAGAATGTATTTACATCCGGACGTAACCCGATAACAGGTTGTTATGGCCAGTTAAGAAGAATCTTACTTATTGCTATCTTAATTCGCGACTCTCGCTAATTGTTGTTGCTACATAGCATTTACATATGCGCATCGTATGCGTTGGCTGCCGCGCGGTACGCTTCCACTCTCCAAACTTCGTTTTGCATTCGGCCAAATGATCCAATATAGTCTTTTGCTTGACCAATGCAATACTCACTAGCCTTTATGTTACCTAGACGGTGGACGCACCCAAACATATCATGCATAAAACAGCATAAAACACAAAATACAACATAAATAGCATTAATAAATTCATATACTAAATATAATAATTGGTGTTATAATTTGCTGCTTTTATTTATTTTACAAAAATTTTGTATTTACTTGCTTTTACTTCATTAGTTTTTTTTCTACATTTTAATATATTAAAAATAATAAAACTAAACTAATCTTCCGAAATGAAATTTTCGGCTCCTTCGTAAAATTTGTGCATCTATTTTGCCTACGCGCCATGGGTTTCGCTAGCAAAATAAGTTGCAGCACATTAATGTTTTGTTTTTGCGCGCAAAAAGAACAGCTGATTTTTTCTGCTAGAGCCATCTACACGTCAACCCTTCAAAAAAAATGGGCAACATTGCAGCTGCGTACTACTAGCGAAGTTCTTGGCGCTAAGAATTTCGAGAGTATTTATTTTATATGAAGTTTTGTTTTCTTTCACGCGGTTTTACACTGCTGCGTACCGGCCTTAAAACAATAAGTTCTTTTTGACGAGTTTTATTTGTCATTGTTATAAAATAGGGCGTTGGGTCCTGTACTCGCTTCGCTCGCTTCCTCTGCCGCCTCCCCTTCTTTTTCTTCGTCCTCTTTCTCTTCCTATGCATCTTCATTTTCCTTTTCTTCATGTTGTTTTACGCTTTTTTGCGGGGGATTAAGTTATTCCCACAAAAAAGAGCCTATTTTTTATTTCTAGGCGTAAAAAGGGAACAAACAGACACACAGACGGACAGAGTTACTTTCGCATTCATAATACTAGTATAGATATTTTATGGAGAAAAACTTTCCTTACTTTCTATCCAGTTGGTTTTTACAAACTTGTCAAACCCAAAACTGAATGTTGCGTATAAATATGTAACTGCGTTGTCTGTGTGTCTGGGCTATTTCGGTATGTAAATGGATGAGACATCGAGACGTCGGGATTGAAGCATGCAAAACATTTTGTTGCCTGCTGCGCCTGCGCACCACATTAAAGTCGCTTTATAGCAAATTACCAATTCAGATGTATACACACAAATCAGTTATACTCGGCATCTATCAGCATATATACATATACTATAAGAAGCCTGTGTGTAAGCTATTTTGATACACTGTAGAGGCGCGTCTTATAAATGCATGTGCATAATCAAGGCGAGTGAGGGGCATGTTACCGTTGACGTTGACGTTGAGTCAAGACAATCGAAATGAGTTGCCCTGAGATCGTCGCATTTAAATATAAGCAGCTGCCAAAAGGCAGAACTTGGGATTCTGCTTCAGTTACATTCGTCAGTCAGTCCCAACATAATTGATGGATGGCTGGCTGGATGGATGGATGACTGGTTTGCTGAGTGGCTTGATACGGTATACGACAAAATGTTCTATACATATCTGCGGCATGTATCTGCTTGAATGTATGTATCATTCGCCTACCTGACTAAATACTCCTGTCGCATTATTTATGCCGCTGACTAATTTGCATATGGCTAGTGAGCGCCTGCTTTAATAAATGTTTAATTTATAATTGATTTTCTTGAACTTTACCAACACACACACACACACATTCACTCACTCATATGCTTGTAAAAGCACACGCACGCATAGTTATATGGTTAGTCCAATACCTGCCCCGGGGCCTTCGTTTGGCTAAACGCCTTGGCTAAACCGCAAAACTTTTACCCACACCGTGGCCCAAGCAGCGAGCAGCGCCTTAAAATCACCCAATCCCAACCCTTGCCCAACGCAACTGAACCGCAAAAGGATTTGCCAGCGCACGAAAACACTTAATTAATTCGCACAGACAGACAGGCAGGAGGCAGTCGGGCAGTCAACCCATCAGAGGGCACGGTATGGTAGGACCTAGACATCCAACTGGTCATACAACAAGACCAAGAACAACAACTACAACAACAGGGCCTATAACACACAACGAAATAATTAGAAATTATAATGGGAAATGTATGCAAGCCAAGTTGACGATAACAACGCCCTAGTAATGTGCGCCCCCATAAGGGAGTAATTGTGGGGGGGCGAGTTTCTTTGAACAGCCAAAAGCATATTTAAAATGCAGATATGCTGATGACGGCGCTGGTAGCAGCGTATTACCATGTGCTATTTAAGATTCTATATCCGGATTCCCCCTAGACATAAATTGTATGGGAATGGATTAATTGAAAACGTTATTTATTTCGGCCTTGACACTATGTTTTCTAAGCATCTGCGGAGTATGTGGTAGAGCTGCAAAAGTATCGGTAGTGGCACCATTCGATGCTTGCGATAGTTTTTGGAAAAAGTTTCGATACTATCGATAGCAAAACAAGTAACATCGAAAGTGTGATAGATATATGGGTTGCATGCCGTATTGATAGCTTATCAATAAACTTGCGATGGCGCTGGCACCACATTATGCCAAGCCATGCTACATTTCGATGTTTCACATCTGTCAGGTGTCCCGTGACAGCAAAAGTCTAATCGATAACTTTAATCTCTAGGTATAAACAACGTTCAACTATTATGATATTGGTTACATTCCAAGCATTTCACTCACTTTTTAATGTGTTCAAGTCTACCGTAAATATAGTCTAATGAGCTCATTCGATTGCTAGAACCTTCGCTACTGCCGAGGAATATGTAGTTGGACCTTGAACTCAATTCGCCGCTGTAAGCGTATCGTATTGTATTGTAATACAATAGAATGGGACAGCCCAGAGAGATATAACAAGCAACATCGTGAGGGTAAATTTGCTGCTAATATCCGTTTACGTCTTTAGTTGCAAGAAAATTACAATATTTTGTGTGAGTTAGTTTGCCACAAGCTCACGCATACACAGACTGCGACATGCACACCCACACACATACACACTCGCACACATCCAAACACAGAGCATATAGTTATAGATACTTTTGTATCTAATTTAAATTTCACAATTTTGCGTTACAAGAAACACGAAAAACGAGCTGGGCCCTGGATTTTGGTTTGGGGTTTGGCTGCTTGCTTGAGCTAATTTTCTCGAGCTGGCGCATGGTGTGAGCGTGTGTGTGTGTGTGTGTGTGTGTGTGTGTAGGATTAAAGCCCGGCAAGTGGACACAGACATATACAACTAGGATGCAAGAGAGCCTGGTATGGGGATTTTGGTTTTGGGTTCTGCTTTGGTCGTTGTAGTAGTTGGTGTTGTTGTAGCCGTCGCTGCTTAGCCAAATTATATTATGACTTGTTTAAAATTCAAATTTGAAAACACTAAAATCATGTTTTCGATGTCTGCCCGCCGCCAATGTAGCCACTAACAAAGGGTGTGGGCTTGTCCAAGGGTTTAGAAGAAGTCCTCGGCAGGGTTGGATTGAATGTTTTTGTCGTTGGTGTCGTTGGTGTCTTTGGGGCTGCTCGAGCGTGCAACGGCTTTGCTTGTAAATAGCTTCCAACTGTTTGCTAGCCAGCGTCGCTTGGAACTTTTGCTGTCTGTTTGGTTTGACTGCCCCACCCTCGCGCCCAACTACTACGCCCCTGTCTCGGCCAGCTAGCTATTGCTATTGCCAAGCTTAAGGCAATGTCCTTTGCTCGTGTCGTTTGTGGGCGTGCGAATGGGTTGGTGCAAGTGTTAGTGTGTGTCCTTATTATTATACTATGTAGCTGAAGCATAGTTTTAGCTGCCATATAAATTTTGCATGCGTCTTTATGTGTATTAGTCGTTTGTGTGAATGTGTCTGTGTGCGTGTTGCTTTTAAACAATTTTAATGATTTCATTAGTTGGGCGCATAAAACTTGCAATTTAATGAGTAGAACTTTAGGATAGCATAGAATTGATTTTTCAGTAGGGTTGTCAATTGCCGCAAAAGCAAGTCCCTATTAGGTTTAATACTTTAGGCAGCTTACAACTTTAAAGTATTTCTTAAGAAGTTGTTCCAAGTTGCGACTTGATATACACTTGCTAATTGAATCTGCTAAAACTCGCTCTTTCGCTCCCCTCGACTCATTTGAGTATGTATTTTGTCAGCACAGACACATAATTAGATTGCATTACATAAGTGTTGTCTAGTCCAGTGCAAGTGCTACAGCTTGGCCCGGCAAGCAATTTCAATAAAATTGTAAGCTTAGCCCGGGGTTAGGGTATTGAAGGGTAATGGGAGTAAAGTCGGCTAAGCCAAAGAGCAGTCAAACGTCTCAGACACAAACCACAGCAACGACGTCTACATATACAGCATACCATCAGACATTTGGCCGTAAGTTTGCATTATGCAGCATAAACACACAGACATATGGTTGTGCCCGTGTGTGTGCGTGTGTGTGTAGCCAACCCCAAAAAGGGGGTTAAGCTCGGCCAAGGCAATGGCCTTTCAAAATTTTCGAATTTACGTAAATTTAACTTTCTTGAAATACACTTAACTATAAAATTAATTATAAAAGGCAATTGTGTATATGTAGCTGGCTTTACCTACATATATGTGCTTTATAGTTGCTCTCTCTGTCTTTCACTCATACTCTCTTATACTCAATCAAACAAGCTGCACACCCACTCAAGTTTGTCTTAGTCTTTGGCCAAAAAGGTGTTGGCATGGAATTTGCATAACCAACCAAACGTCAATGTCTTGAGCACACACACACACACACACACAAAGGCATGTGGATAGCATATAAGTGAGCATATATGAGTATGACAGCATGTACAGTTGTGCAGGTCGCCATTTGCATAGACTGAAACACACATACTCTTACAGATATTGTATGTATGCAAAAACACACTAATTAAATGTTGAAGGCAGTTTATATTGATGCCGGGCATGGCCAGCAGTCTGTCTGGTGTATATACAGTACACGGCCATATATACAAATTTTATAGTTTAGAACTAGTATTTATGTTAGGTTCATTAGCAAAATTTTGTGCTTCCATTGTAATGTGATTTAGGTTTGAAATGCTAAAAGAGCATCTTCCAAAAAAATCTGTCTTGAGTCACAAGTTTCGAGATTGCTAAGGGTATGAGATATCAACATGAATCTATGTAAGGAAAATGCGCGTCACTAAGTTGTTTAGGTGTTCTTACGAAATTGCTACCCCATCATTTCTTCGGTTCCATATTTGGGGTTGACTTTTATTTTTCTGGCCTTATAGTGTAAAAACGATGAAGCATCATTGCATATGACTTAATTGCTTTTCAAAATATTGTTAATGAAGACCTGTGCTTGTGCTCAAACCAATTTTTGAAGCACTTTGGCTATGAAGGTTACCGCTAAAATAAGCTTTTTGAATGCTTCCAATTCGAAATTTACTTTAGGTAGTCGGCAACAAAAATAGGTCATCAGGGCTTAAAGGTGGATGATCCATTATTTCGCTGTTTTGAGACATTTTTGAGCTGTTGTTCGGTCCGATCTGTGAAAGCTGGCCGTTTGGTTTACTTCAATTCTCTGAAAATTACTATACTACACCGAATTCACTGTCCTACTACGTAGCTCCTTCGAAACGATTGCTACATGGCCAGTGTTTCCGAAGAAATCGGCAACCATTTGCTTAAAATTGTTGCGTTCATTAACAATCGGATTTGGCTCATTTTGGAACACTTCTATTGTATTGGCTGTAGGTTTACATAATTTCTTAGCACTAGTTCAAACGCTTCTTTTTTAAACACTAAGGACAGCATTAGTTACTTCTGGCACAAATCGTTGTACCAGTGTCACGCAGTGACTATTCTTGATGCTTCATCGGAAAAAGTCAGTTATTTTATCAAAGCATTCCTGCCTTAAGAGATCGCATCGAATTAATTGCATTTTGCCGAGATAGATGTTAGTAATATACAGAGTGACGTCACAAATCGGGACCTAATGACCTGGGCTGTTAAACCCTCGTACATTTAACAATTCTATTTTATCCCTGAACACTGTGTATACAGGATAAAAAATGTGTCTTTCCAGTTTAATGGCAAAAACGCGACACTCAACATAGTGCAATGGGGCCATTAGGCAATGTGTCAATAATAACATACACTTTCATTTGACTCTGCTCGAAAATTGTGACGACTCAGGCTTGTATTCTATCGTTTAGTTTGGCAAGCGTCTACTGTACTTTTGCTTGTGCCTATATTTGTGTGCATTATGTATTATCACCTGCATGTGCAAGGGTTATGTGTAGGAAAAGCTTACTATATATATATAGCTTCTGGCCTCAAACTTAGACCACAACGAAATGTCTTTATTCTGTGAACATCAAACACATGCATACATATAAGTGTTTTACTAACATATACATATGCTTGTGTGCATGGCTTTCTAATTACACTGGGCTCATTCGGACTTGTCTTTGTTGCCAGAGAGTTGGCTCCACGTTTCGTCTGTCTTACAGTCTTATATATGCTATATATACATAACTGCAAATTCCTTGTCGATAAATTATAAAACTGCTGCTGCTTCTTCTTGTAAGTCACAATCTTAGCAAATTTTAGTTGCATTTTGCATATGGCAGACTAGACAGACCGCAAGGACTTTTTGTTGCCACCTTGGAGGCGCACCCAAACCAATAAGCCGCCAGTCCTTGCCTTAATTACACATTAAGCAATGCAATTATCAGCCTGACAGCTGAGCTAATGCCGCACAACAGTTGCGAATGACTAACTAGCTGGCTAATGGCAAGTTGGCAAGTTGCAAAGTAGCAAAGTAGCAAAGTTGGTAAGTAGCAACAGCAGTGCAACTTGATTGTTAGACACTGTGCATAGAGCTCGGAACCTTTATTTTATTATGCAAGACAAGACTTGGCGCTCTGCACCTGTTCTGTACCAACACACAAACACTCACGCAGACATTTTTAATTAAACGAACAATTTTGCGCTATTGATTATTAGTTGGCATTGCCACATGAGGCAATCAGCCATTGTTGTTGCCAGTGCATTAGTATAAGTATAAGCAATGGCGAAATTGAATGACGTGCAGCAAGTGTGAGTGAGTGACTGACTTGGCTTGAATAGGTCTAGATTGTGCGCTAACTTCTGCCCATCAGACTGACACGCAAACTACAGGCGCTGACTGTCATTGTTGTATATACATATGTATATATATATATATACATATGTGTACTTATGAATATATGTATCTACGTGTGTCTGTCTGACAGGCCACAGCAAGCTGTGGTGCAAGTTTGGCGTCTTTTTAACACAATGACAGTTAATTAGATTGTAGTTGGCTAAGCATATGCATATGCCACACACACACACATACAGGCAGGTGTAATAGTGTCTAACTCCAAGTGTGCAGAGTTGTAATTTTGTGCTGTCTGCCAGAGAAGCTTATATAATGAGCCTAATTGACTTGGTTGTGCATGTTGCAAGCTGCTTACAATTCAACTACTCGTAGAACTGACTTCTAAGAAACAAAATCAATATGAGTAGTTGTTACAAGCACTTAGAAGGCCACTAATCATTATATACATTAGCTTGTAAAAAGTTAAGCAATTGGTAAATGACCTACTCTATTAAGCGTTATATGTTATTTTTGTTAACGATCCGCAATCGTGGGAACCTCAACTATGCCATACAATATTCTGCTCAAGATTATATAAACTGGAAGATAGTTTATATATCGGACTCTGAACTTTGTTGGCAATAGTTTTATTACTCTTTCAATTTTTTCAAGATATTTCTCGAAGACTTAGATATGCAGTTTTATCTTTATGTGTGACTTACAGTTGCATCTGTATTTCAAAGTAGAATGAATTCAAAATATGATCATCCATTAAATTCTAATTATGATTTGATTAGTTTGTACCTTTGATAAATCCTTTCTATGAATCACACAATAAATATATATTTTCTTTGTTTTTAAATAATTTGTTGGAAAGCCTTTAATCTCTTGATTTCACTCATTCTTCAAAGTCTATGCAAAAAACTAATGACCAAGATGTGGAACTAATGACTAAACTAAAATATTGATCCATAAATTGTTACAATAAGAAGACAACACCAGAAAGTTACAGCACAGCACAATTTGGAAACACTACTAGTCCATACACACCAACATACCCTTACCTACCTATATGTATATCGCTCCACACACACACAAGTGCCACAGCTGCCCTATCAACAATTGCAGTTAGAAGCTAGCACGTTCACATTTACATTTGTACACATACACCCACAGACACTTGTGCACTTGTGATGCAAACGCCTTGTCATTTGGTCATGCAACCGAACCGAAAATATTTCAAATTCATGACAAATGCATAAGATTTCAACAATACAACACGAGGGGAGAAATCGGCATGTAACGAGACGAAAGAGACAATGTGGGCCCAAAACCCCAAACAGTTAAGTGCAATAAATACTCACATAGATACACACACACACACACACACAAACACAATCACAATCAAATAAATTACGTAGCATTTAATAATTCATGCTGAAATGGCCACAAACACAAGGCTAACAAATGCATGGACAATAGCCTCCCAAATCTATGTATCTGTGTGTGTGTGAGTGCTTAAGACTTGATAATTTCAAAAATCAACAATATATATATATATATATATATATTCATAACACAAAATGCATTTCGACCACATATAGGCGTCTATTCCAAGCTTTAGCTTGAGTCATGCTTGGGTTTCATGCAACAAGAACAACTAAAAAATGTTGCATACTTTGCAGCTGCTGTCAGTTGCAGCTGTAGTTGTTATATTTACCATTGCTTAGATTTGTCCGTACTGTCATTGTCTGTGGTTTCGACTCTCTGAAGCTCTATATCTCTCTCATACTGCCTGGCGTTAGTAGCATTATCGTATATTTCCGTCTCTTATTGCACTTAATTAAAACCTTTTATTATAGTTATATACATATAACACTATAGTATTGTCAGCTCTATCGCACCCACACACACACACACACACACACACACACTCCGATGCATACTAAAGCTTTGTGCATTTGTGCAACCATTTTTGTTACTTAACAAGTTAGCCTTTAATATTTTATTACAAGCAAATTGATTGGTGCTTGCCAACATGTCGTATGAGTGATGAGTCTTCGTTTTATTTGGACATTGGCTGTTAGCTATGTTACATATTGGTAAGCTTATGTATAAAATTAGAGGCTTTTATAGGCGTCATGGGTTGCTTAGCACTAGGCACTTTTTACTGTTGCTATAAAATTTATTTGATTTTTGCAGACTTCTCGTTTACAGTGCATCGGCCGCTGCTTACAGCACTAATCAAGAAATCCAAAAAGCAAAGCATACTATTTCCAGACTGATTATATATGCAGTCAGCTGTGTTCACACTACCAGCCCATGACACCTGCCGTCCGTCGCCAGCAATAACACTAACAACAATAACTGCAACTGGCTTAAGTTGGCCGCCTCCTAAATGTAGGCAACACTACCTAAACTGCCGCCAGCCGGCTGGCTTAATGTATGCAACAAATCTCGGGAAAGCAACGCATTTTGTAGCCATTTAAGCTACTTGCATAAATGCAGCACCGCCAAACCAACATACCACCAGTTTCTGCCACAGCTCCCCAAAGAAAACACATTGAAAGAGTGTTCTGGTACTATGTGGTGCCAAGGCATGGCACTGACACTCTGTCTGTGACTGTACTCATTCTGTGTTTGTGTGTGTGTGTGTGGCATTGACCAAGTGCATGGCTACTGCTTCCCAATGTTGCAACGCCTACTTATGCCCAACCCTACCCATACCATTGCTCCTACACCATGTTGTTCTACGGCTCGTCTCCTTGTCGTCGTCGTCAAATGAATCTCATTTGCATTTAAATTAGGAATGAAGCACGATTTGTTGCTGTTGCTGTTGTTGCCCAGACTCGGGCCCCAGCCTAGTGGTAACTTCATAGCGCCCTTGCCCCAGCAACTCCTAACGTTACAGTTTGGAGTCGCACAAGCTACCGGGTTGGGCAGCGGCTGTGACTGTGGCGGTTTTTAATGAAGACAGTGTAGCTACTTAGGCGCCCATACATGCATGCATACTCCGCCCTGACGCTACGTCTCTCTCTCCCTCTCACACACTCTCTCTTTCTCTCTCTCTCTCTATATATGTCTCTTTTCCTTGCCCTCTGCATGTTTGCATTTGAAATCTGGTTATAGAACTTTCATACTTAGTGTGCGCCATTATTGTCTGGCGGCATTTTTGTCGTGGTAGGAGCTACTGATGGCTTAGCCTGCTCACGATTTTTGGACAAGTTGCTTGATTGCATGCCAACGCATGGCAGCCGGCTACTGGTCAGCCCCAACAGCCTGCACTCAGTGCCCCATTTAGTTCAGATACACAAGCAAGTGCAAAGTTTATCAGAGTGTATGTGTGTTTGAATGTGTGTAAGTAAGTAACACCCTAATGGGTCACGTTATGGCAAATATATGTTAATAACCTTTTTTTGGCTGTACAAAATTTTAATTAGAAATGTTATATGAGGAGCACGTTTTCGGCAGGGTTTTTGCTTGTTACTCGACATGGTCAGTCATGGCAACGTATGGCCATAAGCGGTGTATACATACACAATTATAAAGTTAAGGTCTATCACAATTGGAAATTCTAGGACTGTATGTTTGAACATTGAATTTCTTCAATCAATAAACATTTTTTAAAAATTCAAGTTATTTTATTGCCAGAAGACTTTATAGGTAATGGTTCTCTGCTAGCTTTTTGCTGACTTTTACCGCATCGAATTCAGCTAAATGCTGAATTTCGCTTGGTTTTGATTTCTAAAACTGGGTTCTAAGACAGAAATGCGAGCAACTGTAACTGCTTTTAAATGTAGTTTCCTTTCTCTAGATATCGCTTCAAGAACAAGAAGCCCTTTATAAAAGTTACGCAAAAAGAAGAGAGACTTTCACCTAAAATCTAAGCTTTCATTCTGCACTGAATAACTGAGTTTATTGCTTTGCCTCCTCGCTACCATATGCCAATCTCATAGCTATCTAAAAGTATTCATCAAAGCTCATTACTACTACTATCAAACAGTTACTTTGGTCTTACAACCAGATTAGGTTAAAGAAGCTATTGCAGCTAGGAATGAACTCTACCAGAATTCTTACAGGTCTACCTTCTGGACATTATAGAATTAAAGGTCACCTGAGCAAGCTGGGCATCACCAGCTCTGCCACCTGCAGGTTCTGTGAACTTGAGGAGGAATCCTCCCAGCACATTGTAGCCGAGTGTCGTGCCCTGGCAAGACGAAGGCTGACGCTGGTTGGAACATTCCCATATAATTCAGTTTATAACAGTGATAGGAGGGGGCACAATAGATATCTCAGGTCGCGGTTCGGTAATCCCCAATAACATTATTACTTTTATTATTATTACTACTACTATAGAACTGTTTAAGAACAACATGCAGTACTAAACAATTTCCCGTCATTGCATAGATAACATCTTGGCAGTAGCAAAAATGCCACACATACGTATACATAATATGAAAAGCGTCTAGTTGGTCTTATCTTGCTTTTAATTAACGCTAATGTGAAATTACATTATTTAGAACATGTAACTTACCTTAGACACTATCCCAATGTTAATGGTAAACGTGTTAGAAACTACTACACTCATCACTCCGCTTCCCTCTACCGCTTTTACTAGCTACTCACTGCTCAGTGCCAAATGCAATGAATGCAGCTATTCATTTATGTCAGCGATAATGACATTTTACATTGGGTGTGTTGCACCAGGCAACAATTGCAACTCATGCACGGCCTGACAAGCAACAGCATGCCGCCTGGTAGGCTCACCACGACCAGGGCGGGACTGAGTAGGGTGTGAAGGTGGCATGAGCTTATGGCCACATGGCTGCCATAGACAAGTGTCAGTTGTAATTGAAAAATAGAAATATTAATTTTCAAGTGGCTTGAGGGACCAAAAGTGTAACATGTTCAACTTAACATGAGACATGCTGCAAATATGCTGAAGCCAAAGTAATTACATTTTATAGGGACAGGTAATACATACTATAAGCAAGTGGACGCAATTAAAGACCCAAATGCTAGGGAAGTTAATAAAACAAGGCATAGACAAAGCTCGACTTGCTTGTGGCAGCCTTTGACACAAAACCTTGGTACAAAGATTCGCTCGAATCGAAACCAAAATACCAACATAAATAAAATTGCCAAATCGCAATAGTAAACTGTGAACCGAACCTTACCAATAATTTCTGTTGTTTTTGAAATAAATGTTCACAATTTTACAAGCGTTTAACATGTTATAGATTATGCTATATAAGCCGTGTGGTGAGCGGGTAAAAATATACCACCTCAGCAGGTCAAAGCTTGTCGTATTAGGTGACTAAAAATGACACTGGGTTCTTCCAAACCAGCAGAGCTACCCCAGGCCTTAAAGGAGTTGTGCGTAGGGTTTGGGGCCCACCACGTAAAACCACAATTCCAATGAAAGAATGTATTTACATCAGGCCGTAACCCGATAACGGGTGGTTTTGGCCAGTTAAGAAGAAGATTATGCTAAATAAGGCAATTTTAATTAGTTATGTTAACTGCTCATTAAATGCACTGGGTTCTTCTTCTTATATGCCTATATGTCACCCAAATACACAGACTTTCAACGGCACCCTCTCAATCACTTGGTGCAGTGGAGTTACTTTAAGCACCTACCTGCCATATAGTTGCCGTTGCCTGTTCTACCCCCAAAGACAATAAAACGGGTGTGTTGGGCCAGGCTAAAACAAAAAGCTTTGTTGGTTGTAGTTGTCGTTGAATGTCGGCCCAAACGGCGCGTCGGGGCAACCAATCAGCGGCAGCCGCACAAATGTTACTTTTTCGTTTTCTTGATAAAAACGCAGCGTGGCCAGCGAATGAGAAATGTAGTAGCAAAGTGTAGACACACACGCACACCACTCCCTTACACAACACACACACTCACACACATGCGCCACACATGTGTGAGAGATTTTGTGTTTTCTCAACGACTGCCTAAAATAAAAATAACAAGCGCCATGAAAACGCAACAATAACCAACAAGCAGAAACAACAACAACAGCAGCAACAAGGGAAAATCAAAGAAAATGAAAGCTGCAGACAGCAACAACAACAACAATAACAAACACAGGGTGTCGAAGAGAGCTGCAAAAAAAAAGGAAAACTGCAAGCGAAAAATTGTTAAAAATAGCAAAAGCAGGCAGGTAACAGTAAATTTTGCAATGGGAGTAAGCAAGAGCTAAAGGGCATGTGCGTTACCCAAAGGGGTACTGCCTACTAGAGGTAAGCTGGAAAGAGAAGCGCTTAGCAACAACAACAGATGCGTAGCAGAGTTATGACTTAATACTAAAAGAGGTAAAAAAAAAACTGTAGACTACAGTTAGGCGCAACAAAGACTAATTGTCAGCGTTTCTAAGCGCCGTAGAACCAAACCGTTTTTATCTCCGACCAATTCCAATTAAAAAATGTTGTACCGTTTGTTGGCAAATGAGCAGCAGACAAGCGCCTGAGGCATTGCCCGGCCGGCTTGGCAATAAATGCCGCACATCAATGTTCAGCAAAATACAAAAAAAAAATCAAGCAACAAGCAGGAGGAACAGGCAGAACTGAACGGAACAGCAAAGAGCAAAGCAGAACAGAGTAGAGCAGAACCAAAACGAAATGAAACGAAGAGCTAAGGGAACTGTCCAAAGATAGGAGCACGACTGACCACCAGCAAGGGGCGTATATTGCCTACTTTTGGGGGTACACTGCGCAACACGGAAATACTTTTACTTTTGTTTGCAAGGCAATGCATATGTGTGCGTGTGTGTGTGTGTGTGTGTGTGCAACGCCGTCAAAAGTGAAAAGCAACCAAAAGTGTCTGGGCGTCACCCAGTCCCTTTTATTTGCATATTCTCTCGCAAAGGTGCCGCTGCTGCAGCGCAGCGCCTGTTTTTATTTTGTAATTGTATTGGTCTATTTTTATTATTGAAACAGCGCCCAAAACGACCGACAGACCAGTGGCCAGGCCCAAGAATAACAGCGGCTGACCAACGACCAAGCAGTCAGCAAGTTGTAGCAGGCAAACAGGCGCAAAAAACATAATACCAAAAAAAAAACCAACAAAAAAATACCAAGTAACATGAAAAACGAGCAGCATACTTGACAGCGCCAAAGAGAAGCAAGAAAAAAAATTAAATGAGCCGGAGCATAAAAAAATGTAAGGCCAAAATAGTATTAAAAAAATTGGAACGCAAGTTAAAATGGACAAGGCAAAAGGGAAGCGCAAATGGAGCCAAGTAGCAGCGGGTGGGGAGAGAGCGAGCAAGAGCAAGCCAGCTGGTGGGGCGGCTGGACAATGCTTGGCCTTCATTGTTGTCAAGCAGGCCCCCCACACACACACGCACACACACACTTGCATACAAAGTGAAGTGCAGAGAGAGAGAGAGAGCGAGTAGCCGCCCCCCAACCACCCGCACCCAAGTTGTTGGGCTGTGGGGTTGATTGAGTGGCGCGCCCATTGATGTCGTTGATGATGCTGCCGCTGCTCTGCCGCCGCTGCTGCCGCCCTCTCCCTGTCCAGCTGCTGCAGCTGCTTGTTGTTTTGCTCCATTTTTATGCGCTCTGCGCTGTTTCTACAGTTTTCCATTATTTTTTACACATTTTTGTTTTGGTTTTTGTGCTTCGTTGTGGCTGTTGTTTTTGCCATTCACCACGCTTTTTTTTGTTTTGTTTTTATTTGGACATTCGCATGCGAATGTCAGCTGCCTATATACCATATATAACCTCTATATGTTCACATATATGACAGCCAGCAGCAGCCGCACCTCACCCTCACCCTCTACCTCTCGCCCTTTCTCTCATAACAAGTGCCCATCGAAATTGCAATGTCTGCAACTTGCAGCTTTGTTTGTTGAGGCATTGATGGGCGGCAAGGCGTGAGTTGGAGCAGAAGGGCGTGTAGTGTTGTTTCGGCTGTTTTTTGGTTGGGCTTGAATTTTTATTGACACTGTGTACCGAGGAAATTGTGCAAGAAATCGCTTATGCCGTTCATTGGCATCTCTATGTTTCTTTGTTGTTTGTTCAATAAGTGTTTGTTTTTTGCTTCAGAGCACCCCGTGACATTAGGATTGTTTGCAAGTGGCTATATTTGTTTGGTGTGGGGTGTTCGAAAGTCCATAAGTTTGTGCGCTTAACCGTGGGCTATGTGCTAAGAGCACAATGATTTGTATCCATAGTTTTTGAGTTATACATAAGTTTCGATTGATAGGTTGGTTTTTTCTTTTAAAGATATATTGCTTTTAAAAAAAGAAAGTCTCAAAGTATTACTTTTCAAGGCCTTATTCGTAATAAAATTTAACGGAAAGACTCAGCCTAACCTGCCGCTTCTAGGCCTTGGCGAATTTCTGCTAGCACTTACCAACAACAGAGTTCCAAAATGGATACGCTTAAGCATTTTGATGGGAACACTTTTTTTTAGACCTCTAACCAGTCTATTAGCGTGTCTCGTAAGCCTATTTCTATGCCTTAAAGCAGAGGCCGTTTTTGTCAGCAACCTTCTCAATTTACAAGTTGTACTAAAATAGAGCTACAAGTGGTGATTAGCGCTGAAGGTGACCCATTGTCAGGCTGATATCGATGACGGGTTCTGCACTTGCTAGATGAACGAAGATGCCGATTGTATTAAGTTTATTTGTAGTAATCCGGTCAATCTAATCTAAAGTGTTACCATTTTGTCCATTCCAAGTTTCTTGGGAGCATTAAAGCAGTCTTTGGAGGATGTACATTAAGTACGTGTCGTGTCATACGTTATCTGGTAGGTTATTTAAAATGTAATGGCCGACGTGTTTGTATGACGATGTATGATGTGTATCACCATACTTCCCTAAATTTTCAGAAAGTACCAACATATCACTTAGGCAGATTGATTTTTCTAAAAGCTGGTCTGGAGCTGTAAAGGTGTTCCACAGTTATCTCCGAAGCTATTGTACGGGAAAACCGATTAGCCATAGTCTTTTCAAGGAGCGCGCAATGTAACTATCCAGACTAAACCAACTAAAATAATATAAGGCCTAAAATTCTTTATGCATAACAAAATATTCACTTGAAAATATTAAAAAGAATTACTTTAAAACGCTTTCTAATTCAGGAATCCGCTTCTTCAAAATTAGAAAACTTAGAAATTTGTTCTTTTATTTAAGCTTTAAAATTAGCAATTAATCTTCAGAAGCAACTACCCTTGAAATATTACAAAGTCGATAAGTTAGTAAGTTTTTATACATTTATATAGACTTGTGCAATGTATGTAACAAGCAGAATGAGGCGTGGTAGACTAAATGTTCCATGGGCAAAAATTCCGGATCCTTGTTGGTCTCTGTTGCTCACACCATAAAACTATCTAATGCACACTGCTACTGTGCATGTGGATAGAAACTGTAATAAATATTGGTTATAATATGTCAAGTTTAGACCCCTCCTCCTATAATCTGCAACAGAATTTCACTTTTTATAAATAATTTTAAAGTTAACATTTATTTTAACTAAATGTGGTACATGGACCCAAGTTAGGGTTATAAACCATACAATGCTGCACTTTTTCCGAATCCTCCCCCCTACTCGCATAGTACAGTTACCTCGACCCTTCAACGCTTCGATACAACAATTTATACAGAGATTTGATTTTTATGGGAAATATGAGTACAGGGTATCTCACTATTGGGCCCCGTTGTGACTGTTGATATTCCTCTCGGTGGTTAGACGATATCCGTGCCGTCGGATAAAGATTTTGTTTTACAGTTGGTTAAAAAAAGAGAAATGCACACTTTAGATTCAATCTGAGCTCTACTTGTATGACACCCACAAAACCATGCAGTTCTCACTACAATTTGCTGTCATTGAACTCTGACAAAGATCGAAGCAATTCTCTAACCCTCCAGCCCTTGGCAACAATTGCATTGACTACAGCAACTGACCACGCCCCTGTGCAATGCTAGTAGTTATATATGTATATATATATGTATTCACATGTGTAGACAAAGTATATAAAAATAGTCATAGATACATTGCCCATAGTTATAGCTTGGGCATTAACAATTCAGGCATATAAAGCAACATAAATATTAATTGAAAAATATTTTCACATCTCTGCGACTTAACAGGAAAAGCAAAATAAAAGAAATTGCTTTGCTATGAAATGCAACAACACAAATGTATGTACGCGTTCTCGCTCACTCTCTCTCTATCTCTCTCTTTCTCTCTTGTATTCACATACACACATACTGATGAAATTATGTACAGATGCATTAAACAAAACATTAAATATGCAAAAGTGAATGCAACGACAGTGGCAGAAGCAGCTTCCAAAAATGTTTGCATACACCCGAACAAAAGGCGTCACGGCAGAGCCAGAGGTAGGGGCAGGTGCTACACACACACACACACACACACACACACACACACACACACACACAGACACATTGAGGCAACCATACAAGCAGAAAAAAGCATATTGCAGCCGCAGCGCCGCAAAAATAGAACAAGTCAAATATTTTTCGACAATTTATGGGCTGCCTCAATGCGTGTGCACTGCGTGTATATGTATGTATGTATGTGTGTGTGTGTGTGTGTGTGTGTGTGTGTGTGTGTGTGTGTAACGCGCAGCCAAAAATGCCATTCGCAATTAAAGCACACAAGCAACGACTGGGCGCAGCAGCGGCAGCGGCAGAGGCAGCGGCGCCTGGCGATTTGCTTCTTGCTTTTCACTTTGCCATAGCGATTTTTTGGCTACTTTTTGGCAATTGCATTTTTTAACAGCTCCCCCCTCGAACCCCTCCCAACAAAAGTACAAGCACCGCACCCCAACCCATAGAAGAGCACCCCTGGCAAATGGTCAGCAATTTGAGGGGCCGTTGCCGTCCTTCATTTGGTCACATGTGTGAATTATAATTTCGCGTTGCGCGCAAAAGTGCACAATGAAAAAGCAAACAAAAAGAGGCGAACAAGAAAACTCGGCATAAAGCATAATAAGAAGAGCAGCAAAAGCAAAAGCAAAAGCAATAGCCGTTGCCGCATTTCATTTTGTGTTCGTAGCATTTTGCTTATCATGGAGGCTGTCAAGTGCCCGAATCGAACGCAACGGCAGCTCCAGCTGCCACACCCACTCCGGCTTACGCCACCACGCTTGGTTTTTGCAATAATTCAATTCATTTTCTATTTTTTGCACTTATTTTTATGTAGCAGTAGCAACTGATGCCGCAAAATAAAAGTAAAAGTTGCCGACTGGATTCAAGTGGACAGTCATGAGCATTGGACATTGGGTCCATCACTTGGCTGTGGGTGTCACTCACTCTCTCTCCTCTCACAGGAGTCGGCCTGTGCATGTGTCCCTGTGTGTGAGCTGTCTGCTGCGAGGGCAAGTGTGGCTATAAATTTTGTGCCGCGCTACCTTTTGTGCTTGCCGCATGTGGCAACAACACACACTTGTTAACAGAACACATCACAACAAAACAAAAGCATATAGGAAAGAGCTTGCTAAAAAGCAACGGTTTTACACAAGCTGCGCGGTTCAACAAACGCTTAGCTTGTTGCACCCTTCGCCTCGCCCCATCCCTGTCACTCAGTTAATGCTAAATCAGTTTTTAATTTCCGCTCATTTGCGCGGCTGCAGTCATTGCAACTGGTGGCACAATGGAAAGCCTCGACGCAGTGAACTCATTACGACTCTTTTTTCTTCAACTTCAACGCTAGCGGCAGCAAGCCACGCCCACGCCCACGCCCACGCCCAGCCAATGCCGCCTTCGTTCAATTGAGCGTGTGTAAATATGTTGAAAAGTTAATTCATTGCACATCAATGAGCCGCTCGCCCAACTAGCTCCCACTCTCCTCCAGCCATAACATATAGTGACTGTCAACGGCGGCCGTCTGCTTTTCTCCTGAATGCGCATGTGTGTGTGTGTGTGTGTGTGTGTGTGTGTGTGCAGGACATGCCAACAGGACATTCCCGTTGTAGTTGCTGTTTTTCAATGACTTTTCTTTTTTTTCTTACTGTTTGCTGCTGCGCTTGTGTCATAAATTTAGTTCGATTTGCTGTTCAATGGCATTAACGTCCTTTTCACTACCAACTGCTACAGTGCTGCTTTCCTTTCTCGTTTTTTTAATGAATTTGCTGCCGTTGCCACTGGTTAAGTAGTAGTTGTTAGTATGGGCGTGTGTGTGGGTGTGAGTGTCTATGTGACGGCGCCAATAAATGTCAATTTTTAATGTAGTTTTATCACGCTGCAATGAAATTTATCAAGTGCTTAATTATGTGCTTCATCATTTGGCAGGCTACATAAATGACATTGCATACTTTGAGGTGTTCTATTGGAAGTTTACAAAGTTGTAATTTCGTAGTTTATTGGCAAAAATGTTTTTTAGTTAGGTTTTTTTAAGCCATTCATGTCAGCTGTCAGTTCCCGTTGCAGAATTCCTATACTCTCTGTACACTTTCAGGGCACATAAGTTTTTCATATATGATGTATGGTAATAATGTTAATGGGGAATGAAGCACCGCGACCTTTGAGCTCTATTATGTATCCTACTGAACTTACAGCTCCACTGCCAGTCCTATCTCTGATATATATAGAATTATCTGGCATGGTACCAACCAGGCTGTGTCGGTCAACGAAATCCTGCATACACCTAGAAGCGACAACCTACTTCTTGCCAGGGCATCACACTCAACTAGTATGTGCTGCGAGGATTTCTACTGCAGCTGGTGATGTCAAGCTTGCTCAAGTGTCCCTTCAGCCTACAGTGTCTAATAGAGTTCTTTCCAAGCTGTGATTGTTTCTTCTTCTTAGTCTTTCTTCTTCTCCTAAAAGTTTCTTAACGGTATATCTTCCAACGCCACAAAAAGGATCTAGCCTTTTCTTTTGTTGTCCAAGAAAGACCAGCTTCATTTGCGCACCAGCTTTGAGTTTATTCTAGTTCCTGCAACCGCCCTTATTACGGCCTGACTGTCCAAAAGTATTGCTCTGCCTATGGCACAGACTTTAAACTGAAAGACGTTGGTATGAATGCCTATAGAATCAGGCAGATGAGTCCACAGTCCACGATAACGCGTTTGTATTCTTATAGAATTGTGAGTTATATTTATAACGTTTGCATTTTTTCATCTGGTCTTTTGGCATCGGTATTGTAACCTTGTATTATTCGGATTCAGTATAGATTGCAGACTACAATCGTCCCCTGTAGTCAATATTGAAAGTTCCAACTAAACCTTTAAACAAAGTTTATACGGCTTGTTCCGCGTGTACAGATTAAGGCTGTCGGTAAAGAAGCACCACCGTACCTGGGCGAGGACCACGTGCTTACACCTACAGTGCTATCGACGTTTTTTTCACCATTCGGCTTCACAGTTCTGTCCTGCCAACTCTCCTAAAACCTAGCAGCGTTGCCACCTTTTAACCGATCTAACGTTACTGGCTGGCAGAAGCTGGGTGCTGTAGTGGCGTGAGGCAGCGTGGTGTATTGGCTCAAATACTAGTTCGATGATATTGACGCTTAACGTTCATAACCTTATATGCTATAAGTAAAGTTAATTAGTGCGACGAATAATGGTAAATAAGCTATAACTAAATTGAAGCAATGGTAACTTCTATATCTTCTTCTTCTCAAAGACATTTTCTACTATCTTCTTATTAAAAAGACATACTAAGTGGAAATTAAGTTAGCTCTTAAATTACTCAATCAAAGTGTTGCAAAACACTGCGCAGGCATTTAGACATATGTTTAAGTCATACACTCTTCATTAATCACATATGTAGCTATTGTCAATCACGCAAACTTTGTTCTGTAATATGAATAATAAACTAGACAATCCAGTGACAGAGCAATGCAAATATTGAACCTTTGAAGACATATATTAGACCAGATGTGCCTTTCCCACAAATGATACTTGGCCAGTGCAATCAGAATTATGATTCAGTGTAATGGTTAGGCACTATTTCCAATAATAGCCGTTTTGTTGTAAATAATTGATCTATGCAGGAAACATGTGTGTCCCAAATCATTATAACATTTTTAGTTCCTAATGATTCTAAAAATCACTGATAGGTTGCTCCTTTAAAATGTGTTTTACTTATTTCTCCCCTTTTAACTCAAATATTGTCTCATTTAAAAAATTGTCGCCACAAAAAACCCATTTAATTGCCGCACTTGCAACACCTACAAACATTTCTATTTATTTGTAATACTTTGTACCCATTTAACACTTTTTTTTGCGTTTCTCACGTTCGCTGCTTATTTTTATAGCTTCTCCGGTTTTCTCTATTTGGATTTTTTTTTTTTTTTGGTGGGTATTTTGCACTACAATTATGTTAATTTCCTATGCAAATAAAATTTAATTGAAGCCCTGACTACGGCACGTCGACAACCTCGACAAGCACGACGACGACCATGGAGACGGCGTCGAAGGCGACTACAACCCGCTCCATGGTCTCCTGCTCTGTGGCAATGGCGCCAGGACAGTGCTTAAGCAGCACAGCCCTGGCATTAATGGGCTGCTGCACTCTTCACTCCTTTCACTCCTATTGCTGCCGTTGCTGTTGTCCTGGTCTGCACTTTCCAAGCACATTTGGTGCGCTTTGCCAGCATTAATTGCCAATAATTATATTGGTTTACCTTTCTATGTATTTTTTTTATATGTTTTCGCTTTTTTTTTATTCTAAGTCGTGGTGTTTGCCTAGAGGCGGTCTTTAACTGGAAGCGCTTTAAGATTGTATTCTTTTTCAGGACCTCGATTTAGCTGGGCGAAAGCAATTAAAACAAATTAAAGCAGCTAATAACTATTAGATGTAATTATTTTTATCTACATCTTTTTGATGTCTTGAAGTCCAACGCTAATTATGATCTAAAGAGTTGTTAAAAATTAATTATGGCTATTAAATACTATCATAAATGTTTTTTTTTAATAATTTTATTTCTTGGATAATTTTCAAAATTTGAAACATTCACAAAGTTAGTATTAAATTAGGGATTTGTTCGATTACCTCAAATTTCGCAATCGACTGTACGAATAATATTGAAATTTATAGTTTTCTAGCTGTTTTTGTGAAGGTTTCTGCTGAAAACCCGAACATTGTGCCACCGGTACCCTTTGTTGTTTAGTCGATGTAAATTAAAAAAGCCCCATGTCCCGTGATTAATTAAATACTTACGAGGTCACGTTACGCCCAGCAGATGAACAACAACCTTATATAAGAATGCATTTTCTTCTTTTCGCTCTCCTAAGAATACTGCTAACATAGCACCAAACGATCGTCTTACATCCAAGACACTCCAATAGATGCTTCACATCAAAAATATATGTTTTCGATAGGAAGGTTGCATTTTATGCAATACGTTTTCACAAGATTAAGACTTACTTTTATTTTGAACGATGAATCACCACAATGTATAGTTAGATCTCATCTTTTTTGCCAGGAACCATCGATGTTGTATGTAGGCGTGTTTCTTCTTAAAACCGGACATATAGCGACCATTACATAAACTTAAGTCGGTCAATTCGGAATGGTATACAACCATTTGTTTGCTAGATGTTTTCGGAGAATTTAGGAAAACCAACCGCCAAAAATGGATCATACTTCCTCATGACAATGCAACATCGGCTAACACAAGAGGCTTTTTGAGTACCCTAAACATCATATTAAGGGATAATTCGGCGTATAGTCGATTTGCCAGATTTGGCAACCTCTGATTTTTTTTCGTTCTTGTACATGAAGAAAAATTACGTTTTTTTACACTTGAAAAAGCTGTTGATGCGTTCAATACATATCTTTCAATATCAAAATTGTATCGAAAACAATTAAACCATTTGCAATGAAATATCTTGTGCTCTCTATCAGCGAAGTATAAGGGACAACCCTCGTAGTACAATCGGATTTAGAACCTATTAAATACAACTTTTGTGTATGTTATTTGTTAGCTTTTCATCTTTCGCAGCATATAATAGAGTTGATAGACTTTCGAATAGTTAGCGAACATGCAATTCTTAACGAAATCTAAATAGTAAACATACATACACAAAATCGAATAAAACTTTATAGCCAGCTTAGAATTTGATCCCAAAATTACAAAGCTTTTAACATATTTAGCTAACATCTGTGTAACCCCTTGATTGTGCCACATTATGAAGCAGCGCCCGCGCCTTTTCGCAGCTCCGCTCGAACAATTGTAGGCAATTAAATTTGCATAAATTTTCCAAGCAGAGTTCTTTCATCAAGTGCCACAAACAGTGAAATGTCAGAACAATAAAAATGCGCTGACAATTACAACAAAAATTAAATTAACTTATTAATGCATAGCAATGGATATTAAAATATGTATACAATATAATACATGCATACCTATTAAAAATGGGCAGTGCTAAATGCAATTGTCAATTGACAAAATGAAATGTAAAATATATACATATGCGAAAATAATACGATCCGGACTGTCGTTTAAATAATAATCCAATCAGCAAACAGTAGAACCTGGTTTCAACAATAAGCTGGTGGCATGCTTCATTAGTATGGTGTGGGGGCGTGGCATAATATTGAGCCTTATGCAATTACAAAATGTCTAAATATAATTTAATAAATTTGCGCCTCGATTTATGGCAATGCAATGTATGCAGTGCGTATACGCAATATTTTGATATGTAGAGTGAATTATGGCTAAGGCATACAGTTAGTCAGTTGTAGGTTTTAAATTTTATTATTAAAATATTAATAAATCATATATAAGTATAACTAATCCCAGTTTCTATGCTTGTTGCAGGACTATGACAAGGAGCTTAGCAGTCATAAGCTACGTTCGCCCTCACCTCACAGCCAGCAGCATCATCACCTGAATAACAACAATAACAACGAAGATGATATGGAATCCACTGAAGCACATATTCTGCTCTCGCCCACTCACTCCCCTTATGATAACAAGGAGCATGTCAAAGAGCTAGAATTCTATAAGAATTTGGCTGCCAAGGCTGCATCCCTGGCCAATCGACGTAGCTCGCCTCTGGTAGCCATCAACTCACCCGTACATATGCAAATCGATGGCGAGGAGGATGAAGAGGAGGATCATGCAGCGGCTGCAGCAACGCTACAAATGCGCGCAGCAGCAGCGGCAGCAGCAGAAGAGCAGGCACAGGCCAAGGCATTTGCAGCGCATCTAAATGGAACTAGTGAGTACATATCGAAAGCCAAACAGTATACTAATTTTAGCAGACACAGATACAAACAGTTGGTCACACTAATTATGCAGACAGCCTAAAAGAATGCTTGCAATTAGAATGCAGCGCTTTTAGGGCTGCCAACTCAACCCACAACAAGAACAAACTTGACATTGTTAATAATTTGAAGTCTGCCCGCAACTAATGGCAACATTTTGTCGCTACTCCTCTCTGCCTTTCTCTTTTTCATACCAGTGCAAGACATGATAAATTTGCAAAAACTACAAAATCTAGCCACGCTGCAGCAGCACCAACGCCAACAACAACAACAGCAGCAGCACCAACAACAACAACAACTCCCTCAGCATCATCATCACCATCATCACGGACATCCGCAAAGCGCCGCCACTGCTGCTGCACTGGCAAGTCTTCAGGGCTTAGCTGCCGGCATCAGCGCTGCCTCCGTGTTCAACTCACCGTTGAATCTCAGTGTGGGCGCCGAGCCTGGCGTGACAACGACAGCAGCAGCAGCTGCTGCGGCGGCAGCGGCGGTGGGCAACTGTTCGCCAACCAACAGCTGCCACAATGGCAACAAGAAGACATCAAAGACAAGTAGCAGCGGTGGAGCTGGCGCGAGCGGCGCTGCTGGCAGCAGCAGCCAACAGCCACAGGATAATCCTGGCACCAGCTCACCCCATGCGCTTAACTCAACGACGCTGGCCAATGTGTTGGCTGCTGCGACCGCATCGCCACCGCCTGCGCTGCAAGCGCCTCCAGCCAGTGCTCAGATGCCGCAACTGATTTTGGCCTCGGGTCAATTGGTGCAGGGTGTGCAGGGTGCACAGCTACTCATACCGACGGCGCAAGGTAAAGTTATGTGTGGATTAGATTTGTGGCATAAAAGTATCAATAACATAGTTGACTTGGTTTGACTTTAAGCTCTATGGTTAATAGAGTGAAGCCCGAAAATGTAAGGGTCGTAGAGGGTGAGACATAAACGATTTTTCGATAACATCGCTTGGATAATTAAAAAAGGATAAATATAAATTTAAAAATAGTTTAATTGTTGGTTGTTAGTTTTACAATGAGTATATGTGATATTTGATAGCACTAGAGAATACAAAGCTGTTTCGAACTCGAAAGGACTATATTTTAGCCAAAGTCAAGTGATTTGTTGCCCAGTGTAATATATTGATACATTTGGGCACTCTCAAAATCGTATGAATCAAAATGTACCATCATATATTCCTAATTCATTTAAATCACAATAAACATTTTCATTCTCTGTGGACTCTCCATAGAAAATCGTTGAATCTTGGAATAAGAAAAAGATGAATTCGAAAATACCATCATCTTATCGACAAAATATGGGATTACCTTTTCATTAACCATGAAATCTCTGCAAAAATCATCTTTCAAACAAAAACTAAAAGATAAATGGCAAATAACAAAGTTGACACAAACCAATTACTTAAATACATAATACACAAAAAGAAGGAAGAAGGCATTTAAACATCAAAAGCTGTCCCACTTACCACGAAATCTGATTTTTCTATTATATTTCGAATATTATATTTTGGTTACCTAATTATTGAATTGACTCCTGTCAAGTTACTTCCCACAATCTCACTTAAGCTCAGTTAATATATTTTTTTAATGTAACACACTATTTTTCTACTTCCTTACTATAGGGATCGCTGTACAGACCATACTTACCATACCGGTGAGTCCGCAAATTCCTACCACCGAGCAATTTCTGCCCAATGCATTTGGTGCCTACGCCAGTTACCAACAGCAACAGCGTGAGCAGCAGCAACAACAACAACAGCAGCAACACCGAGAGTTGCTCCCGCCCGCTCTGCCCCCACCACTTGCTGCCTTGCAGCATGCGCCCGCTCTGCCACAGCTAGCGCAAACACCTACGAATTTACTCAAGCCGAATCTGTTCTCATCGGGCGTGCAACAGCTGCTAACGGCACTGCATCCAGAACTTTTTGCTGCAGCCGCCGCCAATCATCACCAGCAGCAGCAACAACAACAGCAGCAACAACAGCTGGCTGCTGCCGCAGCAGCCGCTGCCGCCGCCGGGCACTTGCCACATTTACCAACGCATGGGCATCCGCATGCAACTGACCTAAGACGCTCAGCTGAACGGTCTCCCCCAGCGAATTCGCCCAATGGCAGCTCGGCTAGCGCCTCCGTCAGCAGCAAGCCGGCCTCTGCCGCCTTTCTGCTGCAGCAACAGCTGCACATCAAGCCAGAGACGCAAACTCATCTGCATCATCTGCATGCGCCGCCACCACCGCCGCCTGTAGCTACTTCTGCACATCCACAGATTAGCCTAAGACATCCCGATGAACTGACTTCGCCGCAGCTGGAGCTAAAGCCACTGGAACTGGGCGCTGGAGCGTCTCCTCCACCACCAGCGTCAACAGCCACGGCCTTGGCACGTCATCATTTTGCACATAACTTGCGTAGTGCCGCAGCGTCGCCGGGTCTGGGCTTAACACGGGAGCCAAAACACAGTCCAGGTCGTGCGGCCACAGCGGCTGCAACAACAGGCATCAATCTTAGCCAGCACCATGAACGTAGCGAACGACGCTCACAGACACCTACGGCTACAAGCACGCGTGTTGGCAGCGCTGCAGTAACGTCGGCATCTAATGTCAGCGTAGCTGCCAGCCGGGAGGCGGCGCTATTGCATCATCATCATCATGGGCTGCCCCACGAGCGGGGGAGCGCAGCAACCAGCAGCAGTGGCAGATTAACTCCCACTGTAGTGTCGGCCAGCGCAGTGTCTGCTACCGGCAGCTGCAATGATAGAGGCTACTCATCCCCCCTGTTTCGCTCCTCGCACACACCGCCTGGACATGCTCTGAGCATGGGCAGCTCGCCACGCATGGAGCGCGATTATATGGGCAATGGACCAAACGTGGGTGTTAGCACGGGCAACGCAGGCGTTGCCACAGCCACGTCCACTACCTGCTCAGCGGCCTCGACGGCAAATGTACTTAGCAGCATCAATAGGTGGGTGCAGTCGCTCTAAGAGCTACTTCTTTTATTTTATTTTGGATTTTTATTTAGACTCAATGCCTCCAACGGGGAGCTGACCATAACCAAATCACTCGGACCGCCTACGGCTATGACCACGGGCGCTGCCTCGGTCTCACCGCGTGATGATTCGCCTGTGCCTGGACCATCGACGTCAAGTGCTTCGCTGATGCAGCCGCTCAAATTGAGCCCATCGTCACGTAGCGAACCTCCACATATGTCACCCAATAGCAATGAGAACGACAATGATCTGCTGATGGATTCTCCGAGTGAGTAAAGATCGACTCTTTTTCTACATATTTTCTTAACGTTAAGTTAGTTTTGTTGTAAGTGAAGAAAAGTGAAAGCAGAGAGGCTTAGCTGTGTCGCGTAAAAAAGTCTTGAACTATACATATACTATATGCCATTAGCTGTGCTACAACTTTTTACGACTTCTACTACTAATATAATCTAATGACTAATGATAAAACTACTTCTTCAATTAAACTTACTTAGCAAGATATTTCTGAAACGGAAATCCATGTCTTTGAAATCGAAATGTCTTTGATTTCTTTTGCTGCATGCGCAGATTCATTTACGATATAGTCTGTGTCTCGCTAGCCGAAAGCATAAACCTAGTTTCCAAAGTTTCATTTCGTTAATTTGCTTAAAAATAAGGAGTCCCCCTCATTTTTTCTTTTAATTTGTGTCTCTCACTCATATTGCTGGCATAAAAAGGAAGTATGCCATATTCGTTCGCTGGCTTATACTATCCTCTGGTGTGCAACATCAATATAACTTGCAGATAATTGCATTAACTTAGACAAACGTCACTTGACAGACTTGCACCGCGAGGCGTGACAGCCTCAACGCTCTCGCTAATTTGCCCAACACTTTCAGGCTGACATCTTTCAACTCTGCACTTGCCATACCAACTCCGCCTGTGCCAGTCCTGAACCACTAAGCTGGAGATCCTAAGACTTGTGTGCTGCGTTGACTTTGCTGGCGGCAGCATCAATTATGAATTTTGTCTTGAAAAGTCTTGTAAATGCACAGCAAAAGTTTTGCACACATGATGGAGACTCGGAGACCATACTCCTACGCTGCCTTGAAGCCGCACGCCGCCCCGTGCGCTGATCCTTTTCGAAGTTGGCTTTGCATTTTCTTATGGAAATTACGTAAAATGCAGTCAACTTGTTACGATTTGTTTTGATTTAAAACATTGCCGTAAAGTTCGTTGCCGAATTTCGTTAATTAATGTTGGAAAAGTTGCCCAAATTGGTTGCTGATTTGTGCTTATATCACTCATACGCACTGTTGCACACGAATGCTTGAGCTGCAAGCTACTGACTGCTGTTGTTGTTGTTGCTGTTGTGTTTGTGTTTTTGCTTGCTCTTAAACATAATATCAAATCATCAGCAACGCCAATTATACATTTTGCATTCATTTTGGCATTTGCCCCCCAAAATTTTGCTGCAATTGAATTTTTACCTAACACTCGAATTTCATCTACCTGTACCTAACAGGTCCTTGAGTGCATGAATGTGTGTATATGTCTATGTATTTCTGCACTTAACTGCACTTTCTAATCGTGTAATTTTACTTTTTTTTTCGGGCAGAGCTAACCTTTATAAAAACTTCTCTCAAGCATGTTCAATAATAGCGCAAATGTTCAATTATTTCGAATTCTAGATTGAAGAGTGATTACATTATGCTGAAAATTGAACAAAATACACAGTATCATAACGATCTTATGGTATATTCGAAATAGGGTATTCGTTTTTAATCTATACGCACAAGAAACCTGATTTACAGAAGAATTTTCCTTGATGTTGGTAACAGTGACAACAGACAAATTTACCATGGAAATAGCAATCCTTACCCAATAATTTCTAAGTGTGCTTCTTTTATGTAATTGTAATAAGCAACTACTATTCCAATAAATTTCTCGATAATTGCACTACCCAATAAAAGGTCCTTGGCTAAAATATACCGATTCCGTTTGATTTCGATTCTGGCAACCATTTTAGACTTACTACCACGACTAATTCAATAAATTCGAGATTTCGTGAGTGGGGAAGACAGCAAATCTCATATTTCTCGAAACGCACAGTGGTAACAATTTATTACAATCGGAAGTAAGGTGTTCGATGCGACTTATTTCAAGTTGTATTTTTCAACTGATCAGTTGAGCAGCCTGTTAACCCAACTTAATATGTTTCATTGAAACTGTGCTAACAGTAAATCCAACTGTAAGCTACAGTAAATCTACAGTGTTATAGTGCACACTGTAAAAATATTCATTCCATATTTTGAAAAATCAGTACTTTTGACACCAAATGTTCTATGTTCTTTAGAAAGAAGAAAAAAGTTTCTTCCTGGATTCAAATCTGTCATAAGAAATTGTTCTGGTATCATTGTTACAATTTTGAGTTCGCGCCGAGACTAAGGTACTTTTTTTTTGTAGCTCTGCTTACTGTTTTTATGAGGTGGTGGTTAAAACAATATCCGGGTAAATTCTGATGGCAGATATGTCAAAATACATGGGAGTAAGTATGTCTTGCCCGCAAATCAAGACACATTTGTTTTTTATGAATTTGTTATGGAAAATGATTCACAGTTCAGTTCAACATTTATGACAAAATGACCAAAATACTCTAAGCTTAATAGCTACAGTTTAAGGTTGTTAAAAAGTAACTTAATGATAAAACATAAAAATAAGATGAAGAGGAAATAAATAGTTGGCTCAAAGAGCATTTGAGGTTCCAAATGCCTAAGAGGCATATTATTTGTCAGAGAACTTTGTGTACGCCGCTCCACAGCCAATCGCAAGGCACAAGGCAAGCTTTACGATATGATAGAAGAAATGTGAAAGATTATTAAGGCTGAAGTTAACTTTTAAATTCTCAACACCTACACTAAGAAGGAAAATCGAAAATTTTGAATTTGAGTCATACCAATGAGAGCTTTACTTCTTTTTCTTAACTGGCCAAAACAATCCGTTATCGTGTTACGGCCTGATGTAAATACGCAAAACCCTTTTAAGGCCTACTGGTCCCGAAAGAACCCAGTGTAATTGTTAGTCACCTCATAAGACAAGCTTTGATCTGCTGCGGTGGTATTCTCTAACCCGCTCACCACACGGGCGAGTGTGTGAGCTTCACTGCTTCTTGATATTACGATTCTTCGCTAAATTTTGCTCAACAATCAATAGTGAAATTTTGGCACATGTTTAAGGAAAGCTTTTCTTTTAGCAGCTGCTTAAGATAATAAACTTTTTCCATAATTTCCTCATGATTTATGCCCCATGTGCCCATTGTCATTGCTGGTTGGCAGCCATTAATTGGAACAACAACAAGAACAGCTAAAATCAGTCTAAGACCTATCAAGACCCATAGCCTAGTCTCAATTGTTTGGCTTTAGCTTCTGTCTCCTGTCACCCTTGCCTTGCCACACTTTTAGCCCCATTGCTTGTCTGATATTGGCAAAAGCGCCGCATACAAATTGCACACAATATGCAGCTTAATTACTACTAATTGATGCATACAAAAACTTAAGATGTTTTCGTATTTAATGACATATTTCACTCGCGCTGTCAGCCAACAAGCAGCAACTCTGAACATTGACAACAATAACAAACAGCAAACAAACACGAAAGATGCAAAAGCTCGAGTTACACTGCCTGAGACTGAAAGGATGCTTCTGCTGCCTTGATGCTGATGCGCTCCTCCAAAGCAGTGCGCATCTTAATTACCGAGGCAGTTGCTGAAGTGAATGCCGTGCATGTTGCCTTAGTCGTTGCCTTAATCGTTGTCATCGTCGTCATCGCAGTCATTGTCTACTTCTACTGTCGTCGCTTGCATATCATTAATAAATAAATCAAAATTCTAGGCGAGTAGTTGGTGTTGTCTTTGTTGGTTCTTTGGCGTTGACAAGAATGCAAGTCAACAGCTGCTAACAAATTAAGCAGCTAAAAGCAATAAGTTTGCGCTCACTTAATAGACAAACATAACAGCAGCAGTAACAACGAGCAAGTATCTTCTGCCTGGCTGTCTTTTAGCCCGGCTAATAAGTTTCAACAATTTACCTGCTAACGTCTAAGCGGACTAATGATATTTTGCAATTACCGCAATTAACTGTAATTAAGTATACGGAACGGTGGCAGTCCATGTTGTCATCTGGCAGCATTGGCAGTCATTGCAATTGCTGGCAATTTGTTGCCCAGTCGCCATTTTAGTTTAACACTTAAGCGCCATTAAAGTTTTGCCTTGCGCCATTTTGCTAACTGTAAACTTTTTTATAACTCAACAACACTTCGCAGACGAGCCGACCATTAATCAGGCTACCACTAACGTGGTTGATGGCATCGATTTGGATGAGATCAAGGAGTTTGCCAAAGCTTTTAAGCTTAGACGTTTATCCTTGGGTTTGACACAGACTCAGGTGGGCCAGGCGCTATCCGTGACCGAGGGTCCTGCCTACAGTCAGAGTGCCATATGCAGGTAAGTTGCAAATTTCCAAGCATCTTATTACACCCAATTACATCCAAAATATACGAATTTAGGTATAATTGTATTTTGTTAAAAATATGAAACAAACTAGAATACTTTGTTTATTTAACTACAAATATATATTAAGCAACTAAATTTAAAGATTATTCTTTTTAATACTTGAGCTTTTTTTACATTACTTACCTACTTAGAGCATACTCAGTAGATAGCTAAATAGTTTCCTTAGATCTATTAAAGCATTGGTCGGCAGCGGCATCAGAAAAGTAGCCCATGGCTACTACAAAGGATAGTCAGAGAGCGCAGTCAGAGCAAAACACAGGCAAGTGCCGATCTGTCTATATGGCCGAAGTGCTAACCGAAGGCTTTACTCACTGTTTGTAAGAGACGAAAGCAGCTTTGCAGCAGTTTCATGTCGCTGACGTTACTTACACTGCACTAACACTTAAATTCTGCCAAAGTCGCTGTCGACGTCTGCTTTAAATCCTGTGAGGTTGAGACTTTAGTTATGGAATCGAACCGAAAGGCTTATCGATTACGATACAGAAAAATGGGTTAGGGCTTGTTTAATTGTCTTAGTCACTTGGTGTCGCTGACGAATACAACTATTTCTAATCGATTTATAAGACATCAGGCATTTTAGGCAACGGGCAGATAAACGGGTTTTTCGATAAATATCGATTAGCAATTACGTTTCGATTCCTTAAATACGATATGTGAGTAAGATTACATACATAATTGTAACATTTTATAAAAATTGTTTGGATTTAATGCTTTGGAGGAATTGTTTCGGTTTCAATTAATTGTTAAAAACTATTTTTTTTTAAATTTAATAAATGTGAAAGACATAAATTCTGTTTTGGTTTCCTCCATATACACAAATATTCTGTTTCTTAATATTTTTTACAAACAAATATGTTTATTTTATGTGTTTGGAATCTCGGTTTTCACATCCGAATAAATTCATGCGAAAACGTTAATCCGTAAAAGAAGAAGAGCTGCTGTTATTTATTATCAACACAAAACAAGCGGTTTTAATTCCGCAAAAATGAACATAAAATTGAATGAAAAATTCGATCAAATGCTGTGGATGTGAAAATCAAGTTATGAGGTATGAACGGAGCTATTTCCGATGCCAAATCGCCAATTTTAATTAACAGAAAGAAAAAAATAGGAACTTAGCCAATACTTTAGCTGTCGAGTTTGAACTATTAGCTGATCTAAGTTTTAATCATTTTCATTATGCTAAAATTAAAAAAAGAAATAAACCATTTCTGGAACCTTTGTTTTTAGAGTGCCAGGACATATACAAGCTATAAATAATAAAAAAAAATCAATTAAAAATAGTAATTTTTAACTATATCATTTAAACACCAATAATGCTAAAACATTTTGTTAACCACAAAAACAAAACAAAACGAAAAACAAAAATAATGCTAAATTAATTTTATTTGTTTTATTTATTTATTTTTGATTCAAACGCCAAACGATTCTCTGTCGACTCTCTGTCTCTCTGGTACACTGCAAAAAATACTCTAACCAAGCAGTGCACTCGCTGCGCAGATGTATGCCGCTCAACTGTCATCGCAACAACAGAACATGTATGTGTGTGTGTGCTTGTGTATGTGTGTATGTGTGTATTTGTTTAGTTGTGTGTGTGGAAACTCTAACTAAAGTGCACGAACATGTGTTAAGATCATTTGTTGTTTTTTGTTTAATATTTTCTTTTAAGTATGCGCTTTTCAATATCTTTCAAATTGTTAAAAAAAAGAAAAAAAACATTGGCCAGGGCATTGCCAGCGTGCAATTTTAGCAGCTTGAAAAAAATCCAATTCTTTAACTTATGTTTTATGTCAAAAGGCAAAAAAAGAAGAAGTTCTTTGCGCCCAAAAGTATGCTACTTGACAATGTCCTGGCACTTTAGTTACGTTTCTTATACATTTTCATTTTCGATTTGCGCATACTGAAAACTTAAGCACTGCATTCGAAACTAATGCAAAAACACTTTCCTCGCAGGTTCGAAAAGTTGGATATTACACCAAAGAGCGCACAGAAAATCAAGCCCGTTTTGGAGCGTTGGATGAAAGAGGCTGAAGAGAGGTGAGAGTATGGAGGCAGTTCCACACGCCGTTAAAGCCCAGTCTCTATCAAGCCACTAAACTGTGTTTCTCTTTTTACATCATTTAGTCACTGGAATCGCTACAAATCGGGCCAGAATCATCTGACGGACTATATAGGTGTGGAGCCCTCCAAGAAGCGCAAGCGCAGAACCTCCTTTACGCCCCAGGCCTTGGAGCTGCTGAATGCGCACTTTGAGCGCAATACGCATCCATCGGGTGAGTGGTAACTTTCAACACCAAAAGTGTTGCTCTCTGCAAATACAACGCTAATCTTCAACCCTTCCACCCATGGCTTTGCAGGCACCGAGATCACCGGACTGGCGCATCAGCTGGGCTACGAGCGCGAGGTCATACGCATTTGGTTCTGTAACAAGCGGCAAGCGCTGAAAAATACCGTACGCATGATGTCCAAGGGCATGGTCTAGTAGGGCGTGTAAATAGGTGTTGTAGGGTCGGGAGGTGGGGGGGGGGGGGGGTGCTTGAGGGGTTGTACATATACGTCAAAATCAATATGTGCGTGTGTATGTGTGTATGTTTGTATTGTATTATGTGATAGTTTTAAACACTTAGCGTTTAGCATTAGGCCATGTTAAGTAAAAGGTGTGTCATAGCATTTACGAAAGACATTAGGCATATGTCCCAAAATTTAATATTTAATACCTAACCATATCCCAAATAGCCTAAAAGTAGTCTAAAGTCTTAAGCCGACTTGTGGAGTTGCAGGCAATACGATGTTGATGACGTGCCATTCCAAAAACCAACAAACAAACAAAAACAAAATCACAACAAATTCATATAACTAACGAACAAACAAAAAAAAACTAAAAAACTGCATAATTATTTAAATTTAACAATTTTTATGACTAAGCGCAAAACCAAAACAACAAAAAGACACAACAAATAATTAATAACACAAAAAATATTTGCATATAATGCGTTGGCTATAACTTGTATACTAAAGTGTATTTTATTTTACACAATCTATTAACTTTTAATTTTGAAAACCATTTAAGTTATTTTTGGAAAAGCTAATTGTAATTGCAGCGCACTAAATTCTAGAATAAGAAAATTTATGTAGCAATTTAAAACTGAACAAATAAAACAAAACAAAAAATATCTCAATTACAAAATTTAAAATGTATGCAAGAAAAACAAAAAATATATATTTAAATGATTGTAATAAAAAAATATATTTAAAAATCAATTCGAGAATGCTTTTCTTTCGATAAAGGTAATCAGCAAAAATTTATACCCAACGAATATAACGCATATCTTTGCTCTTTTTCGTTTGATATCTCCAAACGTAAGTGAATGGGTTTGTTGAATGTATAAATATAAAGGAATCTTGAATCTCCGTGACACCAAATGTAGTCAGCGCGCTGTCTACCTTGTCTTTCCAACGGAGACACTTCCAGCGCAAAGCATTCCGTAACAACTCACAGGACACTGATATAGGACATGATTCGGTTCCGTTTTGCATTGTATAAATATACGGTCCGATCGGTGCTTTCGCAAAAGACTACATTTTTTTTCTGATGGAAAAAAAAACTGGTAGTACGTAGAGAACTCCAAGGTTCCAATCATCGGGCATGTTCTTGTAATGAATGTCTGGTGTGCGCAGAACAAATTTTAATTTGCTTGAATTTCTTAAGCACTTAAAAGAGCAATACACACTCGATGGATAATTCACAATATCATTAACGCCTCAGTTCGTGCACGCCGGCAGTTGTGCCATGGGTCAGATTCAATCTCCGCTAGCCAAAATCTTGGGCACCAAATCCGCTGACGCACAGTAGACCACCCAAAGTTTAAGACAATGTACACAGATAACATTATGAATGCTATGAATTCGTATGTATCAAATGTAACAAATAAATGATCTCAAATCAACCAAAATACACATAACAAAGAAAGTCTTTAAATTTCTATACATTGGACACCCTGTCACCATTGGACAAAAGTCATTAAACCAAGTGTGTCCAATGTAGAATGATTTCACTGTATATGGCAATTTTCAAATCAATATGTTGCGGGGTTCGGCAATAATTAAGGTAAATCGATTACGGGAAAAGGGGGGCTTCTATTAAAAAATAGTGAATACAGTTTTAATCATTTGGTTCACACGAGTCTCTGCAACAAATTTTGTAACTCTAGTTCATATGTATCCATATCTACTTGTAATGGAATTTTGGAGTAGTTTATAGGCGATTAATTAAGGACTGATTCTGGCATAAACACTTGTACGAAAATATTAACCAAACTGGAGTGTGCACTTTAGCGCAAAAACACATTTTGGACACAAAAATTGAAACCACAAAATCAATTCTTTCGCAATTAATCAACGATTAACTATCTATAAATTCTGGCCAAGAAAGTTATCTCAAAATTTCTTTTTTGAATGCTTATTTTCCAATTTTTAGTCAAAGTTGTCAGGGCGCCATCTATGCGAAAACTTGAACCGCTTACTCGGAATAAAAATGTTATTAATTTTTTGATGGCGCCATCTATGAAAATAATTTGCATAACCAAAATAATTTTATTAATTGCTGTTTTGTGTTAAAAACTTAGTACGACTAAACTAATTCTTTTACGATTAATTAGCAACTAAAAAGCGGCTAATTCTGGCATATTCACTATATTGAAAATGTCAACTTTGACAGTGTTGTTGCGCTAAGGTGATATCACATTATCGATTCTGCATCTGTTACTCAAAATTCACGTTTTTTGAGCTATGAAAGTCTTCTTGTAAATGAGCGATATGTCCGTCAAGCCCGAATCGATCGAATGATTGTGCAACGTCCAAAAATATTGCCATACAAGGTTCCCGTTGTTCGAATGCAGTGCGAGTTTCTGATGTGATGCGATTGACCTGTTCAATCGTTCCATGTTTTTCTCAAAAATCTGAGATTGTGCAGCTCTCTAATATACATTGGCTTGCGGTAAATGGACTTTCCGGCTCTCACCGTTTCTGATCTTACGAACACATAAACAACTAACTTACCGATTTGTAACGTGTTCATCACAGTGATTACTTGTAAAAAGTCTTAGGCAGAATGTGGCCAAATGTGGTAATTTTCCGCATTACAAAATGAGGACAAAAGTGACAAACTATCAATTGAAAATACGAAATCTATGATGATCTATGAATTTTGAGGCTTTGGATATTAAACGATTTTAGATAAAAGAATATAGCTAAAAATGTCACCTGTTGCCTTTTAACAGAATATAACAATTATTAAAAGTTATAAAAATATAAGAACATTTTATTCGTTTGTTGTTAAACTGGCAATATCACATAATGGAAAGAAATTTGAAAAAAAGCCGTGACTTGGTTCAGCCATCAAAGGGTTTAATCGCTTAACATAGCATCCAAGTTCTTTTGCTTCTGCCAAACGCGATACTCAATCAGGCCATAACTTTAAAAACAATTAAGATTAGTATAAAAATGCACAAAATTTATTTATTTCCAACTTACCCTATACAACCGACCAGCATTACGCACATCAGTATTACAAGCTTGGTCGAAGTGCAAAGCTGCGAGCTTATGATGTAGCCAATAACCGAACCCGTACTTTCCCATAAACGGAAGTTGCTATAAGCGGCAATCAAATGGTTTGGAAACAAGATACCATAAAAAGCTGAAATGCACACAGAACGAATCGAAAGTTTAACGAAAGCTTTTATAAGTTAACACCTAATATTATGCCAAAAGTAATAATATTAAGGACCCTAAAACTAGAACGTAACGCACATTGATGAGAAGCACACAGTGCTGCTAAAAAACATTAATATCATAAAATAAACAATAATAAAATTAAACAATATAATTAAAAGAGATCAATTAACTTATATAGTTATGAAGAAATTCTGTTGGTTTTGGAAAGCTAGCTTTTTACGATTTTCAAAAGTTCCTTTTTGAATTCGAATTGCGTACAATGTTAATCATACATTAATAATAAAAATAATAAGAATGAATGCAATGCAAGCCAATTCACCAAAGATGATGAACATCATATTGTGAGAACATAAAGTGAAAGAATATGATAATGAGATTATGGAACAAAAGAATACTTGACTCAGTAACCTCACACTTACCATTTACGACAACAAGCCATATTCCATCGCAAATGCCCCAAATGGCCGCAAAGGTGCAGTAGCTCACATAGTCACCCTCCCGAGCCTCCCAAGAATACATATAAGCAAGCAGGCAGAGATTAAGGGCAGCACACAAAGCTGCCAGAGCGACACGGCCTATGCGCTCCACCAAAGCTCCAGCAATGCCAGCGGCTATGGCATTGGCAATGCCAAAGCAAATCATGGCAAACCCAATTTTGGATATACCCCAGCCACAGGCTACAAAGGACTAATAGAAAGAGATTGATATAGAAGCGCAGCGAGAGGATAAGGAAGAGCACTTACGCGCGTAAAGTCCACGGCCAGGAAGGCTTCCTCAAGCCCTATGAACATGGTTATAGGCAACATTAGTATTTGACGACGCTTACGCAACAGATTAATGGTCACCGTAAGCAATTTAAGACCGGATATGCCGTCGCCCGTATCGCCACGCTTGACGCCATACCTAGATGCAGTGCTGCATAAGTGGTGTTGATTTAAGGTGAGAGTTTTACTTACCGCTTTAACGAACTAACGCCAAAGATCATCATCACAACTGCCACTGCCATGCAGATAAGAAAAATAGTAGTCAAGAGTTGTATTTGCTCTGGCGCAGGTGGCACCAGATTGGGATTCACCTCCGCACCAATGCCAGGACAAAAACTTGCGCCACACAGCTCACCCACACGACTTAGGCTGGCTTCTAGTGGTTCCAGCTCAAAGCTATCATTGGCAGACATTTTGACGGAATCATCTGCACTGAGTGTTAGCACCGATGAGCTGATGAGATTACCCCACACTTGCGCCATTTGATAGAATATAAAAAACAGTCCAAAGAACTTGACTGTATTGACATCCTTGCGTGAGTTGTTGCCGCGCACTTGCGTTAGTGCCTCGGACACTGTGGACAAGTAAGTGCACTTGGAGCACCACAGCGGTCCGCCGCCGAAGCCCACCATCAAAGCGGCGGGTATAAGAGTCTCGAAGCGTGGATAGAACTGGGCAGCTATGTAGGGCATATAGGCAAAGAGCGCCAAAGCCATGGTCAGGCGACAGCCGAACCAACTGTTGATTAAAGCAAGTAAAAATTAAAACGTGGGAAGCAAAAAACAAAACAGTTAGATCCAGGATTATGGAGCGTGTTTTTGGGCAGGGCGTAACTGCAGCTAGCTGTAATTTATTATGGCTCAATAGGCAAGACTCCGCCGTAAACAATGTGGCGCCGGCACATAAATCTAAATAAATCGAGTTAACTGATTAAAGTTGGCTGGCTTCACTCTAAGGCAGCCTTTTGGGTTGTATGTGAGTGTGCGTGCCTGGAATAAGTCAAACGCACGATTCACTGAAGTGCCGAAAGTTGAGCCGGAGTAGAGAGAGAAAGCGTATAAGAGGCCTATAAATTTACGATTTGTTTAAATGTCAGTAGATGCCGTCCATTGGCAAAAACAAAATAGCCACACACACACACACACGTAGACAACAGCGTCATCAACTTGACTAAGAGTTGCTGACATTTTCACAGCCAAATGCGCAGGTTTTAGAGCATACTTTCAGGCTTTGACGCGTCTTCATCTACATAAATTTAACATAAATTCGTTTATTTGTAGTTGGCGTAAATTATGCATACGCCCTGACAGCCACGCTCCAGCAATTATTAGTTTTAAGTGTGACCAACGCACCTAATCACTGTCATCGGCAGAAATATATTCGATAATATCAATGAGCCATAAATGACAGCCAAAGTGGTGGTGCCCAAGGCCTTGTCCGCATTCACCGAACTCTGCAGATTCGATGTGCCGTGGAAGGCAGTAAAGTGTATCATGAACGCCAAGCCAATCACTACAACATTTTTGGTAATCATCAGACGTTCCCGTGGCTCATAGACACGTTGATTGAGCTTGTTGTTGTTGTCGTTGTTTCCGGCTGTTGTTGGCGTTATGGCCACCGTGTTGCCATTGTGCCTAACGGCAGCTAGTTCCAGTGCTAGCTCCTCGTTGAATGCATCCTCTACTTCTCGGGGTTGTACCATGCTGATGCTCTCTGATGTATGAGTTGTGCACTGCAAAAAAATGTGTAACAAAAAGTTCATATAAAACCGTTAGTACCGTTTGGTGCATCAATAAGATTTTTATCACTGCATTTTTACGGTTAAGCTTACAATTTAGATTAACTTTAGCATCTTTTAGATATCTTTTCTTATCTATTTCCATCAATATTCAACGCACTGTAAGCATGACGAAACTCCTAAAAATCTGTCATAAAATGGCCAATTTAAGCGTTGACTTAAACACTTCGACTTCCGCATTAAATTATACCGTATAACATTAAAATTTATCTGGTAGTGTTAATTTTATGCAGCGCCGCTATTTTATTAATTACAAAGAGTTCTATTAATTTGACACAATGGCAATAGCAGAATAAAGCTTGACAAATCAATTTAATTTGCTGAAAAGTAGGCAACATTAATTTGAATGCTTTTAATTACGAATGGCGACTCTTTCAAATTCCTTCACAATAAGGCGAAAGATATTTTGATTTCAAAAAAGAGATGTTTGTTTATGTTATTTAATTATTGCAATTAAGATGGAATTATATTTTGTTGTTTATTGATAAGACCCAGTTAAGGGACCATCAGTAAGAGGTGCTGCACCCATTGAGTCCTTAGAGTTCACACTACTCACATACGACGGGATGCTATATTTTAACCGAATCACTTCGTACCCTGAGGTTTTTCAAATGCGTCTAGGCTTTTTTTCTAGAAAAATTTCAGACAACAAGTCAAAATTTGCAGTAATATTCACAACAATATCTATAAATATTTACAATGATACATGGTACGAGGTCTGTTAAACACTTTTTACACTGTAGAGGCATGTCTGCTTACACAGAGAAAAATAATCAAGTACGTTTTAATCAAAGTGAGCACATTCGTGCACGAAAGCCGTGCAAGTACAAAAAATCTCATTTTAAGTAAAAATTCCAATTTTGAGTACAAATTTAAGAGTTTGCAGTTGCTCAAATTAATTAATAATTGGTTTTTACGTTTTTGAGAACTTTTTGTACTCTTGCGTGGATCAGAGGTTAAGCAGCTTGCCCAACACACAGGAGGTCCTTGGTTCAATTCCCAGTCGTAGCAGTTGAAATTTTTTTAAAAAATTTTAAATTTTGTTTTGTTTGTTGTGTTGCTTTTTTGTAATTATTTTACTTTTTTTTTACATATGGTAATTTTTTTATCTGTATATTTTATTTATTATATTTTTCTATAAATAGGTTTGGACCATACGGATATACCAGTATTAAACCAAACATACATGCGGTCGTAGTGGAATCGAACTCACGTCCTCGATTGTTTTAGTTTAAACACTTAACCACTGAGCCACGCTAGCCAACTTAGATACAGTATCTAATGCAACATCACAATGCACTTCCAAATAGATACACATATTTCAGTTGGGTTAAGAAGAAAAAGGGTTAAAAAAAGTAAATGCGAGAAGTCTCGCTCAAACTGTCAATTTATTACGCAGTTCTTTTTTAAAATTTCAAAATGTTACTCATTTTGAGTTTTTTGTACTTAATTTAAGTACATTATGTTCTTGGTTTTATTTCAGTACGAAATTTACTCATTTGAAGTATTTTCTGAAAATCTGTAATCAAAAATCCTTGTTCGCATATTGAATACGCGGAAAATCATTTTGAGAATGTCGTTTTTCACTCTGTGTATGGGTAACAACCGCAATGAGCTCCACCTCAAATCTATGTACAACAAGAAAATGAATGCGGCTAGAGACTGGACGATCGAACTGAGATTAGGTCATACACTAAAAGCCAGTAAGCTAAGGGACAAGTGCTTGCTTTTCTTGATGTCTGCTTATATTGTTGAGAAGTTTGGCGGCAGATACAATGTGGTGCTTCCTTCATGAGACTCCTGGAGCGGTCTTCCAAACGGAAATCGATGAAATTCTGAAAGTGGACTCGTTTTTAAGTATATAACCAAAAATTGTTAACTAAACATTATTTGAATGGCAAATACAAACTAACTTCCAAACCAAAAAGCACACTTAATGCCTTCCTTCTCTGTACATTTCAGTCAAACAATATTTGTTGGCTTAAAAAAAACTGACAAAACTCTTATAATATCTATTTATAAATGTTTTTCTTATTTTGCAAACCAAAGCTCATTTGCAATCAATCAGGCATAAACAAATGAGCCGAAATTGCTCAACATTTACCTCAATTTTCCACTTGACCCTAAACTTAACTACTTTCTCACGATATAAGCGCACTGCTTTGGTTTTTTAATTGACACAAAGAGGCAATCACCATCACGAGAGTTTACCACAATAAAAGGTATGCCACACGAATTTGGGGCAACTTAAAGCCCTCAAGCAACAAGTAACGCAGCTGCTGGTGCAAAATTCTCTCAGTGTTGGTCCAGCGATTTATTTTGATACAACATCCAAGCAAAGCTTGCCTCCCGAGCACTAATATCGTCGTGCCACATTTACATCGAGGAAAGCGCACAGTAAGGGGCAAGCAGAATGTGGAAACATCGACAAAGATAACGGTAAACAAAAAGCAACCGCAGAAAGTATTTGTCGACTTTCGTTTTTTGGCAATAACTGGTTATAGCATTGACACCACGCCCAAGAGCAACCCAAGAAAGGAAAGTGATGCGGTGATACTTGCAACGGCCATGCCTCAAGGACGCCAATCATGCCGCATTGGTAGACATTGGCTTTAATCCTTTAGGCAGACAAGCAGCGCGTAGCAAGGCTGTCAAAAATTTATGCCTGTCTAAACATGCACAGGCACACACACACACACACACACACACACACACACACACACACACACACACATACACACATACACTCCAAGTTTACGGCATGCTTTATGTTTGCATTTGACTTGGCATTGCCAACGAGACACTTTGTGAAATTTAGCACCTTTGATAAAGCCAAAGAGGTTTGTTTACCAACAACTGAGTGCCTCAGCCAAAGAGCCAGCGAAGCGTCATCCAGCTGATGCTTTTTTATTTTACCTTTTTTTAAGGTAATGATTTTGATTTAACGTAAAGCAAGGCAGGCAAAAGGCAACAGGCAACAGGCAAGTTGATCAACTTGATTGAATTGAATTTCCGTTTTTTGGTATAGGCTAAATTGCTTTAGAGATTGTGGGTTATTGGTTTGGGGTTACGAGTTTTTTGGCTAAGGGCTCTGGCTTACGTGCCGTTAATAGCGGTAGTCAATTTCTGCCTCAACGCGTCGCTGAATTGTTTTAAAGGCATAAACACAAGCACATCCAGCGCCAAACCCTACCTAGGGGTAACAGCCCCACTGCTCCAAACCCTGTCAAAAGTGTCTTTGCCAGCAGCTGAGTCGAAGCTGGGGCGTCCAATGGGGTTGGAAGATGGCTGGAATTGATTTTTCGTGTTTGGGTTTCAGTGTACAATCGAAAGCATTGCTGGCTTTGACGATAGCAACAACAATGTGTACAACTTATTCGTAATTTGTGGCGCCGCAGTTCGAGCACCGTTACAAAATTAATTGATCAAATCTAAAGTGTCAAAAGTTAGCGACATGCTTAATTAATTTTGTGCTTTAACTGAATCAATTTTCAGTACAACTGAAAAACAGTAAAAGAAAAACTTGGCCAATAGAAAGGCTAAAGTAAAAGGTTTAACAGCAAAAAAACGCCCCAAAGTGCCGCAAGCAGGCAGCAGTTGAATGTGTTAGTCGTATCAGCAACTGTAAATCAGTTTTATGGACCATAACAAGGCAATTCTAGTATCTAATAAACCAGAGCGTTAATCATACGCAGCGTTGACACTTAATCATTGATTGATTGTGAGTTTTTGCGCTTCTTGCCTTCAAGTTCACATATAATTTTTTACTTGTTGACTAATTTTTTATCCATAGAATTGTTTAATTATTACAATATATTATAGCAAATATGGAGTTTCTTACATAAAGCTGCAAATATGTTCGTATATGTTCAGTTGGTAAAAAACTTTTAAATTCTGTTTTTTTTTTTTTGTTGTACAATGCTATCACTTTAAATAGGGCAGATGCATTGTGTATTTGAGCATCATTAAGAGATTAATGTTCATCACAAAGTTAATTAAATCATGAAGAGCTGAAGAGCATGCCAAACTGCCAACTGGCGCATTAAAATATTACGTCACACTAACGACACATAATAATTCATTAAGAACATAGCACAGTGGCACAATAAACCACGGCTCGAATATAAAATTGAACACTATTATATACCCTGTAACATGCAGATCATAGTGATCATATATCACGATTCTCGCGCTTTTATATCATACTTCTGACTAATTCAGAAGACATATCTATTAACTTTGAAATCTTCTTTCACATGAACAATGTTCAAAATGAAATGCTATTCGAAAAACAAAATGTCCACTTCTTTTATCTTTTCGTAATGGCTTCTTTCTTCCATCTGGATGAGAGTAAGTTATTCGCCACAAAAAGAGTATACAGCTTTAAGAAAATCAAGAGTTTTGGAAAAAGACTACTTTAAAACTCAACATAGGCAGATTGTTTTAAGTAGAATATTTCTACGTTTCTGTGCAATTGTATAACCTCAAAACATAAACTTTCGAAAATATTTCCTTCACATGCCAGCTAGGTGGGAGCATACACTGTAAGATAGCCACTCCTCAAATGGTGGCAGCTGAAATCGGGATTACCTTTGGGTCTGCAGCTTTGCCGGGAGCCATCTTATACCAGAATTAGTTCTGACTCACATTTTGGTTATAGCGCCGGAAAGTGTAGTGCTTCTCCATTTGGTACTTATGACAATTATTGTGGCCGTCTTATTTTTCCATAGGATTATTGATTGCCGAGTAAAGTTGATCCCCAAGATGTTTCTTTTTCGTCGAATCGACTCAATCGAGCTCATATTCTATAAGCGCTAGTTGCTAAGCTGTGGAACAGTGCAGAAGCTCAGCTGAGTACATTTTGGATAAGTATTAATTTTTAAATATTGCGTCGTCGATTCGACGAAGAAGAACCTTTGTGTGACTTTTTGGAACCAAAATCAGTACATGATACGAAAAAAATGTCACCATTAATTGGTTTACATCGATTTAACTAGCCAAATCACTTCTAAAAAAACTATAAACGACAAATTTGGTTATTCTATTCATCTTTAAAGTGTATAAGGACTAAATTATCTTGCGTTATATGCAAAAAATCGCTTGTGAAGAGCACAAAGTTGACCTTTGTACCTTTTGTATAAGTTAACAAATAATATTAATGGCACCGAGTTCCTTTATTAGTTTTAAGTATAATATAATTAAAGCATAAAAAATACTAACTTTCCTATTTATGTGATTTCAAAAAGCACTATTCTGGAAAGTAGCAAACAAGATAATTTCTTTTTTGGTCTTTAGTGTGCTTTGATTTATCATAGCGGTCGTAACAAAATGCGAACGAAACGATTCGCAAATGTTTCCACGCATCATTCGTCTTCAGTTTGGTTCTTCAAAAGATGCAAACTAACATTGACGGCAAAGTTGTCCAATTTAGAAAATTTACTTACAGAGTTTCAACTTTTATACAAGAGGTGGAATGGAATTTGGAATGAATGTAAAATTCTTGCGGACTGTTATGTGATACTTCGTCGATCCACCATCTACGAAAAGAAGATGTTAGACTTGACATCTATGATGAAGAATCAATTTCGAGACTAACAATGTTTTCGTTATAATTGACTCAAGCATCAGTAGATTTAAGGTTAGGTTTGCAGCTAATAGTAAATTGAATTGAATCCCATTTTGTGGCAATTTTCGGATATGGGAGTTCAAGAGAGTCAGACAATTAAATATACCGCTAATGTATTTAAGAACTTGTCAAATAAAGTTGTGCAGCTACCTCAATAGTTAATCCATTGCTGCTTTGTTACACAAACACACACACAGCTTATATACTCTCTAGAGAGCATATTATGTTTATGTTGAACAGTGTATATTTAGAAACGGAAATGGCAAACATTTCGTCATTCTGTCAGTCAGCGAACCAACTAACTACACATATGAAAATAAATTGAGGTGCAGTGGGTGGGCTAGGGGGGTTTGGGGTTGCCGTGGGGGAGGCTGTTTGGCGGTCATGTTTTATCAACAGGCCAACAGACAGGCGCGCATAATGTTTGACATGAAATGAAATTATAAAATCAGACAAAGTTTAGGGGAATAAAAGCAACAAAATGGCGTATAGCGTAACGGGAAACCACAGGAAGCATGTGTACATAAAAAAATAAAGCTTTAATAGCTTGTGGACAGCTCACGCGACACTTTCACACATGCACACACACACACATACAGGAACTGCTGTTGAGGCCATAAGGAGCAGCGCAGTCACAACATGGCTTCATTTCCGGTTTGAGGCCACATCAAGTTTTAAACACTTTTATATGTTAGCCAGTCGTTGGTTAGCAGGGTCAGTAAGCTATTTGCGTTACAGTCTATTATCTAAATAAAAATGAAGCGTAATCACAAAATGGCCAAGCGCCAAACCTCAAAAAGCAGCTCAGAAATCCAGAAAGAAAGAGTAAACGGAGTTCGCACACAAAATGGCTGCCATTTTTTTTATGCCCTTGCCTTTAATATTTATTTAAGTCTGCTTGTTACATAAAACAATGAAAGTTAAAGCTTGACCGGCAAGAGCCCTCGGCATTGGCTCGTTAAAAATTTTGCGACATTGCCGAGCACATAAAATAACATCCTAGGCCACTTTCTCTGTATGTGAGTTGTCTCTTGCTGTGTATATGAATGCGAGTGTCTGATAAAAGTAATTTTTTGGAATTTGCCTCGCTTTTAATGATGATTTAGACCAGTCAGCTTTCCAAGTTATTGTCGTCTCTGCTTAACGGAAATTGCTCTAGTCTGATATTAGGCAGAGCTTTAAAACAGCGCAAAGTTTTGATGCTAAGCAGTATGCATATAAACGAAACTAAGACAGTCAAAAACTTGATTTGGCTTTTTTTGATGGGCACTGACACAAATCCGCGCTATGAATTTTATGTCACATTAAAGTCTTTAAGCATTTAGGAAATTCAGATTCATTTAAGGCATTTTGTGTACTTTTGTTGTGGTTTTCGCAGCGGTGAACATAAATATATGTACATACTTTTAAATAACAAGATGTATAATATACAAGGATAGCCTTCACGGTCCTATGGTTAGTGTTGCCTGTTTAAATCTGACTGCTTCAATGTTGGGTAGAACATTTCTTAGCCTAACAATTTTGAAAACGGTTTCATATACGACTTTAGTTTCTTATGTTTGCATTCACTTGAAAATTGTGTCCAGCCAAAAAAATTGAATTAAACTTATTCGTCAAAATTGCTTTTTCACCTAAAATCATAGTAAAATAATAAAATCATATTTTCACAATTTTACATTTCATATTATATAAAGACAAGAAAACACAAGTTCGCGTTGAAAATTGCATGATTTGACGATAGCTAAAAAGTAGGATTGTGTTGAATAGTGCGAAGAAAAAATAAGAACTTAAAATCAAGGTGCATCTACGGACTATTAGAGAAACGTTACAAGTAAAGAACCTTCGATACATACATTTAAACAGATATTCAAAGAGCCTTATCCAACACAGTTTCATCGTTAAAACTTCAATGCTGAGACAGCATTGTGTATGGTACTTAATCATTTCTTTAATAACGAACCACAGAACATGAATCATTCTTCTGTCATAGGTTAAAAAAAAATACATTTTAGAGACCTAAAACGCCTTACAGTAACAATATTTCGGCTCATGACTTCTTTTGGTTTCTCGAACAATCCAGCTTTAGCTAGCTACCAACGGCAGGTCAGGCGAAAGTGGCAACACGATCAAAATGGGAGGAAGATGGCAGAGTGATCCAAAAGTACAAAGGTTGATAACGGAAGAAGGCTTTTTCCCTTGGAATTCAGTAAGTGTTGAACTAGGAAGGCAAGAAGTCGCGCCTCGGGATAATTAAAGATCTGTTAGTTATCGTGGTTAGGTTAAGTTCCATGGGTTAGCAAAGTAGTTAGTAATAAAAGCAGTAGAATATGTAATTGAATGAAGTGAACATAATAGAAGTGAGTAAATATTTCAACAGAAGTGTTCTTAATTCTCTAAGGCATAAAGCAATGTAGATCGTTTTGTTCGCTGACACTTTGGTGTAGTGACAAACTTTAACTCTTGTACGGCGGCCTTGCCTCTGGTGTAGTTGTGCCCAAGGTTAGTCAGACGTATTTACATGGCTGTTGTAAAAAATTTCTAAAAAGTTTAATGCAACCCTCGTATAATACCTAGCAACAATTTTTGTTTACTGCAAAAGCATGGTGCAAAAATAAGAAGCAATAAAATGTTTTTGGTTAAACAAGTTCTGCATACTTTCAAGCTGTTGTTGTTGACAAAAAAGAATGACCAAACAACATGCCAAAGTATTCACACACAGCTCTGGACCCTGCCAGCAGGAAGTCCAACATCTGGTTACAGATCAACAAGCCCATCAGGCAATCAATCAACGTCCCACATACAAAAACTTTGACTTTTGCCCAAATAAATAGGCTATCGCTTGGCGCAAGAGCTTGGCAATTATACGCCATTGTGTAAATAACTTGGCACTTGGACGAACATATGTGTGTGTATGTGTGTGTATCTGTGTGTGTCCACAATGAACACACTAATGCCCGCAATTAACTTTAGATCAGTCATATAGCATTATTCTTATTTGTACATAAATGCCTCACAAACAGGCCACATTCGATAGAAGCAACTCGTGACAGCTGGCCACAGTTTTTATCGAAAACTTTTTGGCCTGCTACTAATTATGTGCTCTAATACACATACACACACAAACATACAAACAAGTGTGCCTAATACAGCATTATATCCTGCATATAAGTAAGCAAGAGTGTGTACACATGCAAACAAACATAAATACAAATGATAATACAAGAAATAGTCAAGCAATTTGTTAAGCAGTTCGCAAACATTTATGCTCAAGCCAAACAGTCAAATGTCATATAAGTATTTGAGAGAAGAAGAGATAGTTTGAGAGTGTGAGACAATGTTTACTGAACAAGGTAACGTCGTCGTTGAGCGAACATTCTTAAAATGTTGTGAGCGGCTGATAACGAAAGAGAGAGGCAAAATTTAATCGCATACAGAGTATACTTTGGTTTTAAGCAATGCATACACATACACATATACAAATAACATAAACTGAAATAACGTGCGTGACACACAACCTCTCTCATTGAAATTCGCAAGAGAATGAAAAACTAAGAAACTGCGCTGCTGACGTCGTAACGAAGACGTTACCTTGTTAAGTATACATTGGTGTGAGATACGTTGACAGAGAGCACTGTCGACCGCAATTTGCGAATTTGGTTCAATTAACACCAACAATTTATGCGTGTATGCCTTTGTTCGAGTTTTGGTTAAGCTTTTGAAAAATTTTTGGCTATAAGAATGGTGCCAGGAAATATTTATGTTCAATTTATAAGTTGAAGTTCTATTGGCTTTAAAGTGCACCGCGAAAATAGCGTTAATTCAAAACAATAAAAGAGAATTTCAAAGTTACGAGTTAGTTGAAAGCTCAACTGTATATTAAATCGAATGTATTTGATATCGAATGTCATAATAATAACTGATGCCAATGTGCAAGCAGCTTTTTACTTTTCCGCAAAAAAGTATTGCGATTGCCCAAAAAACTAAAAAAAAAAATGAAAAACAAATAATTTTGAAAATTATTTACTGTTATTTTTCCCCTGGCGACCCAGCTATAGCGACTACAGTGCTAAAATTTAAATTCGTCTGACCCTTATCTTTAAAACTGTATCCACCTTTTTTTCAATAGAACCCCCCTTCCCCCGCAATCGATTTACCTTACTTACTACTACACCCCCTAATATATTGATTTGAAAATCAACAGACATTTATATATGTATTTTTGATCTACATTGCAAATTTCAACGACATTGACCCAAGAATACTGGAGTTATGGACATAAAAGTAATTTTTGCCACGATAATAGCCAACTTCCCAATAGGAAAACTTGTCAATTGGAACTTCCCAACTTTAGTGCTTATGGGGAAAAAAAGGGTACAGGGTATTCCACTGTCGAGCACCATCCCGACTGTCTGCTTCAATTTTTTTTAATTATTTACTCTTATTATTCCTCTGGCGAACAAAATATAGCTATAGACTAGAGTGGTCAAATTGAATAGGAAACCCTTTGAAGACATGTCCAACACAAAAACATCGCCAAATCGCCAGAAAAGTTGTCAGAGTGCTTAAATCGTCGAAAAAGATAAAATTAGAGATTTTATTTTTTTGGGCAAATGCAATACTTTTTTGCGGAAAAGTAAAAAACGACTCAAAAACATCTTTACTGGCAACTGAAGGAAGACAAGAACTAAAGGTTAATAGTTCGAAATCTGGCAAGTTCGAATAAAAGTCTAGTAGAGAAATTGGTGAATTAATAGAATTTTTATGGCATCTGTTTGAGACCAAACATCAGAAGAGAAATTCTGCTGTTTTAACTGCGGGGGTAATCAAGCGGCTTGGCATAAAGGTTGCCGAGTTTTCAAATCCAAAAGTGATGAGCGCCGTCGTAAAATCAATACGTCAAAAAAAATTTCAGATTGCTTAAATCGTCGCAAAACATAGCATTCGAAATTTTAGATTTTTGGCCAATCGAAATCACATTTATATTTACTATACAAAATAGCTACCTTCAGAATAGAGCAACTATTCGAACAGCAAGGGTTTACTAGTGATGGCCCTTTAGAAGCAACAAAAAATGGTGAAATGTGGAATGCATTGGCAAAGTAAGACAACTTTAGTTTTCTCTGGCAATTGCAACTGTTATTATTGTTGATGCGTTTCAGCGAATTCAGAAGACGGCTGTAAAATTTGGCTGCAGATCGACATATACACAACTGCAACTATTTTGGCACTAACGTATTCATTGAAAGACAATTTAAACACAATTAATCCAAACACAGGCACACACAACTTTTTGGAGGTTGATATTACCACTCGCTCATCAGGCATGAATCTCTGCAGGAAAAGCGAGAAATACACCCAACCAGTTACCGGGCTCTGCTTTGCGCGCGCCTTCTCCAATTACTGATACCAAAAGTAGCTAGTGTACTCTCTACCTGGTCCTTTCAACGGAGACATGTTCTGCAACTTCGGAAGACTTTACGCTTTTTGTATGCACTTCATACTTGTGTGTAAAATTCCGGAAAACTGTTCCATAAACTGTGTTAAAAGCCAGTTTATTATTGATGTTTGTTTGGGCAATTGTGCAACTTTTTTGTCACTAACGTGTTCATTGAAAGACAATTTCTACACAATGAATCTCTGGCTTTCACAACGATGAAAAACAACCGTGATTTAGTGACAAAGTAAAAACATATACATGCTACACAAAGTAAAGAAAGGCTCTGATTTTAAAATATGCTAAAGTAACAACCGATTTACGAACTCTTTGGCGGCAATGGGCTAGTAAGTTTAAAAGGTAGTCCCAAATGTGGCACAAATATTCCAGTCAAAGGCAGAGATTTGAAGACAAAGCATAATTCATAAATACAGCTAAACTCAAACAATGGAAGCATTTGTGCATTGCCAAAATGCCATATATAAAAGTGAAACTATACTCGTACACCGACAAGGTCAAAAATTGTTGCAGTAGCAGCGTCTTGCTGCAATGCACTTTCAAAAGAATTGCAAAAACTTGTGCAAAATAAACAAACACACAACTTTTTGGAGGTTGATATTACCAGTCGCTCATCAGGCATGAATCTCTGCAGGAAAAGCGAGAAATACAAACATATAAAGCAGCAATGGGAGCCACAGCGGAAGCTGTTGTGGGAGTGCCTTAAGGCAGGCCAGAGCGAGAGATTTCTCATTCCTTCTTGTTGTGTAATTTTATTGCATACTTTAAGGCTGACGTATTTTATGGTTGTGTAAGAGCAAGACAATTTAATTTTATATATTTACTTATATATTTATTTACAAATAAATCAATTGTACATGCCACACTTGCGCTCAATTGTATTGAATTAATAAGCTTTATCAAACAATAACAAAAATAAACTCACAATCGATATGAATTTAAATGCATTATACTTTAATATCGATAAGTGCGAGGGATACACTGCGAAAATGAAATTAATGATTGAGTGAATGTGTGCGTATGTAGGTGTATTGCGATATAACGGTAAGCAACAAGGCTGTTTCAATTATTACATTTAGGACTTATGATATAAAAATAGAATCAAGTAATATGACATAATAGCTGACTTTAAAAGGTAAAATGATTTGATTACGAAAAATAAAGGGAAAAAACTTAGTGAAAAAAATAGTTGCGAAAGACAATAGTATCTCTTGAAAGCGTTATATCTGTGATGGGTGTCCTATTTCGTTCGACCTAATGGCAGTCATATAAGACTATAAACGAAAGTTTTAAGGTTGATGATGCCGAATCAGGTCAAATTTTTCAAAATTTAATAATAAGCTCCGAGTTCGATAAATTCGATGGCATTGAATTCTTAGATAGTTCAGAAAACCCGAATTAACGAGTCTTTCTGGGACGACGAAACAAAGTCTGACTCCGCCGGGTCCCTATTCACACCAATATTCCCGTGAATCAACATGCAGAGAAACTATAAGGAAACGGTATTGCAAATTAATTGCTGGCTTCAGAGCCTTTCGTGGCATTGGAAGACGTACTGTTTGACCACTATCCGAAGAAGAGAGTGGAATGAGACGACGCACTGGCTGGATCTGTGCACCAGGCATCAGACTTATAGCATAAATCTTCTTTTCAACTTGCCCTGACCTGATGAAAAGTTCTCCTCCAGGAATCACTGCTTTGCGCGCGCCTTCTTCAATTGCCATACCAAAAGTTGCAAGTGTACTCTCTACCTGGTGCTTTCAATGGAGACATGGACTGCTCCTACGTCGCATCCCTTTCAAATCCGCATTGAAGTCCTTTATCGCAGGAGCTTCTTCATCCATACGCACAACATTCAATAGTGAGCATAGCCGGTACATAACTTCTGTAGATTTCAGACTAAATTGTTTAGAGGACACTCTGGGCTCTTTAAATATCTTAAATAAGTCTTAGAAATACAATACGTCAAATTCGACTTGAGAAAAAAGGGCTAAGGATACTCCCACGATCATTTTAAGCGCTGCCTAAGATATGCTGAACGTTTTGGGATTCTGGTGCGCAATAACTTTCTAAAATGTAATGAAAACATCAAAAGAAATGCCATTTTTTACTGTGTCAAGCATATTTTGCCTATGGTTCCACTGTGCATCATGACATAGGTACAACAGGCAATTTACCATAGAAAGTATAAACACATTTCATATTTACTTTTTGCTCGATTAAAGCTCTGTTATAATGTTTTTTCTGTAATATTGCTCATAAACATAACTTATGTTTGAGCTTCATCTAATGATACGTTAAGCTAAAAATTAACATATACAGCAACTCTAAAAAACGTAGCAACAATCTTGGTGTGACTTCTAAATTGGGACAAAATGGTCTTCAAGTATTTTGAGACAAAGTTATACATTTTTTGTTTATGTTTATGCCAAAAGAAAATCAATGCTATCACGCTCGCCACAGGCTCTTTCAACTTTGTCTGACAATCTATCATAAATTCATAATGTCATCAAAACAAATAAGCATTTTATGTGCTTCAGACGGGCAGGCAGGCCACAAAATGCGTCCACATTTGGAGTTACTTAGTTAGCTCTCAGCTCCGGGTTATTTTATGGCAAAAAGTGCGGAAAAAGTTTTAGCAACTTGGTACAAGTAAATACAAATATGTAATGCAAGCGTTTTCATTACTTTTAACGGAAGTTTGACGCTACTAAAAATGACAATAAAATGGCAACAACAACAACAATATAGAGAAAAACAACGATTGAAACAACAACAAATCGAAGGAACTTCTATAAACTATAAAAATAAACGTAAATATGTAAACCAATGAAATAAGTTTGAATAATTTATTGTAATTGGATTTGATGCATTTGCTTGGATCAGCAATCGCGAATCGCCTAACGAACAATTACTTATTTAGACAACATCTTACTCCAAGATTATTTGACTTTGGAGTTGCAAAATTTTACGGAATGTTATGGCCAAAACGTTTCGCTTTGTATTAAAAACACTTTCAAAAATTCATTTGCTTTGGATATAAACAAATAAATACTGTCTATGTTGTTAGTATGCATAATAATGGCCTTTTTAATTAACTTTTTGAATTAAAACTTGTAGTAATTAATCAAAATAATAACAGTTTAAACGCTGCTTCTAAGATACTTCAAACTCATTGCCGACCGCTAGTTTTAACAGCTGAAGGGAAATTTTAACATCAGCAGTAAACGCGTACAATTACAGCAAATGTTAAACTAGTCAACTTAATGTTGCCTTTAACAGTCAAACTGTTAGCTAACATAGGCACTTTTAGCTAAAAGGGAATTTTGAGGGATATTTCATTGGGCTGTTCGATAACATGGGATCAATTAAGGAGTAGTCGCTACTATGTTAACTAATGTCGAATGTAATGTTAAAAAGCCGAAAAATAGCCTCTGATAAAAGTTTGTTTTGTTTATAATTTTGACTTATTGAGTATTCTCAAGCCGCATGCATTATTTTATGTTTTTGTTTATATTTGTCGTTGTCGTGGTCGATATAGTATGCTAATCCAATAAATTTAGTAATTTCGACTTTAGCAAGCTAAATGTTTTTCTATCGTGTTGGGCATGTCTTCTTCATGTCGCTATAGTTGGGAAGTGGTCAGAAGAATAATAAGAGTAAATAATTTTCGAAATTTTTTTAATTTCACTTTTTTGTTGTTTAAATTTGTTCTAGCTAGTTTTGGTTGTTTTGATAAACGTGCGGAAAAGCCTGAGTTGGTTACTAACTGTTTACTTCATCTTCGCATTACTATTATTTTTTTATCTATCTATCTATGTCGAAAAACACGAATCATAGATAGCCAGATCTTTCCTCGTTTTATTTTACGAGGCTTCGATAAATGACTAGGCTAAAATCACACTGCTCTAAGTTGCAACTTAAGTGTAAAAGAAGCACTACGAGTCTGGTATAATGCAATTTGAATGCATGTTGTCGGGCATAACTTTGGGTAGGCGTAAGGTGTATCTATCACTTCTTATGATTTATGGGTAGCAGCATCCGGTTGAAACGCAGCTCCATGCCGAACACACGACTCTACAGGCGATTTAAGTGTTAACCTCAATGAGGTAAACTGCAAACTGATCAAACGCGTGGAACAGAAAGTAAGGACTAGGCTAGCCATTTTTCTTTTAGACCCGCCAGAATCAGATTTGGGAAACATCGCCAGTTTTGGCTAAAATGCCCAGGACTGGTTACCCATGCATCTATTGTCATGCTTCTATCTGTTGGCGCCGTGCAAACACGACTTTGGCAAAAGATGCAACCATTCGATTGATATTCTGTTCGTATTAATACTAAAAAGTAAAAAAAAAATTGTTTTTAAATCCAATTGAAATTTTTCTAAGAAGATGAACACGCGACGACCGAAAGAGAAGTACAAAGAAAAAAAGAAAAGGCGATAAGAAAGAAGAAGGAGAGGTTAGACGAAGAGGACGGTGAAGGCGATCATTTCAGAATGAACAAATTTTATCCATTTTTTTTGTTGTAAATCTTCCTTTGACATCGAATCTTATAAAACCAATCAAACCAAAATATTTTAAATGCTTATTATGTAAATGCTTTGTAAGAAATACCACAAAGTCGTGAATAATTCATAGCTGGCTTCTCAAAGTATTACACTAAAGTTTGCTTTTAATATTTTGATATATTTTCTATTATTATGCTTTAGTATTTAAGTTATTAGACAGTATTCCACCTCAGAAATGCCTTTGGCTTAACAATTTGCCAAGCAAGTAATTGTTATTGTTTGAGCTTCCGACTGAACTAAGACTATCACTGTCCGTAAATTAAAAGCCGGAGAAAAGCAGGGCATACTTTTTTATGACACACACTAGTAAAAACACACATGCAAGTATTTTACAAAAACACACACGTATATGCATGCATTATGCATATTTACGATAGTAACAGCGACAGTAAAACGCAACAGTAGAAGAAGAAGAACTGCAACAAAGTAGCCGCATTATGGAGCAGAGATCCGAAGGAGGATCAGCAGGGTGAGGGAGAAGCAGAGGAGCCAGGACCAGCATGGACCGAAACTAATTTGCACGTTTTATAACAAGCAACAAAGTACAATAAAAGGTAACCAAGGCGGAGCATATAGCAGCCACATGCATTTTGCCAATCAGCATGCAAAACAAAGTGAACAACAACAAGTTAGCGGAAACGGAAAGAGAGAAAGTGACAGTGACAGTGACAGTGAAATTGACAGTCAAAGTGAGAGCAAGGCCGCAGAGAGCACAGACACATAAATTGTAACGCGTTAAGTGCACTTTGGCGACACCTACATCGAACATAGTGGCTGTTTGTGTGTGTGTGTGTGTGTGTGTGTGTGTGTGTGTGTGTGTGTGTGTGTGTGTGAGAGAGCGCGTGCATATGTTGAGTAGGCGCGTGTGTGTGGGTTTTGAATCAAGTAGCAAATGTATGCAAAACTGGCACTCAGCTATGAGCATGAATTGTCATACAGTTTGCAGCAATAAAAGGTACAAATATGATCCGCAGTTGAGAGCTGAAAATAAACATAGCACGCGCTGAGGCGCACAGTGGTTAAAATCGAATCAGAATCGAACTATGAACCCAAAATATTGTCTTAAATACTCGATACTGAAACTTTCCGTGTCAGATCAGTAAATATAGGCTTGCAATTATAGTCTCACAATAAAACGACGGTTCGACGTTCCTCATTCTTTTTAGTTATAGACAATTTGTAGAATAAGTAGAAATATTTGCAATTTCCTGAAGAGCAGCATAAAAAGAAGACCTGATCATCTGATTCTTTTTAGTTCTTGAAAGAGATTTTCATTGCAAACTAAATTTTGGAGTTATCATTATAATAGAAAAGTAGTAGATATTTTCTGTTACATACTGTGGGACTACTACGGCACTCATACTCATTTATTTATGCTCAGATAGTTATTGTGACGTAGATGTGCCGAAAAAGAGACGGAATGGGGCGTGGCATATGGAATATGGATAGATTTGGGTATGGATATGGAAATGCATACTGAACTGGGGTGGGCTAGCGAAGCCCCCTAGTTAAAGCGTTTCAATAATATTCTTGTATATAGTGGCGATATAAAGGGCGCGCACAATAAACGCCGCCACATATAATACGTTCCTGCACATAACACTACAAGACCTCCTACTTTATGTATAAAAAACGAAAACATTTAAGCATAAACTTAATTTGTTTAACAACTATTTTCACATAAATAAAAACTCCAGTTTATTTATTTATTTATAAAAGATACAACAATAAAAACTCTGTTGTATTCAAATGTAATGCAAAAAAAAAGACGTAAAAAGGAGGAGAAAAGGAATTAAGTAGACAGATATATCTAGTCCCGAGTCTCCAATCCGTTGGCTGAACTTTTTAAAGATATGCATCAATTCACTCAAAAAGTGATCAAAGACTCAATATTTACAATATGAAAGAAAAACAAATTAAACTAAAATAAAAAACAAAACCAAATCAGCATCATTTGGGTGTGTTTCTTAACAATGTAACATCAAGGATGTGGCCAAAGATGCACGATTGGGAGAGTCAAGGAAATGGATATGAGGGAATGGATATGAGGCCAAGAATTAGTTTATGTAGAAATAAAACACCGCGACAGATTCTACGATTAAATAGAGAAGCCAATTTTATAAGGCGAAGTCTATTAGTATAAGAAGGCAAGCGTAAGTTTGGATGCAAATTTGAGCTACGAAGCGCGAACAAAAGGTATTGTTTTTGAACTGACTCTATCAACAAGATTAGGACGGACGAGAGCAGTGTAAAGAAGTTTGGTCGTGTAGGTGTCATTAAACTCTCTTTGGCTCCCCTCTAGCTTTGTTAAAAATATTGCCAATGTGCTTATCAAATTTAAGCCTGTGATCAAATAAAACTCCAAGATACAGTGAAAATACGTTCAAGAGTGAAGGAACCTAACGAGTAACTAACAAATTCCGATAAAATGTCAAAACCGTACATTTGGCAATGTTAAGAAATAGCTTTTTAATTAACTTTTTTTTAAAATACTTTTGAATACTCTTTATGTCTACATATACATTCTTCTTCTTAACTGGCCTAAACAACCCGTGTTATCGGGTTACGGCTTGATGTAAATACATTCTTTCATTGGAATTGTAGTTTTACGAGCTGGGTCCCAAACCCTACGAACAATCCTTTCAAGGCCAAGGTTAGTCGCCACATACGACAAGCATTGACCTGGTTAGGTGGTATTCTCTAACCCGATCACCACTCAGTGGGTGTGCATATATATTGCTCTGCGATTTTTTACTGCGATGCTCATTTACTGCTGCTGTCATGCCACTTGCCACACTGTGGCACGTTTTGGTAGCACAATACACACTCATGCATATGCACGAGCCACAATAGTCGATTGCCGCTAAACGGATTTGCGGTATATTAAATCGCAAAACACGAAAACGAAAAAAGTGCCCAGTGTTAGTTTCCTGCCTCTTATAAAGGAGGGAACCTTCTGAAATTTATAGTATTCCACCCGTTTTCCGCTCTTTCTTTTTATCTGGAGTAATAAATTGAAATGCAATTGTGAAAATGCGTTTTCCCAGCAAACTATGTGCAAATATTACCTCAACTTCATGTTTTTCTTTTATTGGTTTTTATTGTTTTTACTTTTCCTCTGTTTGCTTTGCATTTTTTCTGTCGCGTTTGTAGTTAAGTTTGTTTTAAGAGTGTGGGCGTGGCAGGCGCTGGGAGAGTATTCAGCGGCTGCCTTAACAACAGCGTTGAAATGTGGCTCCAGTTGAGTTTGAGTGTATGTGTCGACGTATGCCCGTGTGTGTGTTTGCTTTTGTAGTTTTATATTTGCCGAGTACTTCCGCTTTGCTGCTCTTTATGTTGCTTATTTTCTGCTCGGTTTTCTGGCTTGCATTGCTTTGGCTCTTCGAGTGAGACAGAATGTTGAAGTGATTGGCATGTTGGTTGAGAGTAGTTGTGGTACAGTTGCGCAGGGAAGAGGAGCGGAGAGCTGCTGACGTTTACATATTGTTGTTATTTCACTTTAACTATTTGACAGTGTGTAAATGTTTTAAGCTTTAACAAGAAGCACTGAATTGATGTTTAACATATTGTGTGAAATTGATGCGTCGGATAAAAGAAACTATTGAAAGCATGACAACTCTGCCGAATTCGGGTCCCTAATGTCGAATGTTGTACATGTCTTGCCCATTCTTAAATCCACGTTAGGGCCAAAAAACATGCATGGGCACAACCTTCTTCATAGAAGAATTAGGGAGCCATATATTCATTTTCGGCTGAGTTGTCATACCTCTATAAAGGTAAAGCCTAAAGCCGCCCATACACACAGCAACTTGCTGCCTAATCACGGTGCTTTGCTGCCTTAGGAAAATCATTGCTGTATGTATGGGCGGCATAAGAAGTTCATCATTCGGCATATCCCCTTCAGCAAAAATGTGTGTATTATAAGTAGCAACAGATGGTTTGAAATCAAAATAAATTACTGTTGCTCATTGTCGTCTTGAAGTTTAGCCTACGGGTTTCCACGTCGTGAAAGACTTTATGGAAATGATATGGCTGAAGATTTGGCATACAAAGGCTCGACTTTCCAGCTAATATGGCGTTTCGTTCTCCATTCAACAAAAATTCTGATGGAGCTGGTGATGTGAAACTTTACTTTTGTGTATCAGGTGAAGTAATCTTCAGTTCGATCTCAATCTAAGCTGCGATGAATCCAAAATGATGAGTTTTCATGAATTATTATCATTCAATACCATAACCTAACTTCCCTGTGAGAATCTGCGAGATGTTAAGTTAACATTTAGCTTGCATATCGACGTCATGATCAGTTAAGCGAAATCTTTTCTTGCATTCACAAAACGGTGGTCAAAAGAGAAATCTTAGAATACAGGTCACCCGTTGGAACCCTCAAAATTGAGGCTTTGTATTTATTCAGTTAAAAAAACAATTATTTCTCTTTGCGCTAAGAAGCCTATCATAGCCGCAATACTTAAGCCATCTATTGATCAAAATACATTTGCACATTAGGCAAATATGAATGTCGTTGCTTACACAACTTACACCGATATTTTAAAAGAGAAAAACTTTTCGCAACACTATCCCATTTACAGGATGTATGTTATAGCACTACTTAAAAGATACACTTAACAGGATTAAAATGCATATCTTTTGGCGAAACTTGTTTACTGCAGTAAGTAAGATTCATTTAAAGGGGTACTTGCCCCTCCATCACGCTACTTAATTCAACTGTCCTATGATCCTTCTATCTTTTTTTATCGAATATGAAACAATGGATAAGACCGTCTAAGTGCTAATTATGAGTCAATAATAAAAAAAAAATATACAAATTTATAATTAGAAGGCTTTAAATCTATAAATAACGCTAAGTTCATGGCAAAAAATTATGACATTCTCTTTGCTTATTAATATTAATAATTAACTCGTTATCTGCTTTATGCTTCTTTACAAACTGAAAAGCTGAGAAACGTATATAGAGATTTATATTCTGAACGACAGAGAGAAGAGCTTTTATTTTTAAGTTTGTAATACAATTCATTTAAATCATGTTTTGTTATATAAATATATAGGTAGTATGTAAATGAGTTGCAAAACAAAGCCACGAGTATATCGTAAACCTGTTCCTAAAAATCAGGAATATGAAACAATAATTAACTGTAAACAATCAAAAAGAAAAAAGATCACTCAAAGACGCACTAGTAAAAATCCAGTTTAAGTGCAATAAATTACTTCTTATAAAACCTAATTACCCGAATTACTATGTATTTAAATGTACATTTTTTTATGCTCGACAAAGTTTATTTATATAATAATAATAACTTTACGACAAAGTAATTCATGTATTTTTTCACGCTGCATGCATAAGTGGTTTATGTTGCGTATCTATAATTTGAAAACAAAAGGCAGTTATGAGCTGAGAGGTTCGGAGCTCCAACGGTTACATACTTGAAAGCGAAACAGAGGTCGGAGATTGTGTCTTGAGAGATTTTTAAGTCTTGTGCAGTGGAGGGGCGCACCAAAAACGTGAATGTGTTTAAACCTCATTTTTTGTCAGCGAATCAAACCTTCGGCTAATACTTCGGCCGTGTTTCTGCGAGCTTACGATTACTTTAATTACTTTTTCCAAAAATAAGATAATTATCTATCAGCTTAAACTAAATTGAATCCAAATTAAACCCAATTCTGTTTTGTCATTGTAAATAATTTGCTTCCGCAATTTGGTTTTTACAATAATATAACATACGAATTATTGCTGTTCAACAGAAAATACACATTTGGCTCTTATTATAATAACTATAATAATACAAGCCATTTCGAACTTTAAAGACTATGTTGAGCTGTCATCTTGATGTTTATGAATTTTTAATAGACTTATAAGTACCAGCTAAACTGCTATTAACTCAGCAAACTTTTGCTTTTAAAACAATTACACATTACACACGGAAAGCTTATATTGTCATTACGCCATATGACATTCAAGTGCATAGCTATACGCCCCCTGAGATTACTTCACATCATTAACAATCATAGAAAATATTCGATTTGCTTTTCATTACTGGAAATGCAATTTGAACTTGCCAGTGCATAATCGCCCCTTCGGCAAGGGCTTCTATAAGAAACCGGTTAGAAGCAACATTTGCTATACGTCTGTTCGTTCACTGTGTGTCTATGCTGTATTCATAGCAGTCTTTGTTTTTGTACCCTGTAAGGGGTATATTGCGATGCTGAAAAATCACAACATCAGTCAGCTTTTCAAAATGAAAAACGGAAAAACAGTATTTTTGACTGGTAACATCCTACTAGGAGGACAACTTTTATCTAAAGGTTTGAATAATAATTAGAACTATATACATATATATAACTATTGGTTTACAGCAGAGGTCGGCAGCGACACGTTTCCAGAATGTTACGAGCATTTTGTTAAGTTACAATTGGCAACTTCTCCGCGGCCGACACCTGGTTTACAGTTGTACGAAAAAAAAAACACCAACAATTATGAAAGTTATTTGCAAGCATTTTCAAAATCATTTCAAAAACCTCTACTCACCAACAGTAATAAAAATTCAACATTTATATACAAACATGTGCATGAAAGTTACATAAAGTCAAACTCTCACTAATACAAAACTAAGTAAACAATGTAAATAGCCAATCTTGCTACTTTTATAAGTCCATTGCGAATGGACCCTTTTTCTCTCCTTTGACCCTTCGCAAAGACACTCACAATAAAACAGTCAAAGCGAACAGATCTCAAGCACAGAACGATAATTTTAACTGTACACTTTCACACACCCACACGTTAAACAATTGGAGTAAAGTAGCAAAAAAAGGGAAGGAATTATCCAGAGTTAGGTCTGGAACACAGGGTATTTCAAAGTCCGAATATCCGAGCTGTAGAATATTATTTCTGCCGTTAGCAGACAATATGCAACACTTTAATGCATAGCTGAGCGTGTGAACTTTATCTATTATTGATACTTAGCTGATGCAATTTGTTTATAAATGCAAATTATGTTTAAATTAAGCTGGAAATGAAATGGAAAAGTGTAAAACTATGCACTATTTTTCCATTACGATTCATTAATGCATTATCATGTTAGATGTTATGAGAAGTACCCGCCACAGGACCCACAAAACTGATGCAAATGAGATAAAAAAAAGATGTACAGCTATGTTCACGAAAATAGTAGTGCAGTTGAACCTTTATTATTATCCGGTTAAATCAAATGATAAATACAAAATTCCATAAATGGCTAATCAAATAAGAATGTGTATATATTTTAGAGAATATCAAAAGTTTTTTTTTAGTCAAAAACTCTTTTTCTTTCACCTACTTGGGCTAATTAAAACAAAATGGCCAAAATTGGGCTGTTCATGAAAATAGTAGTATTAAATACAAGGATTAAAAAAACCACGAAACTTAAAATAACCTTCATTTTATATGTTCTACATGTTTGGTAAGGGTCAATATTTGGTTGTGAACCCCTTTTTGCCTATTACAGCCTTGCACCGACGTGGCATGGAGTCAATAAGATCCCGGCAACGCTTCAAAGGTATTTGAGCCCATGCTCGAAGGATTTGCTTTTCCCACAATTCTCTTCACGTCTCACCATAAGTTTCCAATGGGATTAAGGCCCGGCGACTGAGCTGGCCATCGCATTACATCGATCTTTTCGTTGGAAAACCAGTCTTTAGCGAGTTTGCTAGTGTGCTTTGGATCATTGTCCTGTTGAAACGTCCATTTTAATGGAATTCCCCAACTGGCATATGGCAACATTGTGTTTTTCATTATGTCGACGTACACCGTTTTGTCCATGATACCATTAATCATAAGGATACGACCAACGCCTGCAGAAGAAAAGCAAGCCCACAATGCTGAACCTTATGTGTGTATTTTGGCTGGTATTCTGTGTTTGGTGGACGACGAACATATGTATGTAGTAGTAGTGACTGTAGTATAAAGTACCGTGTGTAAAAGCGTGAGTGTGCTGGAATGCTACCATTCAGTACGTGACAGTACACACTTGGTAGTTAGGGTTTCGTGTTTCTTCTTCTTAACTGGCCATAACAACCCGTATCGGGTTACGGCCTGATGTAAGTACATTCTTTCATTGGAATTGTGGTTTTACGTGGTGGGTCACAAACCCTACGCACAACCCTTTTAGGGACTACTGGTCTCAAAAGAACCCAGTGTCATCGTTAGTCGCCTCATACGACAAGCTTTGACCTGCTGAGTTGGTATTCTCTAGCCCGCTCACCACACGGGGGGCAAGGTTTCGGGTTTCGTGTTTACTAGAGTCAATTCACACCAATTCAAAAACTGAAAACGCTATTTAAAAAATTACTTTCTGAGTACTAAATTGATCTAAAAAATACATCTTATCAGCTAATATAAAAAACAACTAAGCTAATATTATAAATTCGAAAGGAACTTTGACCATGTTACTATTACTTTTACATGCCTAAGCGGCTGAACTGATTGTTTTGCATTTTTGTATAGAGATAAATAGGACCTTGGAATAGAAAATAGGCTCTTTTTTGTGGCAAAATCTTAACCGCTTCCCACATAAAAGTTTACACCCACACCATAAAAGCTATCGAATTGAAACTTAGCACAGATAAACAAAAAAGCGTAAAACTAAGCCTACTACTATATTTCCGAAAACTGTGCACAGACTCTGGCAACACCTACTAATAGGAATGGGAAGGCGAATCTTAAGGGGAACGGGAAAAGGAAGAGGAATAGTTAGAGGAATATGATCTACCTCTAGGGGTAAAGAGGTTGTGAGCAAAGCGAGAAGAGAGCGGAGTGACACGTAAATCTAGCGCAGATGATCTGCCTGCAGACTTGTTCAAAATTGACGGCATTTAGTTGGTAGGGTGCAGGCACTAGCTTTTGCAGAAATTGGCTAGATGCCCAATGATTGGAACCTTGGTGTCCTCTGTCCGGGGGTAACTTCGCGGTATGCAATAGCTACCGTGGTATCAGTCTTATTTCTATTGCATATAAGGCCCTGTTGAGCGTACCTACTGTGTGACAGACTAAATCCATTTGCCAAAGAACTAATTACCTCTGATCATATTAAATTTTCACAACAAAACCACTACATTTTTTATTTTTTTATTTTATTACTATATAGAGATAATATTGAGATTGATAGGGTACCAATTAGTAATCGTTTGTCTTTCGACCTCTAATAACCTTTACAATTTGAAACTTACTAACTAACTAACGTTAATAGTAATTTGTTCAAATCAACGTGTAAACTTATTTTCTTTATGGATATTTCTTCTTTTTGGCTGGCCTAACAACCAGTTTAGAGTTACGGTCTAATATAGAGCAATCTTCCAGGAGCCTTACGTGGTGGGTACCACTGTGTAATAATTAAATACGATTTTTCTGATAGTTTGCCAAACCTCCGTCATACTTACGCGATACTGTTAATAATGCCATTCAATCAAGCGGCTCAAGAACAACAAAGCAGCTGGACCTAATGACCTGCAGCTGGACAGATGCTCGAAATTTGGAACCTTGGTGTCCTCTGCCCTGTTCTTAAAAAGGGTGACCCTACAGTGTGAGCTAACTACATGGGTATCACTCTTCTTTCTAGTGCATATAAAGCCCTATCTAGAAAATTGTGTGAAAGTCTAAAGCCATTCGCGACAATTTCGAATCCAGAAACTACTTTGGATTTTCTAGCACCGTTTTCGATATTTTGAAAGTTGCGAAGTCAGCAAATCTTATATATCTTGGGAATTTTAGTACCGATCAAGATGTATTGTGATTCGAAATGAAGATAATTTAATATCAAATCAATGTTTTTCAGATGGTGTTGGTCTAACTTAATTCGATTGCAAGTTACATGGTAATAAACTCAAAATTTTTTTTCAAAAAATCAAAATTAAAAATTTTTTTTTAACTCCAAATGAAATAAATGAACGACTAAAAAAAATATGATAGGGGTTTTTTTAATTCGATTTATTGATTCTTTGCAAACATTTAAACACCAATTCGAGTAAAATCGGGAGTGAAATGGAGGAGTTATTAAGGAATATCGAAAAAATGCCACGATCGACAATTTTTTTTAATTTCCGTACAAAAAAAATAACATTTAAAGGCGTTGGAGTGAAACAAACTTTTCCGAGTACATTTGGTGTCGCTGATTTCAAATCCGGAGTAATATGAGATTTGCTGACATAGCCACTTTCGAAATCTGTAATTTGAGTTTGAATTTTGAAATAGTGATATTTCAAAAACCATTCTAGATACCTCCAAACGGTTTCGAGATTTAAAATCAGCGACCCCAAATTTACCGGAAAAGGTATTTTTACTCCAGGGTTTTTTTATTGTTATTTTTTGTACGGAAAAGTCAAAAAATTTATCGATCGTGTTATTTTTTCGATGTTCCTTAATAACTCCTCCATTTCGCTTCTGATTTTGTTCAAATTGGTGTTGAAAAGTTGGAAAAGAATTAATTTATCGAATCCAAAAATAGTCCGTTTAAAATTTGTTTTTGATTCAATTCATTTGGAGTAAAAAAATTTAATTTTCAATTTTGGGAAAAAAAAAATAAACAGTTGGTAACCAACTCAGGCTTTTCCGCACGTTTATCAAAACAACCGAAATTGGCTAGGAGAAATTTTATGGCGACCCAACTATAGCGACTAGAGTGCTCAATTTCAATAGCAAACTCATTGAAGTTATGACCAACACGATAGAAAAACATTTAGCTTGCTAAAGTCGAAATTACTAAAGTTATTTGACTAACACACTTCATCGACATCGCATAGACAAAAAAACATCTCCAAATCGCCGTAAAACATAAAATAAAAGATTTTAGTTTTTTGGCCAAAACCAATACTTTTTTGCGCAAAAGTAATATAGCAATAATGTGAAAATCGTGCTAGAAAATCCAAAATGGTTTGCGGATTCGATATCAATCACCCAAAATTTACTATTGAGGGTTCAATGTATGAAAGAACCCTTCCGATCCCTTTGATAATGAGCGAGGCTTTAGATAAGGCGATGCCCTCTAATGCGACTTTTCCTTCTTTTGTGAGTCTGTTGCGAAAAGCCGAAGTACATCGGAACAGGGATATTGACTCCACTGGGCTTACTTAGCGAGAAATTAGCGAAACCTTTACGGCTATTGAAAAAAAACCCTGCGTGGGTGTTGTTGTAAATGAGAGCAAGACAAAGTATATGTTTTCTTCGAGTAAAGAAACGCGTCGGTTGAACTCTCATGATGTTTTCAAGGATTTCGTCTACCTTGACACCATCGTCACAGTGAAGAATGATGTCAGCATGGAGATAAAGTGGAGAATCAATCTTGCCAATATATGCTTCTTTGGTTGTGAGAGGTTAGAGACCCTTCTCGCCAGATGAAACTAACACTCCATACGACGCTCATCCTTCCCGTTTTGCTAATGACTCTGCAGGATGGATGACATAAACAGAAAGTAATCCGTAAAATCTTTGGATTACTCCTTAGCAACGACTACCGCACAAGATGGAACCAGGAACAAAACGAGCTCTACGACGAGATTGCCATAGATAACCGAATTACTGTTTAGCGGCAGATCGTGTCTCCGTTGGAAGGACCGGGTAGGGAAGTGCCTGAAGGAGTGTTCTACATCAAGTCGTAGCCGAAATAAATAGTATTCTAAAAAACAGGTTTTATGTTGTTATCAAATTTAAAAGTATTTGTCAATAAACACAGAAGTTATAAAGGTCCGTTTTCCACAAATTTGCTGAAGTACGGGGATTATTTCTCACCTTTAACTTATCTGCATTGGCCATCGCGGACTAAAATTAAACAGTTGTTCGTCAGTTCTTGTTAGAAAGCAAAACGTGGTAGAAAGTAAAAGGACATCGACTATACAATATTTCTTCCTTCAATCGCATGAGACAGTAAATATTTTAAGCACCCCTCGTCTTCATTCGCGACGATGGAGATGGAACTGTCGTATATCAGTGTTAAAAGATGCCAAGCCGAGGATGTGGCTGTGGATACCACAAGAACTGGTGCTATCGAAAAATAGTGTAACTATTTTAAAGCCACGGACTAGTTCATGGTACCGAAGTATAATGAGTATGATTAATAAAATTTATACCAAATGAGACAGCTTGGCTGCTAGCAGAAAGCCAAAGCAAGTTCTACAGATGAGAAAACCTTGATTCTAGCAGCTAGAATAGGAAAAAATGGAGCACAAAAACATACAGCTCACATATACAGACAGCAGCATAACTTATCAAATAAAGAATCACAAAGGGCATGTGAAGCGTTGCCCATTCGTTGGTTCTTGGAGCGGGAGAGAGAAAATTTGACGCAGACAGTCGGGACGGTGTCCAACAGTGGAATACCATGTACCCTTTTTCTTTATAAACAGTAAATACGGTAAAGTGGGAACGGGAGTATCCACCTTTATGTCACTGTTTATAAGATCGCTGCCTGCAAACATTTTCGTATTGGCTAGATCCAATTGACCAGTTTTCCTATTGAGATGTTTTTTATTATAGGGGCAAAAAATTTCTTTTATGCTGTTGTTTATGTTGTTGAATTTGGAAACATAGATAAAAATCTTTTTTATAAAAATATGTGGTAATTTTAAAATCAATTTGTTGCGGGGGGCAGTTATTAAGGTAAATCGATTGCGGGGGAAGGGGGACTTCTATTGAAAAAGGGTGCACACAGTCTTAATGATTTGTCTCACACGAGTCCCCATACCAAATTTTGCATAGCTCATGTATGTATGTATCCTTATCTACACGTAGTGGAATTTTGGAGCAGTTTATAAGTAAAACAAGCATATCGACTCGACTATTGCTCCTGATCATTTTTGCCAATGGAACATATGGTCTGCCACCCCTCCTCCTGCCTGTTACATACATTGCACAAATCTATAATACCCTATAATACCACAAAGTACAGGGTATAACGTTGAGCGGCAAATGCAGACCGTGCTCAAACCCAGCTTTGCATTACATAGACCACGTAATCGCGTGGGTGTGAATGTGTGCTCCGTGTTGACTACAACGTCACATCTGTTGCTGTTGCTTTGTTCTAGGCTTGTATCATGTCTCTCCAAACTCCCACTTCATCAACCTTTTCTGTGTGGTTTGCTGGCCGCTCTCTACTGTCCCGTTGAGCATTTTAATGAGAATCGTGTACGCTGTACATTTCTACTGTCGAATAAGTGTGCGTGTGTGAGTGTGTGAGTGTGTAGAGTGTCAGGCAGTGGTGGGCATTAGTAAACCGCAAGCAGCTGCTGCTACTGTTACTCCTCCTTTGATGACAGCTTTGGAACAGTGATTTGTCTCTCTCCTGCACAGCTGTTGGTCATTAGACAGAGATTCATTTGCTGATGCGTTGGTTACCTTTAAGTTTGTTCTACTTAGCCGAATCTTTGAAGTTGATTATTATACGTTATCCTTAGGGAGCAATATTAACTCGAAGTAGTTCTCTAACCTTAAATATCTTTAATTGTGCTACAAAACTTTCTTTGTATATCCGGCTTAACTTACGGAATGAAAACTTAAGCAGCTGCCAACAGCTCCCTTATGCATTTCCTCTTACGCTATTTTACATTCACTTAATGCTCACTTTGTATTCATTGATAAACTTGGCCAGGAGACAGAGACAGGAAGACTGTGATGCCAAAAGCGACGGAGACTCACACTGACTGGGACACTGATAAATTCCACAGTTTTCTTCGCCTGCGCTTCCATTAGTGCAAATTGGTTCACCAACTTTATACCGATAAATGCGAACCGAGTTGCAGAGGAAAACTCAGCACGACCATAAATGGATTTAATTAAAGTTGGCAATCCCATGCGGTACTTTATCAATCAAATGCAACCGCGGCCATAATTCCATTATTGGTAGGGGTAGAAACATGGGTAAAAACCTACAAGTTACATACATATATATGTACTTATACAAATAAATTTGTACATGGAAATGCTCACACACACAGAACAAGTTAAACATTTACATTGCAGAGGCGTGTAATGCTCCGTTGCAAGAGAACGTCTTGTTTTTTAATTAAAATGTATGTACGTAGGGTTTAAATTACTCAATATGGCAGTTTTTTTAACATTTCAGTTACCATTGAGCGGAAAACACGGAATGGAAAGGACAGAGTATGTGATAGTTGTCGAAATGAATATTGTCTGAACGCATAATTTAAAGTAGCTCATTAATTTAATGTACAAATACCATAGTACCATGCTCAAAAATGTACAATATTTTGCTGTCGAACTTTGAATATTTACAAATGTTACTATAACTCACTGGATTGTCTACTTTCAGATCGCATATTGTCAAACCGCAAATTTCGCTTCGGTGAAAGAGGGTCAGATACAAACAAGATATGATGACTGGGCAATTGATCCCGACAATTTTTTCGAAAAGAACATAGGAACAAGATATAAAAAATGTGATGCAGGCAGTCGGGGCGGTACCCGACAATGGGCATTGAAGGGTAGGGGCGTAATAACTGTAACTGTATCACGGGAGTAGGGGGATGGTGCGGAAAAAAGCAACATTGTTTGGTTTATAAGTCTAACGTGCCACATTTGGTTAACTTTAACATTTCTGCTAAAATTGAAATTCTTTTGTAGTTCATAGGAGAAGGCTCCTAAAAATGGCACATTATAAGCTATATCTTCTACAGTTCTTATCCAATATGAATCATATAGTGTGCATAACGGTGCCAATTGGATAGCTTTTATGGTGTGGGTTAAAACCGTCACGGGGGAAGAGGGTGAGATATCAACAAAATTCGACAAACTTGATCTACCTAGAAAAATTGCGCATCTTTTGGTAAACAAATGTTTGATCTAACTATAAAATCCGATATATCTAACTATATGTATCCGTGAACGGTGCGACAATACGGACCGACAGACGGACATGGCTATATCGACTCGACCATAGCTACTGATAATTTTTTCCCAAGGAACTTATGGTCTGCCATGCCCCTTTTGCCTGTTACATACATTGCACAAATCTATAATACCCTTTTACACTTTTGTGCAGGATATAAAAAGTGAATAAGGCTTATAAAGTAGCAATTCTGGATTTCACCATTTAAAATTTTTAAAGTCGATTAACACATTTTTAATCAACGATCCAAAAGAGATAAAGAAAAAACTCATATAATTCAAATAATGAAGATTTACTAGTTTGCCGCTGCCAGGAATAAAAAAGCGTTGTCAGATGAGATTCCGTTTTTAGCATCCAGTTAGAGGTGTGTCTTTATTGCACAAAATAATAAGGATGAAAAGCTGATATGGTATAACAAATGATGTTGTTTCCTCTCCATTAAAGATGCTAGATTTTAATAATTGCATTTTATCGGTAAAAAGTAGCAAGTTCGAATGGGTCCCTGGTCAAACCCTGGTCCAGCAACAAACTGTGCTGCGAACATACTGATATGGCCAGAACGTTGTTGCCGCATTGGAAGACACACCATTAAGCACCTAATAAGAGAAGAGAAACAAGTAAGACGAACCACGAACAGGATAAGTACTCCAGGCCTCAGACAGGCCAAAATATATACTACTCGGCTCCTATAACTTGAATACGTTCAGGAATATGAAACCACTAGGAAAGTATTCTGTTAGGAAGCTGACCATCACCAGCTCCAGTACCTGCTGGTTCTGTGAACTGGAATAGGAGGTACAATAGATCTTTAAGGTCCTGGTGCAATACTTTCCAATAACATTATTATTATTATAGGATGCAAGCGACACTAAAAACAATACAACGAAACACTAGACTTTAACACTTTGAGGATCTAATTTTAAAATTTAAGGTATTTTCTAAACTGTAGCCTTCTATAGTGAGACAATCCAATTTGGTTGTCTAGCTTTGACCTAACCTTCTTAATATATAAAATCATTCGTGAGGGGTACGCGTTTCTAAAACTCGTGAACAACTTAACCAAATGACTTCATATTTGGAGCATATATTCGTTTAGTGTGCAGGATGGTTTCTCTTCAGTTTGTGTCCTTTAGGTCAGGATCAGCCATATTCTTAAGTGACGTAACAAATACATATATTATAAACTTATATAGTAGGCTACCATTTTAATATGTTTACAATTCATAACTTTGAGGTTCATTTGAGGAGACGCTCTAGAAGGAGAAAGATTGACAGAAATATTCGATCCGCTCGACGCGATAGTGGTCCGAGAAAATTTAACACTAGAACAACGTTTTCAAAGGATTTAAGTGTAACTGCAATGCCTGCTGCACAAACTCCTGCAGAACGAGCTCAAAATTTGCAGGGGAGAAGAATAAATGGGAGACAACGCATTACGGATACGAATAGATAAGCCAATCGAAAAGGAATGCGAGTGACTTTCACATTAATATTGTCTTCATTTCAACATATGGCTTTCGCCCACAAACCCAAAATTATAGTGCGCATATGAAAATTGATATATTTACAAAGAATGCATTCATTGTCATGGTCTAATACTCAAGAGTGAATCGGCAGGAATCTACTGTGCTTAAGAAAATTTATATATTGGCTCATTTAAATCTACAACCAGAGCCACCAAAAACACTAATGAATGGTAACACCGCTGAGTCCAAATTATAACAAAATAAGAATTTAATTTAATTTTAAATAGTTGTTTTTTAATCACCTCGTTTGGCGTCACCATCATTACCTATACGGTTGGCCTGATGATTCTGTTGGCGGGCAAATTCCGTGATTCCGAAATCAACGCATGTCTCAAGTCATCATATTTGCGGCGATACGTGAAAACACACCCATTGTATATGAATATGGGAATGTTCCTGAAAGAAGATATAACCTTAGAAGTTTTCCCAAAAAACTGCTGAAGATCGGAAATGCAATTGGTTGAGCGCACGCATAATTTCTTCTTAACTGGCCATAAAAACCCGTTATCGGGTAACGGCCTAATGTAAATACATTCTTTCATTGGACTTGTGGTTTTACGTGGTGGGTCCCAAACCCTAAGCACAATTCTTTTAAGGCCTACTGGTTTCGAAAGAACCCAGTGTCATTGTTAGTCGCCTCATACGACAAGCTTTGACCTGCTGAGGTGGTATTCTCTAACCCGCTCACCACACGGGAAGCACAATTTTAGCAGCGAAAAATAATGTAAATAAATTGAATTGGACGATTCAAATGTTATAGTTCAAAAAACCATCAACTAACCACAAAATTTTGAAAAACTATGAGTTTTTTGACACCATGGATGAGATACAATCTCGGATGAGACCTAAAGAGACAAATCCTATCTAATCTTATCTAATGTGTTTTTGAGAGATCGTTAAATACACTATTTCATTTGTGCCTTAGTTTAAATCAAATATCTATATCTTAAGTGAATAAAAATGAGTGTATGTCAGTTTGTTTGGCCTCTAGAGACTCACAAGCCGCTTGAAGGTTTTCGTTGAAATTTGGTGCGTATGAATTTTATGGTGTATGAATGATAGTGTAATTTTGCTTTGGAATGATCAATATTAACAAAATCTTTCATTTTTTATATTTCTGTAACTTTGATTCGAAGACATATCGTACTTATAAGAAAATGTTTCGCTATTGGCTCTATCACCTCACATACAAAAAGTTGGGGATGTCGTAAAAGTGGGCGTGGCACTTCTTATGCTATACCAATATCTACTACTACGACCCTCCGAAACCATTTGTTATAGAGCAGTGAGATTTCGTATAGAGACATAAATGAGCAAGGACACTAAAAAAAGTTGAAGGTGTTGGAACCGGAGAAATATTGCCGGAGTGGAGTGCACTAGAGTGAGACCAAGGTTCCAAAGGTTCACAACTAAGCAAATAAGATATGTCAAGCAATTTTGCTGTTTTAGATTTTTCAAACTTAAATGTAGTTAAGAGGGTTATTGAGGATTGTCAAGAAAGTCGCAGTTTGCCTTTCTCTTTGATGCATTTTTAGTGCAAACATCAACATATCTGGCTATTGAAAAATTCGATGTACATAATCTGAAAAATAGATACGGTAACGTAGCCAAGGTTTACTCTAGGTATTCCAAAGTCAAGGCTACTAGAGCAGAGACATAGCTTTGTTGGTTTTGTTTTGTCATTTTGTTGACTTTAACTTATTGAAGTGCTCTTTGGAAGATAAACTTTTTAGTAGCTTGTTTTACAAATAATTAAAAAACGTTAGCCTCATGCATTATAGTTTATTTAGTTAAAAATTACAACACGTGGCACTTCAAGATATGATTTATTTATTAGCTTTTGCTTTTCTCTCATGATTTATTATGAATTTTAACTTGTTTAATTGTTGTAATTTCACTGTAGACATTTGAAACTGATACAATAAGCAGTTACCTTTGGCTTTTCAATTTGCAATAATTTCAAACAGAACACAAAAATTATCACAACATATATTGGAGCGATGACAGTTAAGGCGACAACATTTTAAGCCGGAAACCTTATATAGGGTACGAGGGACACACAGAACCGAACCAAACCAAAGACGCGCGCAATTTAAACTAAACTAAAAACTCAGCACACAAACTTCTAAATATGAAATGGAATGGAAATAAATTCAACAAACAACGACAAAGCCGAGCTGCTCGGCCAACGCCAACGTAAGCGCCTACGCCAGCAGCGACGACAGCGTCAACGTTCAGACAGGTTTCTGGCTGGGATTTGCATGCTGTGACCGGCAAGCCAAGCAAAGATTAACATTTCAAATGTTTTCAGTTTATTTTTAAAATAATCTTATTTACATTTTAAATTTTTTATTGTAACTGCAAAGATTGGGATTGGGCGGCCCTCGTTGGAGACATAGTCGTGACGGCTTTCAGTGTCAGCTGCACTCAAATTGGTCTCACTTTGGAGGTGTGTCAAGAACATATTGCACAAGTCCCAAAGACCTCAAAAGTATGGCTAAGCATTGTAGATATTGCGCTTGAGTTTGGAAAATTTTGCAAGTTTTTCAGCTTGAAGCTTGTTAAATGTACCGCAAATAAACAGCTGACCACAATCTGCGGTTGACAACAAAAAAAAAAAAAAAAAAAAAAAACCGAGATGCACATTTACACTCGATTATGGCGTGCATCGCAGACAGTTTGCTTATAATATCATTCAATTATATCATTTATGACGCATGAACAGAAGAATGATGCGCAGTTGACTTAAGGGCAATGCCTTAGTTTTAATTAAAGGAACTGGTTTTTGGTTAAGCGAACAATTGTTAATTCCGAAATCTCTAAAACATACCGATTCCGACTCAGTTAGGCATTCGAATATTGTATAAACGTCACTAGTTAGATGGCCTGTGTTGTCGCAATCACTTTTGTGTTTGAGAATAGTTATGGTAAACTTGTTTCGAATTGGTGAATCTCTAGGTTGGAGAGATAATAAAAAAAACTAAATTTCAAACAGCAAACTAGTCAAGTTTTAAGAGATCTCTTAAAAAAGACCTAATGGCGAATTATCATAAAAACTAAGCATGAACCTTTTAACTGAAAAAAATGTGATAATAATAACAAATAAAATGTTAATACGTTTTAGTTATCACCCAGTTAGATTTTAATAGCCAAATGCAAACATATGTATCTATGTTTGCGTTGTAATTATCTGAATTTCGTTCCAGCTCTTGTTCCTCTAGGGACTGTGGGACTACACTTCGAAGATCCTGCCGAGAGGCGACGGAGAGTAATGATTGGGTACTGAAACGACAAAAACTGACTAGTACTTTAGGGTTTTAATATATTTTGTTGAACCACCTGCTGAATCTCTAGAGTTATATGAAGGTCGCGAAACAAAAACTATATTTCTCACTCCACAGAACAGATTGCGATTTACACTAGCTAACACAACTTTTGATGAACGATCTCTGACTGGTGATCATGTTATGATTATCTACACTGCGATTTGAGGTTTTTGCAAATACCTTTAGATTATGAAGCGACTGTGATTAACTTTACTTTAGAATTTAGCAAATAAAATTAAAAGGTTAAGTCAAAGTCACCTTCGTGACTCAAGACTAGCTTTTCAATACAACAGTCACTAACGGTTATGCCAAAAGTTCATATTTCATATAGAAAAACTATAAAATTTAGTTTTTTTAACTTTAACTTATTGATTCCCGCTTTTTGATATTTCTGCTTATGCTTCTATATCTATTATATCTTTTAAGTCAATTGCTCAAAATAAAACAATTTTATTTTTCTTTGTCTTTCTCTTGAACATAAATTGTTTATATTGATATCTGAAAAGATGTTTGTTATCTTTTTTGTTTCTTCAACCGCAAGCAAGTGCATATGATAACTGAGATGAGTTATACAATACATTTACAGCTATTTCGAATACTCAAAATCTAATAAGCAACGTCTTAGCCATGACCATCTGCAGGTGAGATCAGTTAAAGGAAACGAAAAAAATCCGTACTAATGGAAAATTCGGTAAGTCTTATATGCAGGAATCCTGCATACGTAACATCCTATAGAAAGCTGTATCACTGCGGGTCTTTATGAATAAGGACTAGTATTTTATTTTTATTTTTAAGGAACCCTTTGGGTATGAGTGATATAGCTACTGTGACAGAGGTCTTCTATGCTGTTGAAGGTAGCCGACGAAGTGGCAGGCCATGGCTCCGTCGGAAGGACCAGGAGGCAGCACACTAACTTCCTTTGGTATTACCGATTGGAGAAGGCGCACGCAAAGCAGAGGCGCCTGGAGGAGTGCTCTACATCAGGGCGTAGTCCGATAACGGGTAGTTATGGCTAGTTAAGAAGAAAATATAGTTAATATTTGACTATATTTATCGAAGGTACTTTGTATCTTAGAACGTAAAGTTGCTGATTGTTCCATTTTACTTGTAACACGACGTATAAGCAATTTTTAGGGGGTTTTGTACTTACTTTATCAATATTACTACATAAATAGTTAGAATACATTAAAGGAAACTTTAAACAATTCCTCTAAGATCTGAAGTGAAAACAAAATGTGGCTTTTTACTGATTTGCCTTTTGATGTTAGTATATTACCTGTTTCTTTTAGATATATCTATTATACCAATAGATTTGTACACTGTATTTATGGCAAGAAACAAGTCACTTAAAAAAGAACAAAAGCAGATTATTTGAATGTAGTGACAAAATTTTATAGTCAATTAAAAGAGGTCCACATTAATGGCATTAATTAAACAATTGTAAACAATGAAATATAAACTTTGGAATATCAACTGTTATTACTAAAAAAGTATAAAAAAATATTTTTTCTGCATAGTTTTTGGTACTAATGAGGCATTCTCACGGCACCAACTTAAGGTGCCAAAAACAGCACAACAATTACAACAACAGTGCTGCTGGCGCACAGTGGATCCAACGGACTTCTTTTTCGGCGAAAATCATAAGTTTTGAGGAAGTGGAGATATTTTCAAAATTTAAAATGCTTATAACTGATAATTCTTTAAGCTTCTGCAATACACTGCGATAAATCGTATCCTTGCACCTACAAAATGTGCTTATTGCTTAATAAATCGTTAAAATTTTTAAAATCTGTTGGCAAGATGTTTTCAGTCTATTTTGATCTTAGTGTACACACGTTCGCCAGATAGACAAATTTTCGACGAGAAATTTTTTTTTTAAAAATAAGCACAATTTAAAACATGGAATTTTTCCATGACATGCAAGGATAAGACATTTGTATAAAATATCGAACTTTACTACCGTTTTTTGAAGCTCCCTCTATACACAGCTTATTTATGCAGTGTATAGCAGAAGCTTAAGGACTTCTCTGTTCTATGCATTTTAAATTTTTTAAATATCTTTACTTCCTCAAAAGTTATAATTTTCGCCGAAAAAAAAATAAATTGGATCCACTGTGCGCCGTAGCCGCCAAAGTCAACGATGCGTTTTGTAATGTTTTTTGCTGGGATTTATATGTGGCTATAAGATTTAAGCCGTATTCAACATTTCAAATATATTAAGGTTCTTTTTATAACATTTTTGTTAGAATTTTTAATTTGAAATAAATCAGCAAGGATAAGAGCTAGCCTTTTCGGATCAAACAGAGGCAAAACCGGTCAAGGCGAATTACGTAAGGTGCCAAATGTGTGTTTGCCTTAAAGAATTTAAACTTCAGTTAAGCTTTTAGTTTTTTTAATTGACACTCAAATTAACTGACCGCATTATTTTTTTTTTGCACGTTACAAAAACATTTGTTGAGTTTGACAGGTTTACTCTTGCGGAAAATATTATTCATACGTCATGTTGTTTCTAGGTTTCTTTGTTTAGGTACATTTTATTTTGTTAGTTTTACGTATCAATAGACTAATTACACTAGGAAACAAAATTTAAATCGATTAAATAATAAATAAAATAATAAATTCGTATTTTTTTTAATATTCGTAAACATAAATTCCTACGAAATCAATAAGCCATACATAATTTCTTAATATCTTAATTTCAAAACAAACAATAAATTGAACCACAATATTTTTGACATTTCAGCTTCAAAAATGTTGTACGCTAGTGTAGTTAGTTAAACTTTGAGTTTGGAAAAAAGTTTGAATTTCATTGCCCTGACGTTGACAGCCCCGAAAAAAACCTCTCCAAATTTTTTGATACCGGGCAAAGCTTGAGGCAAAGCGTTGCCATCTCCTGCAACCTCGTCAACATAATGATGGAGAGTGTGTCGCGAAAAGCCGAAGTACGGCGAGCGGTTACTGGAACCTTTGCGACTATTCAAACAGAATTTGCCGGTGCGGGTCGAGTTGTAATTGAGAGCAAGTCAAAGTATATGTTTTCTTTGAATAGAAAGAGTCACCGTGGTTTGACTCTAAAATTAATGTTGAAAAGTATACTTTTGGTGTTGACACAAAATTCGAAGGAACGAATGACAAACTCTATGACCTCGATGACGGCTTAGTCTATTGAATTGATATCCAGCGACTCCGCTGGCCATGTAATGGTGTGCGTATCGATGAAGAAACTACTGCGAAAAAGGACTTCTAGGTCTTCTTCTAGGTAAAGTCTTAACGATTAAGAAACTGATAACCAATATTATTCCTTGTATTGGCAAGATACAGCACAAAGTTGTCGAACGAGTAATGCAAAACCTGGTTTTTGATTGTAGAATTAAAACATTAAGTTTTTTGTCGATAGAATCACCGTGATTAATTATCTTCTGCCTATTGCAAGCAGGAAGAAGATTCACACTTATTTCTTGGAGATTTAAATGCTCAAGATAAGTATCCTTCTTGTATATCGTAGTAGCAATACTTTAAAGATAACATTTTGTACTACAGCAACCAGAACTTCTGACAGAAGCTCAAAATGCTGAAAATCTTATTCTGCATATAAAGGCAATTTTGATGCTCTGGAACTTATCAACTGTACACGTCCACGATACCAGCGATAAATTCAATAAATTGCTGTGACTCATAAAACGCCATTCCCAGCATATTCTCCAAAAGCCTCTCATGTATTTTTAATTGAGCTGAAAGTGATTAATAAAGCTTTTCGCTAATTGTGTTCTCTACGCACAAATAAAGGAAATGCCTACAAGTTTTAGTAAAATAAAATCAGATAATAATTAAATCCAATGAAACTACCACCTGTCGAAGTAACAGTGAGTATTTATTCTTGTATATTTTGTTAATTGAATTTGATTAAACAAACTAATTAAATTTATCCCAAAAAAACATATGTGAATATTTGCATATTAATAAAACGTTTAAATTTCATCACAATGTGATAATTAATTTTTAGTTTATTTAAGAAAAAAGCTTAATTTGCTGTTTATTGAACAGAAGATTATTTATTTAAAGCATAATTTAATTTTGTTTAAAAAAATTTTAGGTTCAAAAGACAAAATCAAACCACAAATTAAAACAGTATTATTTATCAGCATTTAATTAGTTATACTAAGTATTTAAGCCGATATTTTTTTGCTTTACCTGATTATTTTAAACTAACAGTAGTTGAATTATGCAATATTATTTTTTCCGCAAAAAATATTAAATCAAAAGCTTTGAACTGGAAATTTATGAGACAAAAGTTTAAAGCAATTTGCTTTAACAGCTAAGTCAATACAAAATAGTGTATTTGTCTGATGTGCGTCCCCTCCAAGGTATATTTAACAAGGTAAGCTTACTTTCACGCTTGTGCACTCTTGTTCTGACTATTTACAGTTTGGTGGCGAACTTCGTTGAGGAAGTTGTCGCTACGCAAGTTAATTACCTGTCAACCGACCCTTAGGCATTTCTTTATGGTGTGTCTATCAACTTGTGAAATTTATGCACGCAAGTTTAGTGATCATCATAGTGATCTCACATCATCCTTCTAGTGCTAACCAAATGGATAGACACTATGACGATATACACACAGAAGATGAAGAAGATTTCTTGCTAAGAGCGTAAAACAAAGCACATGTAGATTTATAAAAGTATACGGGACGCGCAAGGGAAATGAACCAGGTACTCTCCCTTCACTCATCAAGTAGACTAATTTTTGACAGCTTGACAGCTAATCAGCAAATTGACAGCTAAGGACAAAAGGTCACGCCAGTGACGGGAAGCATTATGCTGTGGACCTCATCTATAAGCTGTCAGTTCTGCCAAAAGACAAGCTATCCGAAATTTCAAGGTTATACAATGTTTTTGTCATATGTAAGATTACCGGCAGAGTATCTATAGTCGAGCATGCTCAACCCGCATGGCTTTACATACTAAGCAATTGCTTTAGATTCCGCCTTTTTGTACAGGTATTTCCCCAATTATTCGCCAATGCGTCAAACCGGATAACTGGTTCATGCGACATTCTGCTATTATTTCTCTTTCGCTTGGGGTTTTTGTTTCATGTTTTTTACGGTGTTGCTTCGAACGTAAGAGTATTATATATGCCCATATGTATCTACGTATGTACTCTATATTAAAGCAGGTCTTGCTCTTCTTTTTGCTTCTGGTTTTGTTTGTCTTTTTCCTTGGGATGCTTTGCATAATCCGCTTATATGTTCAAAGCCAAAACCGTAAACCAAACATCAATTGAAGCTTTTGGCTATTTTGCTAAGTACTTAAATGCTAGTCACTGATTCGATTCAATTCGATACTTTTTTTGTTTTGCTTTGCAGCTTTCACTTTGCGCAATTTGCCACCGACGGTTTAGTCCGAATTTTGTCTTCGATTTCGTTTGTAGTTCTTTGTTGAGCTATAAATCTGATTGAAGGTCAGTTTCAGCGATTTGCATAGCTTGACAATCTGCGAAGTGACTGGCTGATTACTTCAATATGTAGAACGCGTTTTTGCAAGCGGCATTTGTGTGTGTATGTAGTACATACATAGATTCATGTAATACATTTTAAGCTATATAAATTATGTCAATTTTTATGGTTTTTGTCATAAAACTCGTGGCCATAATGGACTATTATTGTATAAATAAAACACGAAATTATGTATTGGTAGTTTTATATTATTTTACTTAAATTAATTACGTTTTGCAGGAATTAATGCTTTCTGCAAATGACAACTTAAATACAACTGAAATTCATTTAAATTCCTATAAAAATTCGAATATAAATAAGATTTATGCATTGAACACTTCATTTTAATTGTTGCACTTAATAGTTATTTTATATCTTATCGCATTTGTTATGTTTTTAATTAATTTGTGAGGCTTTAACGCGAATAAAATCTAATAGATATGTACACTGCGTTCCAAATAAATTACAATCTTTTATTTTCTAATCTTCTGAGACTTTGGCATGATAAAATAACAAATCCAAAAATAAAGGTTGCCCTACTAGCAGCAAAATATAAACCAAATTGAGACATTTATTTTTAAAACCATAAAAACACTAAAACGAAAAATTTAATGTTAAAATCATTATAATTATTGCTGGAGGAAAATCTAATAGGTGACACGCAGGGTGCACTTAGGTTGTGGAGAGAGCACTTCTCCGGCTTATTGTAGCCTCCAGGGTTCACTTGCCGACGTCCCCAATAACAGATGGCGGCGTGAACAAACCGCCATCTAGCCATGACTAAGTAAGAGTTGCAATCAAGTGGCTCAATGAGTTGGTAGGGTGCATGCACTAGCTTTTGCAGAATAGGGCTAGATGAGAGCATGTCCAATGACATCTTTCTATCGCATATAAGGCTCTATCGATTGTGTTACGTAAGAGACTAGCCCTTCGCAAAAGAATTGATCGGGTCTTATCCCTTGGTAAATCCACTACCGACCAGATATTCACAATACGCCAAATCCTGTAAAGGACCCACGTACACCGAATCGACACACTTTGAGGGAACGCGTATAAATTGTCTAAATTCGGTATGCAAAAGTTGGTAGAGCTTTATAGTATGACGTTGAGCCATCGCATCTTCATAAAGGGACCATCAAGGTAGAAAGGGACCACAAAACCTTCTAATACGAGGTTTTTGACAAGGTGACATCCTCTACTGCGACCTTTGCAACTTTTTGAGAGTGTGGAACTTACAGGAGTCTTTGCGGCTATTCAAAGAGAATTTGTTTTTCTTCGAGTAGAGAGACACTGCGGTTGAACTCTCAGATTGTTGTTGAAAAAAAAGATTTACATTTTGTCATGAATTTCATACTCTCTTGGACCTTCACAATGAAGAACGATGACTGCAAGAAGAACAAGCGGCGAATTGCTCTTGCCAATTAATTCTACTTTAGTCTCAGTATAAGACGCTCATCTTTCCCAATTTGCTTCATGGCGCTGAAGCATGGGTGATGACGTAGTCTGATGCAGCTGCTATTGGAGTCTTCTAGCAAAATGTACTACGAAGATCTTTGGCCCATTACGCATTAGCAACAACTGTCGCATTTGACGGATCGACGAACCCAACGAGCGCTACGATGAGATTGACATAGGTATGTTGTGCATATGGCTGTAGAAGCCTCTGGGAGAAAGGCGACGAAGTTATAAGGCGTACTTACTTTTGCATAGCCGAGTGGAGCAGGTTTTAGCGAAGTAGAGAAGTCTGAATGAACGTACAATCCTGTGTAACTTCTTAGTGCCATTTAAAGACAAAGATCTGTTTCCAAATTCTATTGGCAAAAATGGAAGCTTACATCAAAAGATTGAACGAAATTAAACTTGAGCGTAAAGGAACCTGCTTACAAATTATATCAGAGAAATGGATACCCGGATATGTCTAAATCGATTTATATTGTCGTGCTCCTTATATTGGTATTCAATGTCCTTGAGCCCTGGCTGTGCCGTTAGAATGTTTGACGTTTTCGTCACGAAGAGCTTACCGCCCACATGTTACTCCCAACGGAGAAGTCATTCCATCCTACGCTGCCGCCAAATATCTGGAGCTCACCCTACATAGGCGACTCACATGACGGACGCATATGAACGTTAAAAGAACAGAAATTTGAGCGAGCTGCTGGACGTTCGCTCCAAGTTGAGTCTGTCATACAAACTGCTGCTATAAAAGAACATTTTAACTCCCGTCTGGACATACGGCATAAGGCTATGCGGAACGGCCAGTCAATCCTGGACGTGCTGCAGCGCTTTCAATTAAAGCCATTTCGCACCATGTAACAAGTGCAATGATTTTAGCCAGAAGTAATTGGGAATTGCCGCGGTACACGAGACAATCCACAAACAAGCAATGAGGCATATCAACAGGCTTTCAAGCCATGGCAATCACTAGCCTTCAAAAGCCAGCACATAAGGATGCTCAAAGGTTTTCACCCGCTAAATCCGCACTACCGCCTGCATTGAGCGGGCAATCATCAGAAAATATTGAAAACTTGTTTTTCTTTCGTTTACGCCAAAGTTACACTCAAAATAAACCCACACATGTTTACTTAATAAAAACAACTAATTTATCACGACGACTTTATCGATTGAGCCGCTTGCCGACTATCGGGTAATCGGGTAATTTACATAATGCTCTTTAAAATTAACACAAGTCTTTATTACGGTTCACTCTGTCGAATTAAAATTCAATTTACTGATTACTACCGTTTGTGCCACTCAAACACAGATGCAACATTCAACACTCAAACATTTATGGTAGATAAAAGCAAACAAACAACTTTACATTTTTCGCATATGATTTATGAGCTTTAAATTTGTAATTCTGTCAAAATTTAACTAACTATTTTGCTTAATTAAGTTAATTATCTTGCTCTGCTGCTTTTATAGTTTGCTACATGCTTGCAAATGCAAATGAAAACAGAAAACTGAAATTTATATACATAATTCAAACATATGATGACAATGACAAGAAATCGATATGTACATATGCATAATTAATCACATATTTTAGTTTTTGTGTGTGGCCACCTTTAGTGGCTGCAATTACAATGTTTAGTTCATTTGATTAACAGCTCTTTAAACGCAAAAACGACAAATAAGCAAACCAAACAAATACAATCAAATAGTTGTTAGTTTATTTGTATTTGCAAATGATTTGCCCTCTCAGAGATTTCGGCTCATTAAACATACTGAACGGCATTCGGTCGAAGTGTTTATGCAACATAACGAATGATAGCTCTCTCTCTGAATTCTATGCGAGTCTCTTTCAAAAACTGCACCAACTTTAATTACTAAAAAGGACATGCGATTAGAGTACTTCGTTATGAAAGTCATTAATGAAATTTACCGAATATCTTCTTCTTCTTAACTGGCCATAACAACCCATGTTATCGGGTTACGGTCTGTAAATACATTCTTTCATTAGAATTGTGGTTTTATGTGGTGGGTCCCAAACCCTACACAACCTTTTTAAGGCCTGGGGTGCCTCTACTGGTCTTGAAAGAACCCAGTGTCATTGTTAGTCGCCTCATACGACAAGCTTTGACCTGCTGAGGTGGTATTCTCTAACCCGCTCACCACACAGCGTAGAAAGAATATACACACTACAAACAAAAATTTAACTCTACTATGTATTAATCTTTAAAGCAATATACATTTAAGCGCTTCACTGACTGACAAATGTTCATTGTATTTAACATAAAATACACTAACTAAAAAGCTCTATAACAGCTTAGCTCGGACAAGAACCGGACTTTGTGACAATGTTAAGGCGCATGTTAAATAACAGAGTGTTCTGGCCTTAAATTCCGACATGAATGTTAGTAAAATTAGCTTATAATGTATCGCTTGGTGCATGAAGTGAGATTTTCATGTGAAAAAGTAAAAAAATGTCTCACAATATGTCGCTCGATATTAGAATGCATTCTAACATGAAGCAAGTCGCAGGGTTGCAGGCGATACAACTTACGGGCGAGATACAAAGGACCGCTTTAAGATCAAAAACTTAACTTAATTAACTCGGCGAGATACAAAAGACCACTTTAAGATTCGGATTCGAACGCATGTTTTCGCCAAGTGCATTAGTTAATGTTAATTTTTTTTAAGTAGCCTTCACAAGACCTTAAATTTCCAATACACTTCGTCTCGCATATAAAGCTTTACAAGATAAAATGATTGATCTTATCTTAAAATAAGAGCGTACGTCTGCTAGCATCTTAAATAATTGTTTATAGATTACAATCGACAGACTCTTGATACCAGATGTACACTGGAATTTACTCCAAATTGCAAACGGCCACCACTTGGCATAAGTACCTATTGAAGAAGTTGTATTAGGCAAACTAACTTCTACCTTGGATTGGTTCAAGGAATACCTACATCCCATACCCGTGACATCAGATTGAGTACTGGCTATCATACTCAAATCGGTTACAACCTGGTTGAAATCCCAATAGTTGTAGGCGGCTAATGGTACAAATTTAAAGCTATCGAACCTTTGGCAAGACTCTTGCATTACATGCTTACTTTGGGGATAATATATGTAAATCAGATGAAACTGGGAGAGCATTATCCGCAAACAAGACCATTGGGGAACACAAGGACTTCTGATGGTTGGCCGCTAGCGTCCGCTTACTTTTGGGAGGTAAAATACGGTAGTAATAGTATGTAGGAAGACCGCAGAACTTGTTCTTTTTAGACTTTGTTCTGACATTGGTTGTGGCCCTAAGCTGAGTTTCTACGTGAATATCGTCTAATAGTTAGATGCGAGTAGAGCTTTGGTTCGAAGTGGAGTTCCGCCAAAAATTATACGGGTGCTGTAACCCGTAGCAGAGGGTTTAAATGGTCTTTGTGCCAAACATTCTGTACATTTTCTTTACATGATTTTAAACACGGTTTCGCCAATAGGTTTACAATAATGAGAAACGAGGTACTCCTGCGTTTAGATCAACTGTCGAAGGTCGCCCAGGACGCAGGCAGGTGATTTGGAGTGTGATCTTAAGCGATCCTCATAACGGCCGCTTAATTTGTTTGTGATGCCACCCAAGAATGGAATATCGAGATACTTGTGGAGGTTGCCGTTTCGAACATACCAAGCAGCGATTTTTTACTTTAGAACTTTAGTTTTTGCAATAGCGTTTGAAAACGTTCTCAGGAATCGAGTATATATTGTACAACTCTGTACATCTGTTGCAGGCCATTAGCATGCTTCGGTGCACCTAGTTTTGCGGCGTTTGAGATGTTTGTTAGTTTATTTGGGAGATTCTCGACAGCAGCGTTTGCATCGTGCTATATGTTCTGATTGTAATCTAAGTCTACCAATAATTCTATTGCAAGCTGCTGGTGGTCGATGCTAGGGCAGATTGGAAAGTCTGGCGCACTGATTGTCCAAAGGAAGTCATCTGAGAAGTAACTGAGCATAGGGAACGGAATGATTTGCGTTCCGATCCCCTTCTGCTATCAGTCGATGGTTTTGATGCGGGAAGGCTGCACTTTTGAAATAGTAAATAAACGTTGGGTCCGTCCAAAAACTGTTTAAGAACAAATTAAATACAATAAAAATTCGATAAAATTCACACTATTTCTCATTAATCCATATTCAATTAGAGCTCGCTGCTGTTATTTTTTCTAATTCAAATGATGAACCAAAAAAAAAAAACAATTTAAATGCTTGCAATTATCTAATGCATATATGCGCATAAGTTTCTGCATAATCAAGTACAGTCAATTTAAATTCATTCATGCGCAAGGTGTAAATAGGCATAAAATAATTATTTTTAATCAGTCGCAAATAGAAAAAAAAAGTTAAAACAACTTTTTAGAGTGCAGTCAAAGCCATACAGTAGGAAATCAATAGCCATAATAAATGTTGTCAATTAATTTAGAGCCGCAAAATATGCAAACCCAAATAATTCGCCTCCCAAATACAACAAATGCAGTTATCATTATATATCGATAAAAGCAATTAAAAGCAAATACGGTTTTTAAAATACCGTAAATCGATTTGAATTATTAAAAGGTAATATAAATGAAATAAGGGTAATGGCTGATTGGCTGCTGCTGGGTGTTCGCCGGGTCTACACCGGATTCCTTTTACGGCTTAATCTCACGGTTTTTAAATATAACAACAAAACATTTATACATTTCATCAATCAACGTTCCTATGGTGTATGTCGACTTATATTATATGGTACACTGTATAGAATATATAGCGTACATATCTATTTTATAAATAGGCTAAGGAAAATTTAGTAATACATAAATTTTTAATAATATGAATTACCAATTTCCATAAATACCAAATGAAAAAGTTTAGCTTGGCTTGGTTTCCAGCAACCGGTTGTTTGCAACGCCACTCCGAGTTAAAATATTGCTCGCCGTTGAGCATAAACCACAGCCACCAGGAAGCTTGTCGGAGGGCCGTAACCAAAATATAAGCACAGAACTAATGTTAAAAAATAAAATTCTGCTCTTCTGCATTGACACCCGTGGCTCCAGATTGATTCCTGATGAAGTTTGTATAACCCAAGGTGCTACCTATTTAAACTAGCAACAGTTTAGGTTTATCAAAATAGGACACTGTAATGTACTAACAACGTTCACGCGCCTACTGTTTGATAAGATTCCTGATTTACTCTTGGCCAGCATTATCATATCGAGTCCGAGGTTATTAAAAACACACTTGGCACATGGTTTTCATAAGTAATTTTGTGATATCTTTATTTCAATTATTTCATTGTGGTCCTATTTACACGTTTCTTATTATTATTATGCGGCCTTGAACGCGCTCAACCAATGCGTCTCACACACTGAACGAAGGCGGGAATGCTGCTGGCGACTGCAGCTAAAGCAAAAGCGCATTCAGTGCGAGTATAGTTACAGGAATGTGACTCTTACAAAGGAGCCCAGTAGGAAATTTGGAACTTCTAACGGGTGGCTTAACAATTTAGTTAGTTTGCCTCGCAACAGCTACTCTACAAGACCCGAAATTGAATATGAATCACCAGGATACCCCTAACATATCTTTGGGCAGATTATATTGAATTAGTGTTTGGGCTTGGACAAGCGTGTATTGATGCTTAAGCTTCAATTGTTGGGTTCCATAAAATTCCTGTTAACCGTCCATCTAACTGCTTGTAAGTCAATCGAACTGTCAGATGACCAAGCTGAACGAAATCCTCTACCTATGACATTTAAGTAAATCACAATGCAATAACCAATTGTGCTGAAAATAGCCCAAAGACAATGGAGTATGCATATATGTATGTAGGTAAGTATATGTTATGCACACCATTTTGTAATTCCCTGAAATTCTGCTATTGGATTTAATTATACTTAGACACACACTCACACACATTTATATGCATGAGTGCATTGAAGTTTTAATTAAGGAAGTGCTTGCAATACACTAATCAATTGTGGATACCTGCAAGTCTAGAATCAACCAGTATTTCGTGGTAACTTTGTACACAGAACAGCTGGATGCAGCATTTATGCACATATTACAACTATTTATGAACAAGACAGTCTTTGAGTTTAAGCTAAAATTGTGTCCAAAAACTGATTTCATGTTGATATTTCATTTAATTACAAAAGCATTAAAAAGATATTACAAGCACTGAGGGTACTATTTAATTATACGAAAATATGCATGGCAAATATCAGGCAAATTTAATATATGACACCGAGCTGCATACAGAACTCTGCCTTTAGCCATTTTCATTTTGCAAGTGAAATAAAATCAAATTTTGTCAAAATTTTTAGCTATGTATATTGCATTCCAATTTTTGCAGCCTCTTCGAGCTTTTACCCCAAAACCATATCTGCTGCAATTTTTGCTACCCAACAATTTCATTTTGCATTGTGGCCTAATATTTTATTGAATTCTCTAATCGGAACTGCACATGTTTGTGCAACTAAATGTGGCTGTTGTGTGTTGCCGCAGCTTTGCAGCAAATGGCAAACATTGCAATTGAGCAATTAAACAAATTATTGCGCACGTAATCAAATAAATTGTAGGCCAGACATTAGGGGAAGCAAAAAAAAAACATTCATGGAACTCCCTGAAAAAAAAAACAACGACGGTAAAAATAAGGGAGATGAACGTGCAATATTCTCGTTTTCCTGTGAAAAAAACAAGAGAAGAATCGAACGCGAAATATAAACCTTGGGCATCTTTGAAATTAAATACTAAGTTTTTTTTTTACCTTCCACAACTAGTTGGCACCCCTATTGTATTACAAGGTATGAGCCATCTGCCGACGCACGCTCATTTTTAAGGGGACTATATTTCTATCTGGTGCAAACGTCAATTATTGATATTGTGTACTCACAAGAATAGTGCCTTTAGCCGGCGAATAGATCACACCATGGGATAATAATACAAAGAACGCGCATACTGCTGCTCTGACACTTTTCGCTTGCCAAATTTTCATTCTGCTGCGAATGTCAAAGAGGAAGGTTGTGCCGCGCAGGTTATTGCCCTGTCTTTTTTGCGTAAGCATTATGTATTGCTTGATTTGCGCCTCATATTCTCGCTCTCTTAGGCACTCAAATAAAAAATTGGGCTATCGCGTCGGCAGCGTGCGCCTTCCTTGTATTGTTATTCCATGGATCATACATTGTAATACATATGCCTTGGTTGTTGGAAAGCAGCAGCAGAAACCAGCAGACAATTGATCAGAAGTTAAGCATTTAACCAGGATTTCAAAGTTCTTTAATTGTTCAATACTTTTCATATGCCCTTAAGGCATTAACCAATTCTTCACTTAGAGGTAGAGGTAGAGGTAGAGGTAGAGATAGAGATAGAGATAGAGATAGAGATAGAGATAGAGATAGAGATAGAGATAGAGATAGAGATAGAGATAGAGATAGAGATAGAGATAGAGATAGAGATAGAGATAGAGATAGAGATAGAGATAGAGATAGAGATAGAGATAGAAATAGAGATAGAGATTTAGGATTTAGATAGGACTATTTTTGCTGTCGACAGTTGAATACCCTTCAATATGTAGTGCATAAATGATAAAGTTATGTGGTGTGAATGTTTCTAAAGTAATGAATCGACGATATTAAACGGTGGTAACCATAACCGAAAACATTCCAAAAAATGGAAAGAGTTTTAACTCCTTCCCTGCCAATGATGATATAACAAGCACTTCTCGTTTAAAGAAAACATGGTAGGGATGAGGTCTATTCACAACCGAAATTCTGTCCTTAAAGTAAATACCAAGATAAGTGAGCCTTTTCCTACAGAAAGGCGGAGATGAATAGAGCAGGTAAAATCCACAGTTTTACCATATAAAGTCAGCTTTGTACTTTAGTACTCTCTTTTTCAAGGAGATATAAAGTAGTAATATACAAAAATTGAAAATAACTATTCAGCCCTCTCGTACAGAGATTACGACATTACGAGACTCACAAAGGGGTGAGCAAGCAGAGCTCGAGCAAGAGACCGTGGTGGTAAGGTAACGGGATGTTATGACACTTCAAAAAAAAGAAGAATTTTTTCACAAAAACAGGTGAGTAAAGTCATATATGTTGGTATTCTCTAATTCGCTCACCACACGGGGGATAAGAATGCTACTTAGCTTATCTTATTTATAAAATAAGAAGTAGAAGAAGCCCAAGCTTCTTGAAATAGTCAATATGCTCTTCTAAAAGTGTTTTAAATCAAACAAAAAAAAAATTGAAACAAATGTATAATCAATGTGGTGCAAAATATGCGTTCAATCAAATTGAATTGTTTTTTTGTATGTTTCGCTTTTTGCTGTTGTTGTTGCAGGATAGGGTATAGCTGAGTCTGTTATAACTATTTAGAGAGGCAGACAGAGAGAGAGAGAGAGAGAGAAAGTTGAGTGGATAAAACAACTTTGCTCACACATTGAATTTGCATAAATTATGCATTATGTGTTTTTGTGCAAATAATTTTTAGAATAAAATCCCAAATTTATTTCAAAACAAAAGGGCATTCGGTTTTGTACAATAATGCAAACTGTGTTAAGGTAAATTTTATACAATTCATTAAAGATATTACTATAATGCCTAAACTTTGCAACTAAACGCAGTGCAATGGAATTTAAAACCTTTTATGTACGGAATTTACTCAAGGAACAGAAGCAGCCAAAAATTTAATTAAAAAACTTTGGCCAACAGAGCACAACAAATTGACTACTCGCTAAACCAAAAAAAAAAGAAAAAACCCACAAAAAAAACTAAATCTTTATGGATTAAACGTCTGTACAATGTTCATGTTGTGTGTACAGCGGCATTTTGGAACCAACAAAAGAATTTCCAACGCTTTGAAACTACTTTTTTTTATTGCGCCAGGGCGTCAAAAACTTTTTTACAACAAAAATTGTGCCAGGCAACACAACAACAAAATATACAAAAAATTTGATGCAGACAGTCGGGACGGTGCCCGACAGTGGAATGCCCTGTACCTTTTTCTTTATAAACAAGAAGTTCCAAATGACAAGTTTTCCTATTGGGAAGTTGGCTATTATGGTGGCAAAAATTATTTTTATACCCATAACTCCAGTATTCTCGGGTCAATGTCGTTGAATTTTGTAACATAGATCAAAAATACATTTATAAATGTCTGTGGCAATTTTCAAATGAATATATTAGGGGGTGTGGCAATAATTAAGGTAAATCGATTGCGGGGGAAGGGGGGTTCCATTGAAAAAAAGGTGGATGCTGTTTTAACGATTAGGGTCACACGAGTCTCCATACCAAATTTTGTAACTCTAGCTCACATGTATCCATATCTACGTGTAGTAGAATTTTGAAACAGTTTATTGGCGAGGCGGGGTGAAATTATTATATTTTTGACTATAACTTTTTTTTTCGAGATCCGATCTCGAACATTTTTGGAACAAGACGCACATCTCTGAGGAGTTTCGAGTTGATAAACTCAATAGAGTGGTTGTAAGCCGCGCAAATCTGTCACGGAGGAAGGGGGTAAGATATCGACTTGATTGGTCAAATTTTGTGTCTCTGGCTCTTATGATCTCGGAGATTTATCCCCTAATACGGACAGACGGACGGTCCAATCGCTACCCGAGTCAATTATAAGACATTTTGCCTATGGAACTTATGGTGTGCCACGCCTCCTTCTGCGTGTTACATACATTGCACAAATCTATAATACCCTTTTACACTTTGTGTTCAGGGTATAAATAGTGGCGCACAAAATGGCGTCCGAAGGCATCGACTGGCAAGTGATTTATGCGAGTCCAAAGTTCCATGGACCTAAGTATTCGGTGAAGCGTGTGAAAGCCACAAAGCGTGCCTAGTGATGGCAGCGGGACGACGGCGGCTTTAGGGGCGTGTGCCCAGCTTTTGGTTTAATGAACTCAAATGTTAATAAATAAATTTGTCAATGAAAGTGGCAACAACAGAGACAACAGCACTGACAACAACAATGGCTGCCCCATAAGCTCAAAGAGAACCTCAGTCTGACATTGAAATGAAGCCTGGTGAATGTTGCAAGTGATTATCAAAAGCCATTGAAACGAAGATGAATAACAGGGCAATATTTTTAGTTGTGGTTGGATGGCGGTTCGGAGCAGTTTGAAGGGTGGTGTGTTTTTGGCGCGTTGGTCTCTAGGAAGTGCAGACATTTTTATAGGCTTTGTTGTCATTTTTAATTTACTTGAGCCTAAATTTAGGCAACATATCCCGAATTAATGGTCTCCATTGCATGGAATAGAATGAAACGCAAGTCTAAATTTAAGAGCTCGGCGAAGCAGCAAATCGAGGCCAAAAATGTCATTGGATTTGCATATTTTATGGCAGCTTAGAAATTGAACAAAGAATTGCCTAATTTGCGTTAATTAGCTAATGGCCTTAGATGGACCTAAAATAAAATAGAAAAAAACAAAGAAGAAAACGACAAGTGTATTTTTCCAAGTAACTGTCTGTAATGTCAAGCGTGATTGGTTTTCTTGGAAACAAAAGCGGAAATAAAAAATTTTCATTTGATGGCCTGTTCAAATAAATTGCAGACAATAACGTTTCACTTTAAAAATAGAGAACATTTCGTTTGTTTAGGTAGAAAAAAGTATGAAAAAACCTATCAATTTATTATAATTAATGTATTATAAAACTATGCTGGGTAGCAAGTGCTTATTCCACATATGTTTTTAGAATATTAAAAAAAAGGAGTGTAAAAGCTTCTGGCATCACAGCATGCTGAAAAATGCATTTAGAGTTCTCGGCAACATGACACAATGTAGTTCCTGACATAAGCATGCATGCTATTCTTTTCACTCTCACTGATAGGTTAAGTTAAAATGGCTGTCAGATTTTTATCTGGTACACTAAGACCGAGATTTAGCCTGTTGTGAAGCCCAAGCATATATTCTTTCTCCCGCTAGAGAAACACTCTAAAAGGCAGCACAAAAAAGTCCTCTACCTGTTTGGAGCTAATATTGGACAGCTCTTAAAAGTTGCTCAAGAAGTATCCATCCAGGTACTTTAGTCGACTTTTGCTGAGGGCTATACATTAGAGTTTCAAAACTATCTATCATACTATCGAGCTAACGATTTTTTCCCCTGTCGATTGTTTAAACACACGCTAAGAGGCTAGAAAGTTGAAAGTATAGCTGAAAAACTATCGATAGTGGTGTCATCCGATATCTTCGATAGTTTCAGCAAAAAAAAGCTTGACACTCAAATCCATGACAACATCAAAATTATAGTTTTCAACATCAATATGAGAGTCCAACCGCTGTGTATCTCTACTCGAAGAAAGCAATAGTTCGTTTTGCTCTCATTAAACACCAAACACACCCAAACCCACCCACACAGATTCTCTTTCAATAGCCGCAAAGGCTCCGGTAACTGCTCGCTTAGTACGCCCAACGATATCGATATCATCCGCGTATCCAAGCAACTGGACACCCTTAGAGAATACAGTCCCGTTCCGATGTACTTCGGCTTTTCGCAACACATTTTCCATCAAAAGGAAGAGGTCGCGGGAGAAGCATCGCTTTTTCTGAAGCCTCGCTTGGTATCAAAGGGCTCAGAGAAGCTCTTTCCTACCTTGACGTACCAACTTTGCAGGGATTCCAAACTCAGACAGTGCGGAATATACTTAAACCCTCAACGGGCTATCAAATGCTGCTTCATAATCGACAAAGAGATGGTGGGTGCATCTTTTCCAGCAAAAAAAAAGGTGCATTTTCCGTACGTTTCTCAAACTCTTCTCTCTTCTTCTATTCTCGATATAAAAATTTTTACAAAACTTTGATTTTTCTGGGAAAAATTGTTACGGTTCATCCCAGTAGCTCGCTTGTCTGCATCAAATTTTTATACCCTATACACAAAGTGTAAAATGCTATTATAGATTTCTGCAATGTATGTAACAGGCAAAAGGATGCGTGGCAGACCATATGTGGGAAAAAATTATTAGGAGCAATAGTCGAATCGATATAGTAATGTGTGTCTGTCCGTCTTTCCGTATGAACGTTGAGATCTCAGCCACTATAAAAGGTAGAGGCACAAAAATTTGACCAAAAGATGCGCATTTCATCAAAGCAGATGAAGTTTGTCGTGTCATGTCGATATCATGCGTCCATCCCGTGAGAGATTTTCGCGGCTTACACCCACACCATAAAAGTTATATAATTGAAACTTGTAACTGTACATGTGCTGTGTAAAAATTATTAAAATCGGATAAAAACTTTAAAATATATAGGTAATAATGTGGCCATTTTAGGCCCTTCCTTCTATAAAAGTCAACAACATTTCACTTTTTACAGCAATGTTAAAGTAAACATTTATGTTATAGAAACCAAATTTGGTACGAAGACTTATAAACCAATCATTGTTGACATTTTTCCGCATCAACCCCTAATCATTTGCACAGAAATTCGATTTTCACGGGAAAATTTCGGGCACCGTCCCGACTATCTGCATCGAATATTTGGTAATTGTTTTCGTATAATTTACTGTTACTTGTTTACAAGCAAAAGAAACTGTCTAAATTTGGCTGGTTCCCGATGATTCGAACAATTTTTCTCCCAAAGCTGCCCTTTTATAAGCCATTCTTAGAAGCGTTGTTATAGTAAAGACCATGTAAAAATGCGCCATCATTGGGTTAAATATGTATGCCAATTATATTACCTATAACTTGCAGTTTGGCTTAACCTATTTAATCCCCTCGTTTGGTAACTTTTGCTTGTTTCATTTAAAGGTTTCCTAATTTGTTTTTAATACTCAGCACGACTGCGGCATTTATGGGTCAAGAGCACGCGGCTGTTATTGGCCATGATAAGAAATTCTCGCTGACCAGTTGCTGACTTCTGAGGGTATGGATGGCTGGAATTGCTTATGGCGGCACGAGTCATGCCGTCATGCAGTCATGTCGTCATGCTAGGCAATCAACACATCATTCACATTATCGTGGCATGTACCCCAAGACATTCCAGCGGCTCACTCCAGCAGCCATATGATGGTAAGGGCTTGTGCAGAGCGTATCATTAAATGGCATCAAGGCACATGCCAACATCCTTATTATCCATCCTGCACATCATCAGTGTAGTAGTAGCTACATCAGCAACAACATTATCGTTTGTTTTGATGGCTTTTTAGAATACAGACACACACGCACACACTCCAACTCATACACACACTTACACATTGACGCACATGCATTCGTTAGATACGTTGACTGCTCTCTGTTTGTTTTTACCTTTTGGCTTTAACCCCCCAAAGCTTAGTTTTTGGGCTTTTTCTAAAACTCTTATCACTCCATCGTTTCTGGGTTTTGGGTGTTTTTTGCTCATCTCTGAAGTGTTTGCTTGTTTTTGCGCTCTGTGGGACTAATCTGAACTTGAACAATTCATGAAAACATTCATCAATTTTCTTTGCCTTCATCGGGAAACGGAAATTACCTACACATGTCTACTCATGTGCCGGCTTAAGCACGCACGGAGATACAACCTACACACATATGTTCAATATATAAATATATATATACATATATATCAGTGTATGTGTTACAAATAATCTGGAATAAGCCTAAAAATAGACAATGCAAATTTCATGTCCAAAGAATTCTTATCTCTCAGATTTAGGATTGCTTCCTTTTTTCATTAAGCCATTGTAAAATGTTTAAATGCTTCAGGAATTTATTCAGCTGAGTAGCTGCATTAGCCAGGCCAATTGGCTATTAGGATATGGTTTAGCATCGTTAGAGGATTGGGTAGCTTTTGAGTGGTACCACATTTTTCCATGAATTTGCTGTGGCTTATTTTAAACTATATCTAACTTTTAGACTGCATTACTTCACGGTCAAGCAGGAAGTTTATGCCAGAATGTCACCTTGTTTGGTGATCAATTAAAAACCACTTTAGTTTACAAAAATAGGTGCACTTAGGTGAAAGTCACTTTATAACCGAAAGGACACCATTTGTTACGAAGGTGACTGCAATGTCGAGGTGAAAGTTAACAAACCAAATGAGCTTGGATTGCATTAGTAAAGAATTGATTAATGGTCTTGTTCCACCGCAACAAAAGTACCATGTATATTCGAATGTAGTCGGTGCCACTTACATGTGCTTGGAACCCGAACTGTTCTGTTGATGATTGATAATAGTTAGTAACTTTCAAAAAATGAGTAAAAATTCAATAAACATTATGTAACAATTTTTTCCCATGTCAGAAGGCAAAGATGATGACCGAGTAAAGATGACATACAAGTAAAAATCGAAACATTTCACTCATTACAATGGTATTCGATATTATAGGGCTCACTAGTATTTTCAATGACCATTTGATATTCATGATGATATCTGTTGAGTTACTGAGCCTTTTCAGCAACTATATTTTATGTTTCATGTTATTAATTAAAACACGATAATTATATAAAAGTAATAGAGTAATGTAATTTATTTAAATCCCGATATGCAGGTTTACGTTTATGCTGATATTGAGCAGAAAGCAGGCCCGTGCTACTGATGTTGAATTATATAGCAGACAGATCAACTATGATCGTGTCATGCAACGATAAGATGTTGTTTTGTGCGTCGTACCGACTACGGTTACCGACGATTAAAATGCGAAAGAGTATAATTACAGCGCAGCTAAGCGACAATCCTGCTTAGCTGGCGGCTAAGTCTATCATAGAGTAGTGTAGGGTGGTGAGTGGGAGCTATGTAAGTTAACATTTGGCTGCTGGGCCGCATAGCCAAACAATATCATTGTGACGGTGGTTCCATGGTACAAAAGTATAGCTCTGACCGCTGCGTCTCTCTACTCGAAGAAACAATATACTTTGTCTTGGTCTCATTTACATCCAGCCAGATTCTCTTCCAATAACCGCAAAGGCTCTGGTAACTGATTGTTGGACATAACTGGATACTCTTATAGTTAAACATTGTCACGATCTGATGTACTTTCTCTCGTGAAACCTGAATTGTCGCATAAATAATGTGAAATCGCCTTAAACAATTTTAATAGTATCGTAGAACGCACCTTTGGTCACATCGTACTTGCCCTCGCGACCTCTCGTGCTCGCATGTCGGCTGTAGTAGATGGCATAGTCTCCTACGTCGCAGCAGCCCTGCACTCTCCATCGCTTCTCCTGGATGGAAAAAAAACAGTTATATAGTTGGAATCGCTAACCCTAAAAATCTAAAATCTAAAAATCTGCTCCAAGATTAACCACAGCTATTAGTGACACTATCTGAAATTGCACTAAAGCCTGTTTGAGTGACACATACTAATGAGATGCAATTTGCACCTCGACTGTTGACACAGAAGCTGCTAATCGACAGGCAAATATTCATGCTCGACTGAACAAAAAGCCGTGTCCTGCTGATTCCCAGCTTTCGAGACAATCAAATATCCAACACTCACTTGTCACAATTTGTTTATGTTGTGGCAGCCGTGATTTGAGCCAGTTCAGACCAGCTTCACCTAAAAATGAACTCAATTTGTTTGGTAGAATGTGAAATGCCATCATACGCCCTGTTGCCCAACTTTGGCAGGTGTCCAACTCAGTGAGTTCGACCCACACCCCCTCTCTCTCTCTCTCTGGGTAGTGGCTCGGTTCCGTTTTGCATTTGGCAAAATAAATTTGATTTGCGTGTTTAGTTTCTGGTCTATGACGTTTGTAGTCAGCAGCAAGTGTACTGAAGTGGCAGTTCGTTTGCGTGCATGATTGGTAATGGAATTGTGTTTTGTTTAGAACTGTTCCCAGTGGCAATAGCAATGACCTTGCCCGTCACGTTATGCATATTTAATTAGCAAATTTTGAACATTTCTTTTGAAAATGGACATGTTTGTGATAAGCAAAACGTATAGAATTTCCATTTTCAGATTCATATGAATGATTCAAATAGAGAAGTTAAACAAGATATAGACACTAAAATTGATTTTAACCAGGATTAAAGTCATTTAAACTACTTTTATTCAAAGATCCGACAGTGGATTACCTTGTTCCTCTTTTTCCCTATAAACAGTAAATCCTCCATACGGTGAAATTGGAACGAAACTGTCTACTTATAAGTCTTTTTTCACAAGTCAGAAATGACTGTAGGCATTTTCCAGTTGGGAAGCTTACCAATTGAGAAGTTTTTCTATTGGGAACATGATTTATGGGGGCCACAAATCACTTTTCTTCAATAGCCAACATTTTAAAATTTCCAACAATATGTTGCTGAGTGTAATTTATAATTAATCAAAATCGATTATGTGAGAAAGGGGCTTGTATTGTATTATAAATCTATAATAATCTTTTAAGGCTCTTCATAAATGACGTCACCAAGAGAGTGTTCCTTTTCCCTGGCAAGAGTGGACTGTACTATTCGTTTGCCTACTGAAACCTACTGTTTTTCACATCTCGCTTATGCTCCGATTTTCGCCATTTCATGTCTTTCTGTCTAGATCAATCTAAATTTAACAAGTTTAAATTAATTACTTCGGTTTTTTCTTCACAGTCTTAAATATTAACGCCATAACGTTTTTGTATCAGTTTTATCAGTTCGCTGATAACGCAAAAGAACTTTCTTAAAATGGCATCATAAATTCAACACCAGCTACAAAAACAGCAACAACTAAAACATCAGTAGTGCTACACGCAACAACAAACAGAACTAACTGCAGCCAAATGTCAAGGACTTTGTGCGAACTTTCAACATTTTTGCTGCATATTTAATTTGGCAAACTCTTGCTATTAATTTGCATATTATACTCATACTCAGGGGCGTGGAAAGAGGGTTAAGTAGCGAATCAGTCACCCATATGTTTACGTAAATTTTGATGAAATTATAAGAAAATGCTTTGAAACATTTTCAAATTTTCTTAATCGATGAGAACTTGAAAAAAATTTCGGTATTTTTATAAATAACAACAAGAATCTAGAAATGGGAATAAGAATAAGGATCTTCTTTCGACACACTTAAATATAACAGTTACTTATAAAGTAACTTACAAAACAGCCCAGTGGGAATTTGGGGACGGCTGACTGTACTATTTAATATGTTTACAACACTTCTAATGACGCAATGACGGCTTTTGGACATAGATTTTATCTTTGTTAAGGTATCTTCAAAGAAATGTTCGAAAGAAGTGCATCTGAGGTGTCCATTGATCTGAGGAACACATCCATAATATTATTTACCCACGAATTCGAGTGTTTGATCTTCTATCACGGCACTACTTATAAATATATTATTTGGCATCCAATAAATAAATACCTTTTTTAAATACCCGCGTGTATGAAATAAAGGTTTTTTTGATAAAAAATTTAGGAGCATTAACTGGAAATTCTCAGCTATAATAATAATAACACGTTAAAGTGCACAAATTCAAGTACATTTATATATAAAGTTAGCTTGTACTCTATGTATTATAGAGTAAGTGTTTCAATTAGGATTTCACTTTCTAAGGATATAACAACAAACGGTCCACAGATCAACATTTAAAAATTTTTATGCTTTTCTATATATTATTCATCTTCAGCATATTTAACACCATTTTTTTATTTAACCGTAGAAACTATAACATATTGCAAAACTGATGCAAAAAATTAGGTTTTTTTATAATTTTTATTTGTTGCATCGGCGTACTTGATGTATGCTTTTCAAGAAAATGAACCCAAAATCCACATATATTTCTATGAATATTTTGAATTTATGCCAAAACTGGAGAAATCTAGGCAAGTGTACAATGTAAGCTCAAAAATTGTCAAATAGTGTTACCAATAAAAGAACAAAACAACAAACAAAAGAATCTTGCGATTCCTGAAGGTCTTTGAAGTAAGGCATTTTACATCAAATAATAATAATAATAAACCACCAATATCTACAACTTTCAGCGATAGCAAAAAGAAGCTTGCTGACAAAAAGAATGGAATTTAATACCAAGTCGTATTCCCCACAAAAACGCAAAAAGCTACCTGGGCCACTGCACATACGACTTCATATAATCGATGCAGTTGGTCATTGGCCGTCTATGAAGTCTTAAGTGTGCAATAATAACAGGGTAGATGAACTGCAAGGGCAAGGGTATGGCTCATTCAGTGTAACTCGATAACTCCAACCCTTTTGTTTGCAACTTTTGCTTATTGCGCACAAAAGTATGCAAGAATAAAAGTTTGAGTACAAGTGCACAGCAACAACAACCACAACAATAACAAAGGTCTAGTTGTTTGATAAATTATACATTCAGTAGGACTGAATGCCAAAAGAGTTGGGGCGCCCGAAAGAGGTGGCTTTTGGTTTTGAGTGAGCAGCTGGAAAAACTACATACATACATACATACATAGATACATATAGTATCCGCTGTATTTTTGGCTGTAGTCATTTATGTTTTTGGCTGCCGATAAGCGTCTAAGTAATAAGGTCAACCAAAAGCAACAACAACAAGGACAACATCAACCACAAGCACATGTCGCAAAGTGAGCCAAATAAACGCGTGATGCCTGCTGGGTCGACGGCCAAAGTAATTTAAGTCTTAATGAGCAGCATTTCTCCAAAGCGCGCAATCAAAGACAAGGTCAAGCCGCAAAACCAACACACTCGCACACACACACACACACACACACACACACACACACACACACACACTGACACACAAAGCATTGATAAAAATGATAAGCCAACAAACAACGAACACCAACGGCAACAACAAAAATGGCGGCAGCTGCTCGCAGCTCGTTTTTAGTACACTGTTATACAAGCCCAACGAACGGTACTGCGTGCGTATAACAGTTTTGCACTTTGTTTATTTCGCATGCAGTGCGCGTTTCTTCAAACCATCGTTTGTATTGGTCATTTAGCAGCGTCCAAATTTTTGTTTATAAAGCTTAGCAAGCAATTTGTTGTCCCTAGTGGCAAGCAGGCAGGGCAGAAGCATATATTTTCCGGAAAAGGGCGTTCCAACGCATTAGCAAATGTTTAAGCTTGTCAGTGTGCACTATTTCCACATTGTGTCAGCAACTAAATGCAGTAGATTTACTTTTTAAACCCCCTTGTCAAGTAGCAAAGGGCAAATAGCAAACTTTTAAGTTAGTGGGAAAAAATTCTAAAATGTGTGTATTAACTATTTTGAAGGAAACACGTTAGACCCCAACGAACATGCACGAAAATGATCAGCCATGACCATCCTTCTCATTACCTTTTCTGTTAAGATGCGTCTTATTCGGTGGCAAGCCAGAAATCTCGTTCAACCGAATTTCAAAACAAACAAATTTTTCTGTAATCTTTTATACCGAATTCCAATCAAGAAGCAAATCGTCGATGTGTCAGAACTACCTGAGAGATCATGCGAAGTCTAACAAGTAAGCATCTGATTGAAGAATTTCAAAAGAAAATTCAAACTTTAGCAAGAAACCTGTAGAGATTTTATACTGTTATATTTAACAACAACTTAAAGTATACTTATAGAAAAATACTAATACAATTTAAAATTTGCAGTTAAGCCTATGTTTTTATAAATTTAATTTTGTACAAGTTTTGCCTGCAGGATTCGGAACTTTTGCAAATGAGGTTTTGCAGCAATTCCGTAGAATTGCAATCCATATCTCCAGGTCACCTTGTTTTTGTCTCTCGAACGGTTTTAGTTTAACTTGATTCGATTGCGACTTACTTATGAACTTAAATTTTTTCGAAATTAAAAATTATATTCTTTTTAATAGTATAGTAACTAAATTAAAAATAACAAAAACACTGTCACATGTTCCTTTTGGATTTGATAAATTGATATTTTGTAAACATATCAACACCAAGTTGCTAATAGGGAATATAAAAAAAATACCAAAAAAAATTCTTTAAAAAACGGAACAAAAGAAGAGACCCATGGCTTAAACATACCTTTTCTGGTCGCTAATTTCGAATTCTAAAACCGTTTCGAATTATCTAAAATGATTTTCGAAATAACGCAAGTTCAAAATTCAAATTTGAGGTTTCTAGAGTGGCGATGGCAGTAAATCTCTTATTACTCGGGGAATTTCAAGCCAAGCGCATTAAATTAAAAGGTTAAATTGCTTGTTTGTTGTTGTATCATTATATGCAATATCAAATGTTCTTCCATTGTTCCATTACAACTAAGACCGTCAGGAAAAGGGTATATCATAATGTTGGGACAAAACCTATATTTTGCCTGAATTTCTATTCTTCTGACTTCACTATGAATACCAATGGTTTTTCTGCCAAAACGCATACAAAATTTTACTAATGGGTAAGGATTTCTTAAGTGGGCCTTAAAAATTCGCCATGGTGAAATCATACTCAAAGCTATATTAGATATACAGTGTACTGAAAAAAAATGTTCCTCATACTTTTCTTCCCAATGCTTTTAAATCATTTTGTGCGTAAAATTTCCTATAAGTTTTGCCTCAAAATATTTTGTCTCCAATCAACCGTTCTCGAGATAGAATAGATTGGCATCAAAGGTCAAAACTGACGAAAATCGTGTTTTGTAGATAGGGTGATACCGGCGTTTTCAAATCATTTTGTGTCTTTAAGAAAATTGTAGTGCATAAAATTTTATTCAACTTTTATCGACAACAATATTATATATCGCTATCTTTATTTCCAGACTTGAAAATATAAAAATAGCTAAATAATTATTTTGAATACTAACTCAAGAACCTAGCTAGCTATGTTTCAATATAACATTTGAGCAACTTTGAGGGGTTCCGCACCCTTCTCGCTCCGCTCACTTAACCCCATGCCCCTCTTCACCCTCTGCCTGTTTCTCTTCTTCTTCTTCCTGATCCTCATACTCATCGTTTTTCTTGACATTTTTGAGGAATGTCGACAAAAATGAAAATTCCTACACTAAAATGAAACATTTGTCGACATTTTTTTTAACCATCTTGCCATGAACTATAATGTGAAGCAACGCGATTTAGTTACTACACCGTTTTTCGTAACATCGGTCGCAAATTCAAAATTACATTCACTTTATATATATACAGATGGGACTTTTCGAATAATCTTTAAAAAAAACGATATTACAAAAGAATGCTAAAACTGAAACCCTAGCCTTATAACTTGACGTACGTCTTCAACATATTTTCCAAATCGTATCAAAATCTGTTTCAAACTGAGAATTCCATTTAGTGTAATGAGTTGTTGAGCATAAAGGACATATTATATTCGGCGTTAAGACGACTCACTTTTTTTCTCAACTTTTCCTTTAACGGGAAATGAAAACATTTTGAATTAAAACTGTGTGCGCTGCGCGTTTAAATTGTTGTTGTTAAACCAAGCTTTTTTTACTCACTTTTTGTTGATATTTCAGAGGCTCGTATGGGACGTTTGGCAGCAAATCGGATAAAAAAGAGCCAACGGCACAAATTACAAATCATTGTGCATCAAATTAATGACAAGGCACTAAAAGTTTGCCAACATGACAAATGCTACCCAAAATGGACGTCACTGACCGCGACGCCGACTGCGACAGCTACACAACGGATATAACAGTACAGAAAGTTAGCATGTAGGATGAGAAACGCTGGTTTTTGTAGGGTTAATTGCATTTGGGCGCAATGCTGCGCTTAATGAGCGTAAATATTTTAATTTATGACCACAGTGCTCCAAAGCACCCACACATATATACACACACACACACACCCCCACACAGACAACATGCACGGATCGGTGCCCGACAGTGGGATACCCTGTACCCATTTTTCCTATGAAAAGGGGTATGAAAGGTCAACATTGATTGGTTTATACACCTAACACGAGTCTAAGTGCCAAATATGGCGGCTCTAACATAAATTATAAACCTTAACATTGCTATTAAAAGTGAATTTTTGTTGCAGTTTGTGTGGGGATGAGTCAAAAATTGACATATTATTACCTTTATCTTTTGAAGTTTATATCCGACAAAAATTATTTTTACACCACATACACACTGCAATAGTGTGCACAACTGTGCCAAATTTGAATCCAATAACTTTTATGGTGTGGGTGCAATCCGAGAAATTCTCTCACGGGGGAATGGGGTGAGATGTGGACATGATTCGATAAACTTGCTCTTTTCCGGAAAAACTCTCTCTTATAGTCTCTGAATAACAGAGACCAACACTGACAGACAGACAGACAGACGGACGTACATGGCTATATCGACTCGGCTATTGCTCCTGATCATATTGCGACTACATTGCTCTAATCTATAATATCCTTTTACACTTTGTGTATGTATAATGTTGAGAATATTATCACTTTAAACTTAGCAGAAAATGAAAAACACAACTTTTTTGGCTGAAACTTTGTTGGAAAAGTACGGAGCTCCACTTCTCAGCTGCCGTTGTCGATTTTAAAGCCCAGTATGCAGATACGATAAATTTTTATTTCTCTGTCAAACTCCATATAGAAAAATGACAACAAACAAAAATGACGTTAAACAGCTGCTAAAACGGGGTTACAATGTATTTTTCCCAACTTTTCGGATGTATTGTCACCCCTTTTTTTATTTGATTAAGCCCTAGTCACACAGGACAAAACTAATTTTTCCCAAGTGCCGCTACTTTTTTTGTGGCAAGTGTGACCATTTTTCATCAAAAATACTGCCGATGTGTTATCGATGTTGGTGAAAAAATAGTTGTAATTGGGATTTTGCATTCTCTAGCTTCGCGCTCTATTCGTAATAGACACAAAAAGTAAGTGACTTTTTCGGTTTGATTACTATCGGCAACTAATTGGTCGTCGCAAAAAATTTCTGGGATCTGCGTAATAGGCTTAAAGTAAAAAACTTATTATTTTGAACACGGCTGGGAAGCAATTAATTGCAAACTAACTATTCGTCATCTAACGAGTGTTTATTGGTATAGTCTTTATTTCCCTTAATCAAATTAAAACATTTTACCACCTTTTTTATACCCTGTACACAAAGTGTAAAAGGGTATTATAAATTTGTGCAATTTATGTAAGAGGCAGAAGCAGGTGTTGCAGACTATAAGTTACATGGGCAAAAATGATCAGAAGCTATAGTCGTGCCACAAAAATTGTATCAACAAAAAAGCGCATTTTCCCTAGGCTAAGGGAATTTTTATATCTTACTCCCTTTTCACGTGACAGAGATTTTTCATGAATTTCGGATAAATACTTTGGATCGATTCGTTGAGGGGTGAAGGTTTGGTTTAGAAGCCTAACATAAGACTATTTACCATGTTTGGTTAACATAACTGATAACATTTCTATAAAAAGTGAAATTCTGTTGCAGTTTATAGGAGGAGGGACCTAAAATAAACACTTTATTACTTAACAGTGTGCATGACTGTGCCACATTTCAATCGGATCGCTTTTATGGTGTGGGTGCAAACTGCTAAAATTTCTTACGGAGGAAGGGGGTGAGATATGGACATAAATTAATAAACTTACTCTTTTCCAGGAAAATTCGCATCTTATGGTAAAATGTTTTGCTCTAACTCTTATAGTCTGAGAAACAGAGATCAACACGGATGGACAGACAGACGAACATGGCTATATCGACTAAGCTATTGCTCCTGATAATTTTTTTCCATTGAACATATGTTCTGCCACGCCTCCTTCTGCCAGTTTCATAAATTGAACAAATTTATAATACCATTTAAACTTTGTATACTTGGTATAATTAATGCAAACCAGCGAAAACGTGTTTAAAGAGGAGCTTATCCCTACGTCGCGACGTTTGAGCTGCTGCGTGCTTGATCGCTGATTTCATGTGCGAACCATCACTCCACCATGTCTTAGAGAGTGGCAGATATATGTAGTGTGACCGACCAATTTGAATTTTTTCCCTAAGTAGCAGCTGTCAAGCTTGAAATATTCATTAAATTCAGACAGCAATGTAACTGCATAGGGAAAGTCATATACTTAGCCAAAACACAAACCAACTGAACTGTTGGCCTTCTTCAAGCATTTAGCTTTCGTAAGTGACACCCCTTGCGCTTCCAAGACGCCAACCATTTTCTTCTACTTAACAACACAGGTTTAGCTAAAACACAAACCAAATATATCGAACATATGGAGCATTATTTACTAATATATGGGGCCGTCAATATACTACGTCATCACTGATAGAGGGAGCTAATTGATTATGTTTGATTACTTGGGGGGGGGGAGTTGGGTTGAAGGTAGTGATGACGCAATCATTTTAAAAAGTATTTTTTCAAGAAAAAGCTAAATGTGAAGGCGAACACGATATTCCAGTCATTTCTTGAATTGTCAAAAGAGGTCAACTTTTAGCCTGGCGGATGCCTAGAAGACTCTATCATATATTAAAGCTAACTTAGAATGGCAAAACTGTGGAAACGGTGGAACGCCTCCTCTGTTCATTTACGCCTTCCTGTAAAAGAAGGCTCAAACATCTTGGTTGAGTCATTTGAGGGCAGCATCTCGTAGCTGTCCGTAATTAGTCTTAGTCTCTTGCAGATATTATCTCTGCATGTGGATAGACCTCGCCCTGACCATGTTTTCTTTAAACGAAAAAGAATTAATTAACTAATAAATTAGTCGACTTTCCAAAAATGGGCAAAAACGAGATGACGTAATATATGAATCAGGCGTGTAACTAAACGATAATTTCTAGAATTTTTCTGCTATCAGCCTGTCTAGTTATTCTAATTTTCTAGCACTCGACTTTTGTCAGCAACGATCAACGCATAGCCAAGACATCAACCTATTTCTGTTGTGCACTTTAAATTTTGAATATGCACTGCAATTTAAAATATGCTACCGTCTGTGGCTTCTTTAACATTACGAGTGCACAGTGCTGGGTAAAAGTTTTATTACCGCTCATCCCACATTTTCCTTAGGGTTTTCGACCTTTTTTTTACTGAGTGTGCGTTGGTTAACTTTTCATAATCGATGAGTAGGCAAATCCCATGCGCCTATAAACTTTCACAGACGGCGGCGACGCATAAAAAAGGGTTTCGAGCTTCGACCTGCTGTGTTTGTCTTTTATACAGACATGCCGAAAAAGTCAAAGAATAAGTAAAAAAAAAGAGTACAAAAATAAAGTTTGCTGGCAATTCACTCAGGGAAATTTTTTCATTGCTACCGGCATTTTTATTACCACTCCCCAAAGGATATATGTATACATTCTCGGTAGATAGAGCAATGTGCTTTATTAAAGCGTAATATGTTTTAAACGAAACTGCTCAAAATGAGACATAATTGAGTTAAAGTACCTTGATGTGCACAGAGTGTAAAGAAAAAAGGAGTAGAGTAATTTCTTAACACTCGAGGGAAAACATGCACTGTTACGCTTTTAATGCAACACATTTTCTATCTATTATATTTTTATAATAAAACCTTTGTTTTTACTTGAATTGGTTGATGTAAATCAAAAAAAATTTAAAACGCTAATTCGCTGTATTTTAGGAACACATTCGTACCGAAACGCCAAAAAGGTTTAGGCATTCCATAAAACAGTAATGGTTCATCGCTTTTGTGCTTCTGTGTTTCGGGGAGGTTACAATTTTATGATCCAACACTTGTTGCCCGGGAACCGCACTTCTTCACGTCTGTGCGCCTTCTTGGAGTTGCCGAGTAATGTTATCACCTTGAGAAATATATGACCAAATAATTAAAATTTGAAATGTAAACAATAAAATTTTAAATTTCTTACCAAATTTTAAAGAGATTTTTCAACTTTGAGACTCCTCGCTCCTTAGAGATAGCAACTCAGCAACTTGCCGGTCAACTTTCGTTATTAATTTTTCCATTTCGGTCTTTACTTCTCGCAAAGTTATACATATATATTTAAATATATAAAATAAACATGAATTTAATGGGGAAATGATTCATTGCATTACCAGAATGATTGCAATTGTTGAAATTCGAGTTACAGTGGCTCACAGCTTATTTGAACCAGCATGTTTTTAAAAGTTAAGTTGTTATAACTCCTAAACTAATTCAAGTATCGATGAAAGTGAAATGCAGACCTGTAGATTAATTATTGAGCTTTTCATAAATCCATTCATTTATTTTCAAACATTTTTTAAACCAAACTTATAACTAAAAAACAAAAAATACTAGATTTTCGAGGTCACAGCTTATTTGAACCAGTCAATAGTTTAGTGATTTATTTTCAATTTTAGTACTTGGTGTGGCCACCATTCTGGTCCAGAACACCTTTCAGCCTTTTTGGGATGCTGTTGACTAGTTTTTGGGTCGTGTCTGGCATTATTTTACCCCACTCTTCCTGAAGGGTTTTTTTTTAAGTCTGATTGGTTAGAAATTTTGTGGTTTCGGATCTGGCTTTCCAAAATTGCCCACAAATTTTTAATCACATTCATGTCTGGAGACTGTGCCGGCGGTATCATAACATGCGGGCAATTCCAAATCAACCATGACTGCACAATGCCAGACTTGTGCTTGGGGTCGTTGTCTTGGTAAAATCGGAAATTGTCCCTCATGCCCAGTTTATCAGTGCTTTGGAGCAAATTCTTTTTTAAAATATCGAGGTACATGGTTTTATTAATCGTTCCCTCGATGAACTCCAAACTACCTACGCCGGCTGCGGACATACAAGCCCATACCATGACACTGCCGCCGCCGTGCTTAACAGTTGGATTTAGATTCTCCTTGTTCAGCTCTGTATTGCGCTTTCGCCAAACGTATGACATTCAGTCTGATCCAAAAATATTAAATTTAGACTCGTCGGCAAATATTACTGTGTCCCAGAATGTTGAATCCTTCGATACATGCTCCTTAGCAAAGGATATTATTTATATTATAGCTTAATTATTGTAATGTGTTACCGGACAAGATTTGGTTTGGGGTATTTTCAATTTGTGTATTGAACAAGAACTGGGAATCCATAATTTCAAGTCAACAACAAGTCTGCTATGCAAAATTTTATTTTTTATTTCTATAATTTTAATAATACAAATATAAATAAGAAAATTAATATATACTTTTATGTTACTTACCTTTCTATTAAATATTAAATTTTACACTGAACACAAAACTTAATTAATGTATGATCGCACTACAACAACAATCACAACATTCGAGAACTCTCGGCGCTTCTGTACCTGCAGGTTGCCAAGGCAACTGAGGCGCTGCGCTGCGAGCACAAAAAATTGCCAGTCGGTTTTGCATTTTTCTTTTGCAAAACACACTTACTTACACTTACTCGTTTTGCGAGTGTTTTGCGAGGAAACACCGTAACACTCGTTTCAAACAAGTTTGCGAGCCCGTTGGCGAGCATTTTGAGAGATTTTCGCCCACTGGAATGTTGTACCTGTCTTCCACACCCACCCCCTTGCAAATTATATCCATCGATCCTGTGCACAAGCCAAATATCCAGCAAGACACAAACAATAACAATAGCAAAACCAAAAACTGCTCTGAATTCATTTTAATTTTGTTTTTATTTATGTATTTTTGTAGCTGCTCAGGCCACTTCAAGCCTAAATAAAAAAATAGTTTAAAACTTTTCCATCAATTTAAAGAATTTTTTTTATTTACTTATATATTTTTCCATAATAAGTTATTTTTTGTCATAGCAAAAATTTGCTTCTTGCAAGAATGCCAAATATCATATGCACAAACATACATATGTATATAGGTTTGCCAGGCAGGAGCAGGTATACTTTGCTTGCTACTCACAACCATCCTCTTTCAAATTCATACCAAACGATCCGATCCAGTGCACAAGTCAAAGCAAGACACAAATTCTGATTATGGCCGCATCGATATTTAGCTGCGTTCAAATGTAACGGCCGAGGATTCCACTCTCTTAGTTTCGATACTCTTTGCATATATTGCAGAGATTGTGTCTATCGAGCTCCCCAATGAAGCTGCTGTGGGCTGAGAAATTTTAGGCTAAAAAGATCAGAAATATTTTCCATTAAAATGAGACATTCGTTGTCATATACTCTTTTTGAAGATAATTTTCTCTGGTGACTTTGAATGCTTTTACAGTTCCTAAAGCTGCTCTGGAGAGAGGAGCGGATTTAGCATTATCAACTAGAGTCTCTAAACTAACGGCACCAGAATACCTGGCGACGCCAACTCGCCTTCACTATCATCTTATTTTTCAGTTTATGCGAGGCATAGATTGATTGCAAGTAGAACATGGAATCCTTGCCTTAAATTATGGGCGCTTGGAACTAAGCCTGTATCTACCAAATACTATCCAGACATACCTCCGCTAATGTGTCTTCAAGTGAAAAGCTACTAAGATATATTGATCGTTTTTTTCCGGTATTAAGAAAAAGCGTAGCAAGCATTGCTGCTACGTTCACTCATAAAAGTCATTTAAACCAAAAACATAATTTGCTTTAACGACAACTTTTTGCCTACGAAATTCTTGGTACAAACCCATAATGCGAGAGCTATTTGGCATTAAACGTGTGAGCTTAAAGACACTACAGTATGGCGTACGGCATCTGTACCTGGTCGAAAATAGTCCTCCTGTTGCAATAAACAATTGTAGACTATTTCGGAGAGAAAAATATGCTCGCCAATAGCGCGAGAACCAGAGTGTCATTCTTAAGCGTTTAGATCATGTTTATTATTGGCCAAAAACTTTACAAGAACGCAGCTTTTAGCGCACTTCGAAGTAGCCAGTTGTGTCTAAGCCGCTAAATGAGATGCCAAAAGAGACTTAATACCCTACAACTTTCATATAAGACACCAGCGTGTAACCAGCATAGAGTCCAGTCATATCCGGAGAAGACCTATGGTGAAAAATTGACCAACATGCGTGCTAAATAGAAAGAAATCTTGAATGTGTTATGCCAATCATTGTCGTTGGACACAGATGTAGCAGAGAGACTTCGGTTAATCCATTTTTGGTGATAAAAATCAATAAAGTAACGAACAAATTATGTACTTTTTTCTGTATGTTTGTATGAGCGGGCTTGTTATGACCATGATTCGTTTTGGGAAATATTTCAAAACAAATTGAGCAGCTCTGAGACATAAATGATGTCATAATCACAAAAATTTAGTTTCAGTCGGCACGCAAGGCATACCAAGATGAAAACAAGGCTTTCAATATATGTACATATGTATATACAATTTTATTTCAGTATGCAAAACGAGCTCGTTCAAATCACACATAAATTCTAAATTTTCAGTAGTAAACAAACTTCAATACAATTTTTCGACATTTTTTTTATTATTTCCGATTTAGTTTAGAATAATCATGCAGCATTTGACTCGTACGCAACAAAAATTGTGGCCCACATTGATTTCTATGACGCGCCACCATTCCCAGTTCCTGCAACGCACAATTTCGGGCTTCCCAAAGCAGGTAACAACGATGCTCAATGGGAGCTATGGTGGCATTTTACGCCACAACAACAATAATTTGCAGCAACTGCGCACCAAATGTGGAGATGTGAAAAAAAATCCTTGTGGAGCCAATTCTCTTAAAAATAAACCTTGTGCAAAACCAAGAAAGCCGAAGATGAAAAAGTCCAAGAAGAAGCCCTTTAAATCCATGTGGGATATAGATGGTTGTCCACGAGTCCCGCCTTGTCCAACACCGTTACGCCTTGATGTGTTACATTATCGTACTAGCGACAAGAACCGCAAATACCAAGTAACCTGGAATGAGTGTCCACGGTTGCTTATTAAACCAGCAAAAATTTGCTTATCTGGAATGAAGCGGCCAAAAATTCAGCGACGCAAGCGACCCTATGTGATTGCAGCATGTCCACCAACCAAAAATCCTATGTACTGTGGCAAGGATGTGCCGCCCAAAGGTAAATGTACAAGACTTATTATGGCTTGCTGCAAGCCAGTGAGGAATCCGCCTTCTTGTATTGTGCCCGTTGTCCCAAGCAAATGTGTCAAGCGCAGAACTCAATATCCTAGTTACTCAGAGTGCCTAAAAGATAGAATAGATCCTCCTCACCCAACTGAGTGCCATTGTCTGGATAAAATCTCACTTTGCGAAACTTGGGCAGAAATTAGACGTCGTCTAGCGTCTGGTATCCCCGTTCCTCCAAAATGTGGCAGAATATAGAAACATAATTCAATCCAAAGTAACTCAAGGACGCAACATAATGGAAAAGAGAATAAACCAAGCAACAGGTATTCATGTATGTACCTGACTTGTATTTCGGCTTAGAGCTCGGAATCCTCTTAGTAATTGGTGTTCTTAAAACGCAATATCACAGCAATTCGAAAAGGAGCAAAGAACCGCAAATACCAAGTAAACTAGAATGAGTGTCCACCTTGGCTCATTAAACCAGCAACAATCTGCTTATTTGGAATAAAGCGGGCAAAAATTCAGCGGCGCAAGCGACCCTATGTGATTGGAGCTTGTTCATCAACCACGAAGTCCCATGCGCTGCTGTAAGGATGTTCCGCCTAAAGGTAAATGCACACGACTTGTATTGCCTTGCTGTATGGCAGCGAGGAATCCGCCTAAGTGTGTTTTGCCTCATTCCCCAAGCAAATGTGTCAGGCGAAAACCTCAATATCCTAGTTACTCAGAGTGCCTAAAATATAGAATCGAACCTATATCGATTTATATTGCCTTGCTCCATGCCAGTGAGGAATATGCCGTGTTGTGTTGTGCCTGTTACCGCAATGAAATGTGCCAAGCGCAAAACTCAATATCCTAGTTACTCAGAGGGATGAGAATGTCCCAACTGAGTGCCATTGTTTGGATAAAATCTCACTTTGCGACACTTGGGCAGACGTCTAGCCAGTGGCCAAACCGTTCCTCCAAAGTGCGGTAACATATAGAAACATAATTCAATCAAAAGTAATGACTCAAGGACGCAACATAAAGTGAAACATAGAAGGAACTTGCATTTCGATTTCCATATGCATTAAAAACAACAATTCAAACAGGCCTTGCCAAAAACGTTATTAACTTTTGGGAAATTATAGAAAAATTATATAAATGTTTCCATATTTTCCACGATGCTTGCACATTCAGGTCTTACATTTAGACCTTGTTCTACCGCGGCTGTTTGCCAAAAAGTCATGTGATGATCAAAAGTCATCCAGATGCAACAGAAGTCCAGCACCTTGTTGCAAGCCCGCACGTAAACCACCAGGCTGCACAACGAGTCGATCCGAAAAAACCTGCAAAAAGACGAAGACACCGTATCCCAGCTACTCAGAATGTGAGAGAGATAAGATTGAGCCAAAACCTGCTTCTGAGTGCGATTGCAACAAGAGGGACCAATAAGTCAAATGATCATTCTCTATGAATCACAGCTTGGTACCGGTAGCGCTCAGAATAACTTGAGATGAGAAAATGACAACACATCATAAAAATGTTGGATAACAAAAATTAAAGTCAAATTTTTACTTCTCAATTTATCTTTTTTTAGTCGTAGTTGAATGCTTAGGCTTTGAAATATCCTAAGAATTGATTGTAATCGCTTAACTCAATTCCTGACAATAAAAGATTACCAGTGAATGCCAGCGACGCAGACGAACATTGAGTTAGTCCCAAGAGCCAATGAATGCCGTTAGAACTGATGTGTCCAGAGAAGTAGAAAAACGTACGTATTTGTAATCTTAGAAACACCGCTTATGGATGTCAACGACAGATATACTTCATATCTTCGATCTCATCTTATAGTAACTTTGTTTCTTTGAGAACAAAAATACATAGCAACAGTTAACCCTTTTAGGACCGAATTAAAGTGGGTGGAGCTAAAGAATATTTGAAGCCGTACATTTATTAATATGGCCATAAATATTAACTGATATGAATTTCAAAGTCCTTGGTATCCTGACTTTAAACAATTCTTTAGCAAAAGCTTAACCCTTTTTGATCAACAATTTCCATTTTATCAAGTAACTTGCCTTTTTTGATCAATTTAGAATATTTTTGCATGCTATTTAATAGAGTGGAATCATTGGCCATTACATTGAGTTGACGTTCTAAAAAGGGGCCACTTTCAGTACAGTGCGCATATGCTCGTTTTTTTGTGCTTATTCTCTTTCTCAATTTTTTCTGCGTTTGAGTCGGTCTGACAGTGACAGCAACGCAAGCAGCCTCACTCAGTACGCGTGCTGAAATGGTTCGCCTTTCAACAGTATATTTTAATTTTTTTACGGATCAGGATTCCACTCTATTACTCTCGGGTTATAGCCGTCAATAAAGTCATTGTTTACATTGTATCAGGTACAATGGAATCACAATTGCAAAAATATCGTCTTCTAATCATTCACTTCATCATTCAAAGGAAATCAATTAAATTGTAAAGTTGTGGTTTATAATATTTTAAATTTCAGGAAATACAAATTTAATAAAGCGAATTTAAATCATTAATTTAAATTTCAAGGTGAACAAAAGCTAGTCTATATAGATATAACGATGTCGTGTCATAGCAGATAGCTTTGCGACACGCATACAGTACAACCACATTTTCCCCCTGAATTAGATGTGTACACACTGAAATCAAAATCAGCTGTCATTGCCGGAATTCTGCACAAACGAAACTAACATTTGAGCAATTGCATTTAAAACAACTCGAGAAGTTAAATTAAACAAATCGTTAGTGATTTGGGCATATTAAATAACTAATTAAATACGCTTAGCAAAAAACAAAATGGCGCAAGACATGCTGCTTGGCACAGACGAACCCAGCAACAACAAAGAGACCTATTTGCAACAATTTTGTGTGTTGGCCAAAAATGCTAGCGGCGCCGCTCTATTGGATGTCATCAAACAAGTGCTCGATGCGCCCAACGTATTTGTTTTCGGGGAACTGCTCACGGAGCCTAATGTGGCCGAGGTTTGTGTGTGTTGCATGTGCTATGACTCACTTTACTTATCGTATTGGTCTTATTTTCCATACAGCTCAAAGACGGACCCAATGCAAAGTACTACAACACGCTGAACCTCTTTGCCTATGGCACCTACAAACAGTACCGCGCCGAACAGCAAAACTACATTGAACTGACGCCAGCCATGCAAAAGAAGCTGCAGCATTTGACGATTGTGGCATTGGCCATCAAATCAAAGAGCATACCATATGCGCTTTTGTTGCAGGAGCTGGAAATCGATAACGTCCGTCACCTGGAGGACATAATCATAGAGGCTATATACGCAGGTAAGCTTTAAAATTTACAGTTGCACTGCTTGATGCCCACACAAAGCCAACAGTCGATTCTCGAGAACAGACTGACTATCTCGGGGTTTCTAGAGCAGCCGCTAGACCAATATTGGCATTGTCTCGATTGACATAACTAACCTGCAGCGCAACAGGTAACTGTGCCTGATGTGTGTGCCATTCCTGGCGATTTTGCTGGTAATTGCATTGCATGTGGCTTTGCATTGTGCACCGTGCATATCCTGTGGCCGTTCCACCCCCTTTGTTCGTGGCTTTGCATTCACTGTCTGTTTTTGGCGGTTCGAACGGAAACCGTTTCTGTTAGTTTGCGCCGCACTTCAATTTGAGTTGGTCCAAGGCCAGGTAAGCTACAATTTAGTTAGCAAATCTTTAAAAGTTTTAAAGTGGCAGAGCAAAATAGCCCACAAACAAAAATTAAATAAATGACCAGAATCTCGAAACTGGCGCGATAATTGAAAAAGTTTGTATAAACATTAGCCGGCAGTTGTCTGAGGCTTAGCGGCCCTTTACCCACTACCACCCACACTTTGACTTTGTTTTGAAACTGCGGTTGCGTTTATGTGTTTGGTTTCATAAAAAAAACAAAATCGTGTTATCCGTAGAGGCAAGGTATTCTTTTGCAGTGTGAATAGAATTTAATTTGCTTTTCTTTGAACATATGTACAAAATTTATTGATGTTGATTAAATCGTTTGTGTGTGCTTATTATGTAATATATATACGTGTATATATAAAAGTTATATAAGATTTTAAGCAAAACAATGGTTTTTTGAAAATCGTACAAAAAAAGTTTAAAAGTTTTGGAAACTGATCATATTCTTCACAATTTCCAGCATGGATGATATTAATACTGCACAATTAATAGTGGATCCTTCACTTTGAAGCTGTTTAACAATTTATGGGAGTACACTTTGAAAACGTTCAAATCAATTTCTTTCAGTGTTTAAAATTTGAGCTTAGTATTGGAGTATGATCAGTTGTTCCTGGTTGCATTTATTTTATAAACTCTTACGAATAAAATTTGTCCACTTTTTTAGAGGGAATGCAAACATCGATCGTTTTCAAGAAATCTTGAAAAGTATGCAGTATATTTCGCAATTTCCGGGCATAGCTGTGAACGGAGATTTTTTTGATTGAACATCCAATGTAGTGGCGAGCGTCTTCTTCTTAAATTTCTTGCTTAAAACTTTATTGTTAAAGTAAATTATTATTATCAAAGACATGCACTGAATATTTAATAGATATATCTCGCAACCCTAAATATTAACTGTTTCTGAATGTTTAAGCTTAACAGCACTTTTTGCATTATTAAAGGGTATAATAGTAGACAATCGTAACCCATGGATTTGGAATTCAACAATAACAATCGTGTGACAAATTTTGAAAGCCCGAAAATCCAAAAACTATTTTGCTTTATCAACATTCTTTTACGAATTGTACCGAACTATTTTAAAGAGCATTGACATGTTTCATTGGTTTAAAAATCATATTAATAATAAAAATTATGTTATTAGAGAGAAGTGAACTGCGAAGCCTAAGATCAATCATTATAGCTCCACCATCAGTCCTATCTCTTTGATAAACCTAATTATCTGGGATGGTTTCAACCGGTTGCCATCGGGCATCGAGGAAAAAGTACCCGCCTAAAATCGACATTATTGAAATAGTACGTGCTGCGAGGATTTCTCCCCAAGTTCACAGAACTTACACTTGTCAGGTCTAGTGATGCGCGCCTTTTTCAGGTACCCATTCAGCCTGCAGTGTCCAGTAAGCAGACCAGTCAGAATTCTATAATAGTGTTTATCCGTTTTTGAAGAGTGTTTATTATCTTGAATCTATTCTAGTTATAGAAGCGGAGAAGTTGTTTGGCCCGTCAGAGGCCTGAATCACATATCCAGCGAGTATTCTTCCTTCTCTTAGTACCTGATTATGATCTCTTAGATGATTAACCGTGTGTTTCCCAATGCCACAAATGGAAGTTGTTGCACCGTTTCTTGCCAGTTTGTCCGCTAAGTTCATTCTAAGAAATGTTGGTGTAGAATTTAAATTTCATTCGCGTTTACCGAAAGAGCTTGGTGCATATCCTGGTTCCTGCAACTGACCTCATGGCGGCCCCTTTATTTGAGAGCATTGCGGTTTCGCTATTTTGGTAGTTCCTGTTGTGGTTTATATGTGCCCATAGATCAGAAAGAGGCGTCCGCGGTCCCGTGTACCACATTACGGTTTGCTTTTTCTTAGGATGCAACCTCCCTATGAATGTGCTAAATTACCGCGTGAAATGGTAGTCAGAAGTCATTTCATACCTGGGTTGTCAGCATCTATGACCATTGTAAGTCCCTTCTACTGCTATTCTTAGCAGCCTTGCTTTCATTTGAAATTCTTCTATTTATGTTAAATTACCTGTGCAATGCCCATTTTCTACAAAAAATATGCAACGCATTCATATGGTAAGATAAGAAATGAAGCAATTATGTCTACTGTCCGTCTCATAATGGGATTCGCAGTGCACCCAGAAGTGTTTAATGTTTGGGTGAACAAGGTGTGTGGGTGAACACTGTTGCAATCTTTGGTTTATTGGGTTATTAGAGTTGTTGTTTGAATCTGTACAGTCAGTCAAAATTTGGAATCCCTTCCACTTATGGATTCCAAGTGCTAGTGATTTATACCGAAAGGCATACAGGCGGATATGGCTTTTTTCCAGAAATATTAGCTACCTTTGAAATACTGCACTCTGTTTTCAGTAGTATATAGTAATTTAGTTAAATAATTGTAAGTAAAACATTTACTTAGATCTTTTGGTATGATTTCAACATTTATTAGACCTTTTTTGATATTTAACTCCTGACAAGTTTTTATATTCAAGATCGGGTGTAAAGTCACTGCAACGTCGAGAGATATCTTTATCTGGTTTAAGGCATACTTATTCAAGAACTGTGCGCGCATAATCCCAATACCCAATTTACTACTACGTCTCTGTCTCTCTTGTGTCTCAGTCACTCGCTCTTATGCTCTGTCCAATTTTCTATCCCTATTCCGTAACAGTGCTACTTGGTGTAGTCTACTTTCCCTCGATTTTGCATAATTAAATCAAATGCTCATTTTTATACTTTTTCGCTTCGTTCGTTAGCGCGCTTTAATTAGCATTTTAAAGACAACAAAATGTAAAAAAGAACGTTTTAGCAAATTAAAGAAGGTGCCAAAGGTTTAGACAATGATGCCAATGAAATGGAAAATCGTGTGTACCCTGCTCCTCCAGTTGTGTACTAGTTGTTGAGCTACAAATCAAGTCTGGTTATGTTGAAGCATTGCACTTGATTGAATTGGACAGCTGGGATGTCGGGATAGCTGAGGAAAAACAATGTGCGGATGATGTGCCTTGTTCTAGTTCATTAAGTGACGCGGGTTCTGTGTGTGGACGACGACTGAGAGTTCAAGTGCTCCACCATGGGCCCCAACTATATAGCGCCTTTGGGTATGCAAAGCCAATATCCACTTACTTGGCTTAAGTGGGTGGGATTGGTAATGTATGCGTTAGTTAGTTGCCCATAAATTTCACCTTCAAGCAGTTTACGCCAAAAACTTTTGCTTAAAAATAAAGTTGGCTGTATTACAGCTGTGCGTGCTGGCTGCATCTTGCATATAAGCCGCTTAGCATTACATACTGTAGATTATAGTATCTGCAGGCCTTTCAGTAACCGCACAGTTTTCAATTAATCTTTGCTGGCCAACTGCAAAGCTGCCCTTTCATGTCGGCTTAAAAGTACACGTTGTTTCGGTTAGTCGGTTCGCATTTTTGCAAGTTGCAAGTTTTTGATCCCACATAGTGCAAACATGCCATACACAAAGTAAACCATAGTTTCCAGCGTTTATTGAGTTGAAAGCTTATTCTGATGCTGCTGCGTTGCTTACTTTAGTATTGCAGCTTGAAATCGGTTAGAAATTGGGAATTCTTTGCCGGAACTTCAATAATGCTAAAGCTGCTCGCAATTGTTTTGGCAGCGGTTTGTTTTAGTTGTGTTTGCCGCTGCTCGGTTGCACCGCAGTATTTTCACTTTGCTGTGTTCAATGTGGTTCCAGCCCCGCTCCAACTACTGAATAGCCAATTGTTACGGAGCAGCAAAGTTTGCCACGCATTTTATGCTAAATTAGAAAGCAGACTTAATCAAATGCAAATATCTAAACAAAAATGCGTAAATAAAGCACGAATTTTAAATGGAAACTTTTGTAACCACCTCCAACCATATCAAAGACATGCGTTAAACAAATACAGTGACAACTAGCTCCTTGTCTGCTCGGTCGTACTCAGTCGAATCATAAATAACATGGGGCGCTTGCTGTGCTTTGGAATCTTGTCTAATTGCTTTCAAATCCAAGACAGGCGACTATGCGTATGCAAACAAATAAATTAACTAAAGCGCCCGAAAATGTAGGCATCCTGCTGGTTGGGACAAGGGCAACAAGGAGCGGCAAGCTCACACAACCAGATAAAAGAAAAACAGAGCGTAGCTGGCCAAGATTTATGTTATGATAGACATCATTGAGCCATCAACAAGCCTACACAGTGTGTCTGTCTGTCTGACGTAGTGTCGTGCCAAAAGCATAGCATACCATTAGGCTATGTTTTAAAATCAGATTTTGTCAGGTGGGCACTTGGTGCACCATAGGTTTTCGACGCAGCCATAAGCCCACGCTTTTAGCTGCAGGGTATAAAGCGGGGTGTTTGGATTCTATTAGCAGGGAGCCATATTTGCTTGTAGCTTTTTAGGCGCCGCATGCCGTTAATGTTGCTCTTTGGTCTTGCTCGCATTTGCACAAAGCATTTCGACCATTAGAGCATCATTTGTCTTATGTACAGCACTTTTGGAAATGCCTACATACCCTTCCCGAGATCACCCCTCACACTCTGTAATTAAATGCTTTTTATAATTGAAATTCAGTAAACTGAGTAGCTTTGCTGTAGGGCAATCAGTAAGTGCTTTGGAGTAATTATTGATGCTTTTTGTTCTACACTGATTTATTTGCTGCTTATTTTTCAGTTATATTCAAATCTCAAAATCTTTCTTTATGTCTTCGTTTGTTAGCTTTTTCATGGAATTAGAAATGGAAAAAAGGTTAAAAGAGTGTATGTCTTTTTTTAAAAGATAAGATAGATTCGACCGAAACTAGTATACTTTAATTGTCGCTACATGCCGACTAATACATACCCTGTGCCTTACTACAACTAATTTACTTAAATTCTCATATTTTTCATCCGATTTGGTTTACTTGTGAAGATAGGCTGAAAATTTTTTGTATACTATAGCCTAAGCGATAGGGGTTTCGTTTCCGAACAGTTGTCTCAAATGCCATGAAATCTTAAAATCCCATCATCCATATGGCTATAAATTCTTTGTCACAAATCTGAAAACTTTTTTCTATAAAATAAATTTGCCAAAATTAAAGCCACAGTCGATTATAAGTAATAGAACAGAATTGTCTGAATTAATTCTTAAAAATATGCGTATGTCGTGATTAAACCTGTTCGATCTAAAGCCCGTATGCAAATCTGCTCTTATATTGACTCCCAACAATATTAGTGTGTCCAGGCGAAAGTATGTTTATTCTATTTAGACAAAATAGTTTGGTAGCTTGTACAAACATTATGCTTATTGATTTATTACTTGAATTAGTTGAAGCTTAAGCAATTGAATTGTTGGGATTGGTTTTCCAACTTAGAATCTGTTATCGAGTTGCGGCTTGATGTAGGGCACTACTCCAGACGCCTTATAATATCTTTCAGAGAAAGAAGAGAAGAGAAGAGTTTTACAACCATCTTAAAGTCCTGGAGTGACTTCTCTGCGCACATTAGCTCACTCACTCGTTAAAGCAGCTAACAAGGAGGCACCACGTGCAGCTTCACAGTTTCCTACCAGAATCCAGGCTCCCTCTTATAGTAATTGTAGTACAAATTAAAACTACATAATATTACTAAAATGGTTTAAGTTTGGAGTTCCAGTTCCTATAAATTCAAGAAGACTTACTGAGGAAATTTCAAATTGAAAATTAGAATAGGTCCAAATATGTATGCAGGTCCAACCCGGTTTGCATTCAAGACATATACAATTTTGCTTACAAATTTATTTGTTATTCGTTTATGCATGTTTTTTTATGATTAATACGATTGCCATTCTATGATTTGCCATTGTAAGAAGCATTTAGTCTGCAAATGAATATGATTGCCATTGTTTGATCTGCCATTGTGAGAAGCATTTAGTTTACAAATGAACGCATACTTTGTCTAGCCAAAGTCAATCTTTTCTTTTGGTATTGTTTAACCCTTATTCTAATGATACGATTTTAAGATTCGACTGCTTACCCTCTTTGTGTACTCGTATACTTAGTTGCTTTCTCTAACTGTCTTTAGCACTCTTTTTTCGTGCCAATTTGCTTGAAAACATTTGTAAGCGAACCCAAATCATTCGACGAATTTAACACATTCTGTACGTGTCAGGTACATGATTCAACGAGTGGAGACCCAAAGGGCACCAACATGGACACAAACTCGTGCAATGTGTTTGGGATTGAATTTACAAATTTTTGCTCCAGTGACTTGCCTAAAACTATGCTGCGTGTGTATGTTTTAATTTGCGCGATGCTGTTTGAACGTACAAGAAACACAAACAAAAAATAAAAATGGTTCATAAAGGGAAACTACAACCCTGGTACGAAATACACACCCATAACCATAACATGTTCAGCAGCTTGTCAACGGGTTCGCGCCATAGTGTATGCATGAAAATTTGTAAGCTGATGTTGTTGGGCGATGGGGGTACTGTTGCTATTCCTTTACATTTTTTTATGCGGCACTTCTAGGTAACAGCACTCTTTAAATACCTTTTTTCTTAGCTCTGTCAAAGAGAAGAAACAGCGCACAAAGTGTATCTGACTTTTCTGTCGCTTTGAGCCGTTGCATGATTTTAAATTTTAAGCGCTCTTCAACGGCGCTGCACGTTTTCGCTTAAGTAGATGACACAAACGGCACTTGCGCTGCAAGTCCATTTTGTAAACTAAGTTGCAACACTTAAAAGTTTGGCCTACCTAACCTCAAATTTGACAAGAACCACCGTAAGAGTTATGCGTGCCTTTCGAAGCTGCTTTTGATGGCTTCATGCATGAACTAGCACTGCATACTTTTAGGTGCTGGAAGCAAATTTTTGTAAGCTGTGCACGGCAGCAGCAGGTAGGCGCTGTCAACCTTTGGCCCATTTCCCATGTCTATGTTGACATTTTTGAAAAGTTTGCTACTCTAGCTGAGCTGACTTTTTACTATATTGATGGCAGAACTTGGTTAATGCCAATCTGCTGTCGATCTTTGTGAGATTTTCAATAAACAGGTTTCGTTTGCCATAAATTTACTATGGAAGTGACAGCTCCTGCAGCTGCAATTTATTTATTCGAAAACTGTCAAAAGCAGCGTAAGCTTTAATTTTAAATACTACACGTATAATAAGGATCTAATCCAGTATTTTTATACATCAACTTTACAACACTCTATGTTTAACACTGGTGTTTGGTTATGCGGCCCAGCAGCCAAATGTTAACTCACATAGCTCCCACTCACCACCCTACACTACTCTATGATAGACTTAGTCGCCAGCTAAGTGGGATTGTTAGCAAAAAAAAATTTGATGCAGACAGTCGGGACCCGACAGTGGAATACCCTCCAGCATATCCAGCATACGGTAAAATGGGAACGAACGTAATTTCTTTTATGTCTCTTTTTACAAGTTTAATATGACTGTAAGAATTTTCCTATTGGGAAGTTCCAATTGACAAGTTTTCAAAATTTACAAAAATTACTTTTATGGCCATAACTCCAGTGTTCTTGGGTCAATGTCGTTGAATTTGTAATATAGATCAAAAATACATTTATAAATGTCTGTGGCAATTTTCAAATCAATATATGGGGGGTGTGGCAGTAATTAAGGTAAATCGATTGCGGGGGAAGGGGGCTTCTGTTGAAAAAAAAAGTGGATACAGTTTAAACGATTAGGGTCACACGAGTCTCCACACCAACTCTAGTTCACACGTATCCATATTCAAAGATGGATCAAGGTCATCAGCATAAGTGGGGTAAGAGCAAATGAAGACTTATAGCGTGTTTCCACTATCGCTTTTTGCCATTCGCTAATAGTAGCATTTTGCGTTTCCATTACGTCGCTTTAGCTTGATTTAACTAAATTCAATATAAAAAATCATAATAACATTGTTTTATATTTTAAAATATACATTTGGTATACATATTCTGTACAAACATAAGCAATATGTGCTTGATAGGCGGCAAGAAATTTGTTAAAAATTTATGTAAATAAACGTGACGACTGCACAAGAATCGGACAACACTAGACTTATTTTCTGAAATGTACACAATTATACAATTATTTCGTAGTTAAAATATACTTGTTGACAACCATTCAAGTTTTTAATTAATTTACTTACCTTATCGGCAAAATCCATTGTTTTCTTCTTTCTTGTTTACATTGGGATGGTAAATGCTGCGATAGGCAGAAACTGCACAAGTGAACTAGTAAAATCGAATAAAATGCGACTGAACTGGTTGGCATGAAATAAAATGTCACATTTTGAGTCACATTTGTTTGGTGTGGGCAACAACAATGCCAGTGCAATTTCCATAGGGCAAAAAGCGACATTTGAATTTTTGGTGTGAAAAAGCGACATAGTGGAAACACGCGATTACGTTTCCGTCAGCTGCTGGGGTTGGCATGTCCGCAGTGTAAGCCGCCTTGAGATGTTCCAGCAGTAATCGGTTGTTCTCAAGATATTGTGGTCGTAAACTAATATCAATGACAGCTGCTGCATCTGCAATTTACCCGAAAGCTTAAAGCAGCCGCCTTCTATTGTCAAAAGCCTTGCATATTTTTGGCCTGTCATTTTCACTAACCAAAATTCAATGCCAAACATCAAAGCTGGAATTCCGGCTATCTTACTAACTTACGACGGCCATATGTTGCATATAAGATACTTTAAAAATCAAAAGTGCACAGCAAATATTTATTATTAGACTATACCGCCATTGTTGGCATGTTTTGGCCATTTGCTTTGCTTGAAAAATATGTTTATGTTCAGCGTTGTCCAACACCCAACGCCCATTTTGCGGAAGAATCAGCGCCATTTGCGGCGTTATTTTTCACGCCGACACGCAACAACGAAAGCTTGATTGATTGTGCTGGTGTTGAATTTCACGCTTTTCATGAAAACTCGGCCCCGCTCCGACACGCCGTATTTAGGCGTAGACCGTGATAAAAATCTTAACAAAGACACATGTCAACAACAAAAAGCCGCAAGTTTTCAACAATTGTAGCTGCGGCGTTTCACCCAAGCTTTCCTTGCCTTTGAGTGTGTTATTTTTGTGTGGCTTTGCGTGAAATTTCAATTACAAACTTACGTCAAATTCAATAAAAATATTATAAAAAAGCCGCATGCTTCTTATCTAATTAGAAAATATATGGTGACAAATGCTCAAGTAAAAATCGATTAGCTTCGAATCAGTCAGGAAAGACAGTCAATCTTGTTGAAGACGTGAAGGGAGAGCGGGCGAGAAAGCACGAGAGAACGCGAGAGAATCTGGTGAATTGGCGAAAATTGAATCTGCTATGCTACTAACGTACTTAGCTGCATATTTGAGTGAATATTCATGATGAAAGTCTGACATAAACGCAAAACTTTGTCTGTGCGTCGTTTTTTCGCTCTGGTGGATCTCTTTCCGCCTCCTTCATGGCCAAATGCCAAGCTCCTCTGCTCCGGTTATGGTAAGAAGTTTGCAAGCGGCTTGCTATTCGCATCATAAACTCGAAGGCAAAAAGCAAAAACGCTTAAAGTCTTAGCTAAAGCTAAGCTAGCGACAATAACTATACGACTTTAGCTGAGCTGTTGTGCTTCTGGTCATGGAGTGCACTTATTTTGCTGCTTTCGGCTAGCAGATGAACTTACTCCTAACTATAAATGTTGGTCGCACACATGTGGCTCATATCTTGCAAGTAAAGTGCTTGTAAAGTTAGGACTTGCCAGCGCCATAGTTTATGCAACACTTTGGTAAAAAGCAATTGCACTTGCTCCAATATGCCTGTCATCCAGACATTTTCGAAAAATTAGCTTAGTATTTTGAGCATAACTGAAGATTGCATGCAGTTTTAAATTACTTTTAAAATCGTTGCGCACGAAAATGGTTAATTTTGATTAAGCACTAATAAATGCTACAAAGTCATCACTACTTCGCAGGAAGACATACTAGCGCGGAACTAGATTGCAACTGCAAAGCGAGCTAAAAGCGTCATATGGATGCATCTCACTGCGCTAAGTATCCGTGCTTCACGCACTATTGACTAATGCGTAGTTGTGAGTAGGCGTCATTCTGGCTCAAGGCAAAGGATTTTGTGTGCGCAAACAACTACCAACGCAACACATTTGTTCAATGTACATTCAAAAAAGATTCGTTTTGTTTACGATCAACAAGAAAAACAAAAAAAAAAACATCTAAACCCTAAACACAATTTCACTTTTTACAGAAATGTTAAAGTTAACATTTATGTTAACCAAATGTAGTACGTTAGGCTTATAAACCAAATAATGTTGATCTTTTTCCTAATCATCCCCCCATAATTACCGTTATTACGCACATACCCCTCAACGAGTCGATACAAAAATATATCCAGAAATTTGGTTTTCATGGATGAGTAAAGGGTATTCCACTGTCGGGCACCGTCCCGACTGTCTGCGTCAAATTTTTATCTTCCGTATATAGTAGATTTATTACTTCAAATCAATTTATACTTGTCTAAAAAGCAACATATCCGGGTGAAACGTTTATTCGGCAAACCGCAATATTTTTATCTTTCGAATGGTATAGGTTTCATTTAAAAAAGTTGCGTTATTGAGAAGCAATCATGGCTATATAACACTGCCGGCCACTTGATTAAGGACTTAAAATTTTTTGTGTTTACAAGTCTATATTTTCAAAACCAATAAAGAAAATGGACTGAAATAATCAAATTGTTTACCTACTATATAAGCATAAATAATATGTATTTATTACGTAAAGTAAGAATATAACTGATCCTGACCACCTACCGGACACAAACTGAAGAGGATCCTTTCTGCATACCAAAAGAATATATGGTCCATTTATGAAGTCATCTGGTTCAGTGTTTCTCGAGTTTTATTAACGCTTTCCGACGATGCACGAACGATTTTATATTTTAAGAAGAAGATATACATATGTTTAAAAACAACGTAAGTCTGTGTAAAAAACTAAATTTATGATGGGTAAATTTGGTAAAAATCTGGGTCAAAGTTCCGCTGGAACCAGCTTGTGAACCTGTTCACATAGTTCTGAGTCTGTGTACAAAACTATTAGAATTTTCAAAAATTTGTTGTTAAACTGGTAAACAAAACTAAATTGTTCATTTACATTGTATAAAGACTAATGTACTTTCAATATATTCTGCACCCAATCAAGCAACTAAGCATCCCATCATCAAATTACACTTTTCGGTTTGCATTAAAAGCATTTTGTAATTGAGTAGCTCCGAAAACAAGGCCAGTTGACAGACTGGCAGAAATAAAACTAATCACTTAAGCTTTTTAGCTCAGCCATAAAATATTAGAAAGCAATATTTTTTCGGCATTCGAAATTTTGCCTGTTGAACACAAACACACACACATATTGCATCTGGCCATATACTATTGTAATGCACTGTGCTTTAGCCGCATAATTCTATATTTTGTAACCTAATATTATTTTTGATTTTTGGTATGTTTTTGTGGTGCAATGTTTTAATTATTTCGTTTAATTTTTAGTTTGTTTACTTTCGAATTTGCATTTATCTTTAGGAAATATAAATTTGTAATCAGCTAAATGGATGTGGGCTATGTAAACATGACGTGAGTTTGGGGATAACAAAAAGTTCATAAAGCTGTGAGGTTATAAAAACATAAAAAAAAACGATTTTACTAAAGTTCAAGTTAAAAACCTAACTAATAAGAAGTTTAAACTGAAAGCTGTACAACAGCAGTTGCAGCTGGAACCAAATTTTGTTTTTTTTTACAAGCAAGCATAAAAAAAATTCAAGGATTACAAACTCAAATTTAATTGACATTGAAGGGATAATCGAGAATAACAATTCAAGCCGTATTTCAGTGGTGTTGGACAAATGCCAGTGTCGGAATTATCTTCAAATTTCCCATTTGATGAAAATGCAAGTTATTCTACCAAAGGGAAGGCTTCACACATCCGAAAGCTGTGTCCTAGATCAGTGAGAGAGAGAGCTGAGTGTAAGGTTAGCCTCAAAGTGATTTCATATATATATTTATATATATATATATCAGAGTTAGTTTTTGGTCGGTTCCTGTACACAGAGGTATAAAGGGTTATGAAACGGCAGATAAACTAGCAAACGAAGGCTCGGCTTCACAGCTAGTAAGCAGAATTGGTTTTATAGTTAGCGGCTTATACAGAAAAAAATCTCTTGACTAAACACATAATGAAAGAAGCGAAGTCGAGTCCCGATCACTTTTTCGCCAGAAGAGGAAAGTTCAGCGAATCCTATGATTACGTCATCATAGGGGAGGGGGAGGGAGAGGGTGCACCCCTGATGATTACGCTTAATTGCTAGGTAGGAGGGAGGTGTTCGAACATGGGCAAAAATTTAATCGCATGCAATTTGGGTGGGTTATATGGGAAATTTTTAAAATTTTGTATCTGCAAATTCATTATAGTTTTATTCAAATATTTCATTCAAAATTTGCTGCATATTTGACATACTGTTTTCGATCCACAGAGTTTCAATTAAATGAAAAGAAATGCTTGATAATTTTGAACAAGAAATGAAAAAAAAGAAACAAAGGTCGAATTAACTTTATGTTTTTGCTGAATCTCTTAAGCAAAGTGAGGGTTCACCTCACCTTGGGTAGCAATTTTATTTTGGTCATGCGCTATGCTTTTAACAAAATTAAATTTTACTGCGACCCTAGACGGAGTCAAGGATAGCCACACATGCACACAACGACACTGAGTGGCACACTCACACACACACACACACGTAGACTGTATGTGTGACACAAACTCGGAGCTTACTTTTAAGCTGCAGAGCAAATTTCAATGGAGTCCCTCACACAAAACAAGCATTAAGACCAAGCCAATGATCCATGAATATGTCCTTCCTGGCTATTATCTTAAATATCTCATGTGTCTCTAACTGTAACTATTAATGCAATGACGGTTACCTTGTATTTAATCTCTTCTGTTTGGTCGCTGCAGCAACTGCTTTAAGCATAGGCTTTTGAGCCAGGACTCAACAGCCCATTAATGAGTGGCCACTTGTGGAGCTTGCAGTTTTAGTGGCAGAAGTTGTTTCCAGTGAGACTTTTTTTAAGTCTTTTATGTATGCGTGTGCCTGTGTGTTTTATACAAAACTTGTTGAGTTTCTAACTCAGAACACTCGACAGACAGGCGGACTGACTGACTGACTGACTACTGACGTCAACTTATTTACTTTCCTGGCATTAAGCTCTAAAGTTACGTTCAAAGCCCTTACCTTGCATCTTGAAACGTCTGTCACTTATTAAACTAGTTTTGAACTTGTTGCTAAGGACTTCAAAGCAAATGGTGCATTTGATGCTGCACCTTTAATTGGTACACTTCACACAACCAAATGCCAAGAGAGAGTTAGTTGAATTCTATACTATTATGGTAGTTAGTCCTCAAGTGTCTTCCTCTTCAGTCTCTTTGCGAGGTAAATAGTAAACATATAAAGTCAAATTGGCTACGAAAGCAGAAGATTATATCACAAATAAATGTGCCCTTTAAAAATATATTACTCAGTCAGTTTAAATTACATTTTGGCTCTTAGAATATAGATAGCTCTATATTAGATCTTTTCACAAATGCTATCCCACCACCAAAGACTTCCAAATGTCTTACAAGTTCGAACGTTACTCGCGCTCCCTCACTTATGTTATTCTTAATCCCCAGAAAAGTCAAAGTCCGTTTCTTTTTTAAGATCAAAATATTAATATCCACTCGAAATACGGTAACATTAAATTATGATGAGATATATATATTGGCTTCGCCACATAAATCTGCATTAAGATCAGGGATCTGCAGCAGAGAAGTCGTAAAGAAGTAAAACTTTCCGTAAACATGCACATTAGGAAGGTTCCAACGAATAAGTTTATATCGAGAGCAAAGTATGCAAGATCTTTTTGAGGTGCCACATTTTTATATGTTATGTTTATGGTAGACCTGCAAAGTTGGTGCGACTATGCAGAATAACGTTGAGCAACAAACGGAACTCCGTAGAGGAAGAAAACAACCTCTCTGATCCTTTTGATACCAAGCGCGGCTTAAGACAAGGCGATGACGTCTCCTGAAACCTCTTCAACTTTGTGATGGATAATGTGTTCGCATACGCAGATTATATCGATATCATTGGTCGTCGTACCAAGCGAGCAGTTACTGGAGCCGTTGCTGCTATTGCAAGAGAATCTGCCAAGGTAGTTCTGGTTGCAAATGACAGCCAGACAAAGTAACTTATGTTTCTTCGAGTAGAGAGACACAGCAGTTATACAGACTAATGTTGAAAACTATACTTTTAAAATTGTCATGGATTTCGTCTAACTTGGCACCACCGTCACACCCTTTAGCCAATAGATGTCACTTTGGTCTCAGGAGGCAAATGAGTTGTAGAGTCCACTTTCGCTAAATGAAACTAGCTCTCTATAAGACAACCATCCTTCCCCGTTGGCTTTATTCCGCTGAAGCATGGGTAACGACGCAGTCTGATGAAAATGCCCTTGGAGTGTTTGAGCGGAAAGTACTCCGCATAATCTGAGGCCCTTTAAGTGTAGGAAACGACTACCGCATTCGATAAAGCGACGAACTCTAGGACTTCAATGATGATATTGACAAAGTCAAGCGAATTAATTATGCGAATTTATGAACAAAAAAGCTACTGCGAGAAAAGTCTTCAATGCGGCTGTTGCAGGACGGCGAAGAAGGGGTAGGCCATGCCCCCGTTGAAAGGTTTAGAAGTGAGCACACTGGCTACCTTTGGTATCACCGATTGGAAAAGGCGCGTTCAAAGCAAAGTCGTCTGGAGGAATGCTCTACTTCAGGCCGTAACGGATTGTTATGGCGAGTTAAGAAGGAGAAGATCAGCTTTTCATTCACGATACTTACACAATAGGGAAATATTGAGTGTAAAAATATGTTATAATAACCTTCCTGCTGTTTCATTGCGATAGATGGCGCTAGCAAATGTGCTATGTTAGCTACAGGACAGGAGATCGAGAAGGCTACAGGTTTCTTTTCTATAAAATAAATAAATATAAATAAAGAGCACGCATGCTCTTATGTAAAATTTTGTTGTAGATCGATGCTTGGCTTATTTGTTCTAGATTTAGATTTCCTGTTGTCATTATTTGGTATTCGGCATTTAATATTAGTGTCAATATGAGAGCGAAAGGTTAACTCGTTTGCTCAAGTGTTGAAAGGTTGTTGATGTCGTTTTCGTGAGATGTCGTTGAAGAGAACTCACAGCCCAAATTGTTAATATTATTGTTATCTCTCTACTTCATGGGTTATCAATGCATAGGTGCTACTGCCATATGAGCTTTATTCTAAGAACTTGGCTAAATTGTCTACATAACCTTATATATTCACAGACATAATACACGGCAAGCTTTTTCAAAACTCTCGCATTTTGGAGGTAGATTATGCACAAGGACGCGACATACCGCCTGGTTATACTGGCAAAATCGTTGAAACCCTGCAGGCCTGGGTTAATTCCTGTGATGGTGTATCCACCTGCATTGATATGCAAATTAAGTATGCCAATGCTGAGAAGGCCAAGCGCCTTATTAATAAGGAACGCATTGACCAAGAGGTAACACTAGCTAATGAAATGCCATTAAAAACAAAAAGATTCAGTGATTGTTTTCGCAGTTAATAAACTTGAAAAAAGTTTTAAAAAGCCAGGCTTCTGATAGTGATGAGTCTATGCAGATCGATACACACGGACCAGGCCCAAGTGGCAGCAACATGTCGCAGGAGGTGCGCAAGAAGCCATCGAAAATGAAAAATCCACGCAGTGGTGTGGGTAAGTGGAGTATAAAATTTAGAAAACAAAAACCAAATATTAAGTACTTTACCTCTGGCTCTAAACGGTTTGCAATTTATAGAACTTGGTCTAAATCAAGATTCTCTGTTCAAAATGAATGATGCCAAAATTATGCTTATATCTTATTCATATATGAATATAGGATAAGATGTTACGAGCTTTTAAACGAAGCAAAAATTACCGAACAAGCAAAATGATGATGAATTGACTTCTCTTTCAAGTTCTTTTTTTCTAAAGGAAATGCGTCTTCTATGCTTACAAAATAAAGTTTAAAAAGTTTTTCCTACAGTGTATAAGAAAACTTTGAATCAGATTTTCGTTGCTTTATAAATTAATTATATGTCTTAATAGCTAAAAATTTAATAAGTTTTTTATTTTCGCGTTGTCTTAACAATTTTTATATTTTTGCAGCTGGCCTCAAATTCAGCAAGTGAGTGCAAACCAGCCCAGTGGACAGCAACAGGAAGCTCAATGCTACACCACGCGGCAGTTAGTCCATTTGAGGAGCAACCAACGCTCGCCCCACACCACTCGTTGTGATTTATGTTTAAAATCTATCATTTGTCTAATTACTGTTTATAAGCTATCATCAAATGTAATACGATAAAACTCAGTTCTAAAATTGTCCCTGCTGCCCTTCTGGTAATCGCAAATGATGCAAATGGCAGAACACAAAATCAAATCATCATTAGCTATTGTTCATTAATATATTAATAAAGGTCTATAATATTCGTAATATTTCAAATATTTTCATTTATTTGGTTTTGTAATAAATGTATTTGATTGGAGCTTTGCCACTACATGACGAATCGTAATTCATTCTATTCACCAATCTGTTGCAATGAATTGTATTTTCCACTTTGTCAAAAGTTTTAATTAATGTTTCAGTCGATTAATATTCAATATAGAATTTGTCTATGTGAACATACATATGTGTTGATAAAGTGTATAATATTTCACTAATGAAATGAAATTTGTGGCAAAGAGATAACAGCTAATGCATCATCATAAGCATAAACGTTGAGTTTTCCGCTGGAGGATTTTGATTTTAGCATGCATTGCTTTCGTATTCTATTATGTGGTATATACATATACGATATATAAATACGATATATATATATATATATATTATATCGTATATATATATATATTATAAGTAATTATGGTGGAAAGCATTGAAAAAATTAAAATCTAACTGAAACGCATTTCATTGGAATGGACGAAGAGATGCCTACAAAGCATGGTTGCGCTAACATTTTGTATTGAAGGGCCACTTTATAAATTATCGAAATTCCACGCACTCCTTTCGAATAAAACTTATTTTAATTAGGAGGATTATAATATCTTTGTTGCTTTGTTAGTTTGTTTCTGTTGCTTATACGGTCCGAATCAAGCCGTTAAGGTGCGCAAATTCTGTCACTTGCATGGAGCCCTAGTGTTTCTATGCGCCGAGCAAAGCCTAGAATCATTTTTTTTTTTTTACCAAATTGGCAGAGTCTGTGCCTCTAGGATAAATAGTGAGCCGGCATACCTAAAAAGGCTAAAAATGGGTGTGGAACGCGGCAGGATGAAGATGGCCAACACTGGACGTCTCCAACATGTTAACGAGCACAAACCCTGGTTGTGACAATTAGGAATAACTCTGGAGCCGGTGTTTCGAAGTGTAAGCATGTCTTTAAAGTATAATTTTAGTTGCTTAACCTTTCGGTAAATATGTTAACTTTTTATTTCAATGTCCTGCAACCAATAAGGTCAAAGGTATCGTAGACCATCGTATCGTATCGCACCTATATCTCGGAGCCTAAAAAAGTTAGTGTTGCTGATAATATGCATAGTCATGCAATCCTTATAAACGAATCAATTTGCCGAGAACTGCTTTATTAGCTGCTGTTTTTAGAGGCTTTGTTACCTCTCTTTTCGCTAATCGTAAAAAAAACGTTTACTGGATAAATAGGTTTATTTTCTTTAAGATATGGCTTTAAATATCGGCAAACTAAGCAAGAACTTTACAAAATGTTCTCACAAGAATCAATTAACGTCATCTTGTATCTTTGAATGTAAAAGAGTAAAACTGATTTTTTGACAAAAAGCAAACCTTTTAACACCGGTCTGTGAGAATCAATAAGAATGGACTTTTGTTTTATTTTCTTATAGTTTATTATTTTATTTATCATTGGAATCGCCTTTATATTCGAAGTCTTCATCGGGTACACAAGAAACGGAAACAAAGTGAACAACTGTAGACTGCATGTCTCTTTTGAGCATGTGTACGTCTAAGAGTCAATATGTTAAAATTTGTTAGATAAAAAGATTAAATGACAAAAGAAAGTATTTCAAGTTTGTTGAAATATAAAATACAGATGTGTTTCATAGCATCTGTTCCATGAACACCCAACTTATTCTGCTTTCAAGTTACTTTGGATACAATTTTCTTTAGTGACCAAAATAAACTAGACAAAAGATTTTTTTTTTTTTTAAATTTGAAATCGATCAAATATGTTTTAACAGTTTATTATCATTTCAGTCATACCTCAAATGAACTTCGTATAGACTAAGCATCTACCAAACGCTCGTATATGATATCGCATACGAATGAAATGCGAGACAGCCCGACAAAACGTTCGTATTTAGATTCGAAAAAGATACGAATAAGATTCATATGTCGTTCAGTTTGTGGCAGCAAAATCTTTGTTCAAAATAATACGTTTTTGAATAAAAATAGTATTTTTTACGAGCCGATAGCAATATCGAAAGTGGCTCGCAAAAGATATCGAAAAAGAAACGCCCTTTGTCTTATTCCCATTTTTTTCCCAACAAAAGACTGTTTTTATTTATTATTCGTCTTCTTAATTGTAATCTTCTTCTTCCTTATGTAAATACATTCTTTCATTGGAATTGTGGTTTTACGTGGTGGGTCCCAAACCCTACGCACAATCCTTTCCATTCTATGGCTGCAAATAAATACAAATATAAATTTAAAAAAATTAGTAAATACTTTTATATTAATTACCTGTCTATTAAAAATTCAATTGTATACTGAACAGAACACCTTATTAATGTATGTAATTTAAAAGGATGCGCGACCGCACCATTTGTCCAGCAAAAGAAAAGAGAACAGAGGAATTTTTAAACTCTTCAAGCAAGCCGTATTTACGTGGCGAGTGCGAGTACAACCATGGAATAATAATAATAATAATAATAGGTATGGAATAATAATAATAATAGTTATTATTAATCCATGGTTGTACTCGCACTCGCCACGTAAATACGGAATAATAATAATAAGTATTATTATTCCATGAGTACAACAACAAACACAACATTCGAGAACTCGCCGACCGGAACGATCTGGTAATGGTACAGAGTTTCGTTGTTGAAGAAACACTAGGAAAGCTGAGTCACGATATTACCTCACCGAAAACGTTTTTCGAAACGATATTTAATGTTAAGAGTATGAGGAAGAAGAACAGGAACGCAAAGAGGAAGGTAAAGAGCTACGGAGGGAAAGATGAAGAGTAGGAGGATTATAATCAATCTCGAGACGGGTGCGACGGGTATACATAAAACTTCTCGACTTCCTCTCGTTTACCACTGCTACACCGTCTGTCATAGTTTTGTATGTCAAACTAAATTAACACAAAGGTTGTCAACAGCAATAAAATCCTGTCTGCAAACAAATGCGGTCAAAAGCTTAATATAAATATTACCAAGAATTGTGGCAGTGTGCATAAATCTGTATGACGCCGGAAGGTAGCAACACAAAAGCTTTCTCCCGAAACAATTGGATGCATTTATTGCGCCATAAACATGCGTAGAGAAGGACAGAGAGTCTAAGCTGTTTTTGTTGTCTGCTGTCTTCATCAAAAGCATCACAAACGGCTTATAAAATTTATATTGAGAAATCATTGAGACGCACCAGCAGCGTTCAAAAATTTTGTAGCAATCGTTGCAAATTTTTCAAAACAACAAAACTTTGCATAACTACTACAATGTGAAATCGAATAGAGTGCACATGTTTTTATACCCTGTACAGAAATCGTAAAAGGGTTTTATAGATTTGTGCAAAGTATGTAACAGGCAGAAGGAGGCGTGGCAGAACATATGTTCCATGGGCAAAAATAGTCAGGAGCAATAGTCGAGTCGATATAGACATGTCCGTCTGTCCGTGTTGTCGCACCGTTCTCGGAGACTATAAGAGCTAGAGCAAACATTTTCACCAAAAGAATTTTGTCGATATCTCACCTCCTTCCCCCGTGAAAGATTTTCGCGGTTTTAACCCATACCATAAGAGCTATCCAATTGAAACTTGGCACATTTATGTGCATGCATAGTGTTAAAATGATTCATATCGGATAAGAACTTTAGAAGATATAGCTAATAATGTGCCAATTTTGGGCCCCCGCAACAGAATTTCACTTTTTACAGAAATGTTAAAGTTAACATTTATGTTAACCAAATTTGGTACGTTAGGCTCCATCCCCCCACCCCCTTAGTACCGTTACCGTTATAACACCCATACCCTTCAACGCATCGATACAAAAAAATTTGCTTGAAATTTGGTTTTCATAAAAAAAACGGGTACAGGGTATTCCACTGCCGGCCACCGTCCCGACTGTCTGCATCAAATTTTTATGTCTGTGACCATAGCTTAAGACTGATTGCTGCAAATCACTAATTTATGTTCATTACCGCTTGCAAGCATTTTCATTAGAGCCAAATGCAATAGGTAGATGTTGATGTAAGTATGTACGCAATTATGCTCAGAGGGAATACATAAATGCATTCAGAGTAGTTTGCTGAAGTTATATATGCATTATTATGCAACCACTCTATGGCTCTCGACTGTTCCCTGCTAAGGTGGCAATTAACTAATGCAGTTTAATGAGTCCTCATACATGCAAAGGACACAGGGTTGGCAGACAACAAGTTCATTTATAATATAAATCATAAGCTACGAACGCAATAGCTCAATTCTCTTTTATGTCCACTTAAGCCACACTTCCATATGACCGCAGATATAAATCTCTAGGTACATCTTAGAAGTACATATAAGTGGTTTCAAATCAATGTTCTTTGGGTGGTCAGTGAATGCTATGCCTTTAAAATAGGTGCTAAAATGTAAAGATCTTCGTTGTTTTAATGGCGGGTTGCTATTTTGCGCTTTAGAAAATGTTTCCTTCAGAGGTTTAACTCTTTTAAATGCTCAGCAAGCTTTAGATTTATTGGATTTTATGTCTATTGAGGTTGATATTCTAAACAAAAGCACGCTGAGATAAAGAGCATTAAGTTACAAAATGGTAGATCAACGAAATTGATGGTTCTTGAAGGAGTTTATAATTATTAAATATGCGATTATTTCGTAACAAGCTCAAGATAATTTTATTCTTATTATAACAGTTTTTCTTATTGTTTTCGTAGGGATATTATATGTATATTAATTAAATACGAATTTCGTGCAGCTATGCAAAACAGGCGCTTAGGTGAGATAACAAAAAATTATTTCTTATTACCCAAAACTGTGTGCATAGGTGTTTTAAGCACTATCAATTGATAACACTGATCAACACCAGGTCATATGTTGGGTGAAAATATTTAAACTACCTTCCCTCAAAATCGCTTCGAACTCAGATTCCACCTAGGCAAATATAGCGGCTATATCTCTATTCTCAAATAAAGTATCAACTTAATTAAAATATGAAAATGAAATGAATACCACTACAATTCTCAAGTCATCTGTTTATTCTGCTGGAATATCCCTGTCTTGTTCCCCTGCAACCTTATCTTTCGCTGTTGGCTCCGACTCTACATGTGAATTTTGAAGAAATCCAACTTTCGCTATCAGGTCCTAAAAGCTCACTTTTTTTAAAGCAGTTAGTTATGGTTTCACGCTCCCGATCCCATGTTTCTGTAACGTATTGCAAAGCCTTCAGGAGTGACAAAGATTGCATGAATTTCTTTAAAGTATCGCCTGCTTACAATGCGACCAGTTCCTTACGCACTAGGATTTATCGGTGCTCTATCTTAAATGATCCAATTATCACTTGGTCTCAAGGCTGCACTTAAGCGTTGATGTTAAATTAACAAAATTTTGCTACATTATATTACCACAAACATTATCATTTTGCGTCGAGCTTTGCATTTTTGTTTGCATATTATGGCAAAGGCGTTTGGAGAATTTTTAAAATATTGATGATTATACTCTATACACAAAGTGTAAATGGGTATTATAGACTTGTGCAATGTGTATAACAGGAAGAAGGAGCGTGGCAGACCCTAAGTTCCATGGGCAAGAATGTTCACGAGCAATAGTCGAGTTGATATAGACATGTCCGTCTGCCCGTCTGTCTGTCCGTGTTGTCCCATCGTTCTCGGAGACTATAAGAGTTTTTTACAAAACGATGCGCACTTTCTCTGGGTAGATCAAGTTTGTCAAATTATGTCGATGTCTTACCCCCTTCCCCCTTGACAGATTTTCGCGGTTTTAGCTCACACCTTAAAAGCTTTGCAACTGAAACTTGGCACAGTTATGCAAACTATTACTGTCCATGTGTAGTTTAAAAATTATTCATATCGGATAGGAATTTTAGAAAATATAGCTAATAATGTGCCAATTTTAGGCCCGTCCTCCTATGAACTGCAACAAAATTTCACTCTTTATTGAAAAGGTTAACTAAGGTTAATATTTAAGTTAACCAAACGTGGTACGTAGACTCATTTTAGGCTTATGAACCTGACAATGATGACCTTTTTTCAAATCATCCCCATCAACGCGGCGATACAAAATTTGGGTACAAATGCATCAACATTTTTTTTAAGCATTGGTCAATGACAAAAGCTTACACTTGTTAACAGCGAAGTTAATTAATTATATCATAACGAAGTCATCCTACTTTTCTACATTTTGGTGATTCACCTTTCAGGTGAATTTGGCATTGCTTTTAAATGTAATGTTGACTTTGTTTTACCAATTTTCGGAGCTTCTATTATGTATTTAGAGATGAAAAATTTCGTGAATTGCAAACACCTGTACAAATTTTGTACCCAAAACAGGCTACAGATGGCGATGGTGCATTTTAATGTGCAATTCGCTGCATAAAACCAACTTTTAAATCAAACAATAGTGAGCGCTTAAGTGAAAAGGAATCTTAAGTGGAATGCACCTACGAGACAAAATTTAGACCATTTTCACATTTCTAAGCAGCGAAAGGTACATTTGGGGCACTTACTATATGTCGAAAGTGCAGCTATGTGAGCGAGCAGGTAAACGGAATACACTGTACTATCATATTCGGTTATACCATTACTTATTAGTTACTTATAATATTTCTTAACACTCTTTCAGTTGATTTTTAAAATAAACAAATGTTCAAAACTTTTCATAATGTGATTCCACATAGAGCGTCTGCTCGAGGTACGAAGAAATCCTGCAGCAAGAGCTTCAGTAAAAGACAAAACTAAAATTGGAAATTGTTTAACGATGCACTCATCAATACCCTTCATGAGATCGACATGATTCATAATACGCTTTGGCACAATTTTCCAAGATACCGGCGCTCACGTGGGCAGACGATCTTTTTGAGGCCCAAATATTCATGTAATATAGAATGCACTAATGCCCATGGATGCCTCAATCTCACTGTGTGTCACTGCTGATCTTGGATTATCAATTATGCACACATCAGTGGTTTCTGGTTTTTGGACGATCCTCACGGATTGCGTCAAGCTACGAAGGACGACGATGATTTAAATCATTGTACCAGATTCTCACAGTGGCTAAACGCGGTGCATCATCGGCAAAAGTCAAAGTAAGTTGTTTGAAGCTTTCCTGAATTGATAATAAACGTCGAAAATTGTAATAAATCATCGTATTTTCATCCGAGATGAATTTTACAAGTCTGTATACAATAAATAGAGTCACCGTACGAAAATAATTGGGATCTAATGAGGCTTAACCGTGTTTTAATAGGAAAGTAAAGGACATAATTATAAAGAGCTAATATGACCAGAAGATGCGTGCTTCTATGTTATAAGAATGATGAAAATCGGATTAATCCAAGTTGTAAAAAAAATTTCCAATAATAAAAAAATAGAATAAATTGCACCCAAATTCGAATATATGTAATCATGGTTATATATAAGCTAAGATCGCCAACTTTGGCTGCACGTATGAGCCTTATCACCAAAACTGTATTGATCTTTTGTCAAAACAAGCTTCCCTACTCCCGCAATCGATTTAGCTTGATTATTGGCACATCACGCCACATATTGGTTTAATAATTGCCAAAAAAAGATTTTCGACAGAAGGGTGCGGGGCATCCCACTGTCGGGCACCGTCTCGACACTCTGTATTTTTACGATGAATTAACGAGATTACTGTTTATTATAACGGTGGTTATTACTATTATCTATAAGTTTGAAGTAATATAAGTTATTGGTTTTAGTATTGAGGTCATTGAAAGACAGTTGTTGTATTTAATTAGAAAAAATAATAATGACATAATTAAATAAAAATGCGACATTGAAAAAAAGGCGCGTGGCAGTCATTAAGGCTTGGAGCTTTGTAGAATAATGTAAGGTACGATTACTATTCTACTTCTAGAATATGGGTACAGGCTTGCATGCATACATATGTACTTTTTGCGGTGTCTGAAAAGAGGTAACTACTCTGAGTAATCATTTATTATATTATTCTACCATGGTTGAAGTACGAATATGACAAAAACTTGGTATTTAGAAAAGTTGTAGCTAGAATCGTGAAATTTAAGGTTAGAAAAATAGTTAGTGAATTAGCAAAATAGTTAGTGAATTAGCAAAATAGCGTAATAGAATTTGTGGTAATAAGTAGATTTTGCCGTGGAGGGAATATTTAATCAAATTTTGAGTTTTTGTGATGATGGCGGTGTTCCGAAAACGTGACGTCACACGTTTCTTTAGAATTCAAACATAACGATCAAAGATATGCCCTAAATTTGTGGATCTGATCTGCAATTACTCAGTTGATATTCTATCCAAGTTTCTAATGCCCAAAGCTGAATTGATTTTTTTTGTTGCACGTTTTGTGACGTCACATTGAGGGTAGTGGGTTGCCTAAATGTGACTATTTGGGATAAAAATCTTAAAAATTTTATTTATGTAAAGCCCACTGACTGTTCCATATTTTGTTGAACAAATATTTCGAGCAGGTCGCGATGTAACTGCCGAAGGAGCACAGTTTCAATTATCTCACATTTCTGCAAACTTGAACGCATTATACTTTGACATAGAATTAGGGAGCAACAGCTTTGCAAGCAAAGAATATTTAAAACTTGTTCTGAATGCTTACACACGACAGTTTTAAGGGAAATAGTTTCGAAGTGAACTGCATTTCTGGATGCAAAGTCTCGATCGCTATTAGCTCTAGTAACGGTCACTAATCCCTAGGCTAATAGGTACGACTTGTGCATAGTAGCGGCAATTAAATAAGATTATTAACAATGTACCAATTATCTTATATAATGTATAGCTATACTATTAATATATGTGTTATGTTATTAGTTCACCGGTTTTTAGTTGCTTAAACTTTGAGTCATACACGTCTATGAGCTGCACTCTCTTATCGATAGCATTAAATACATTTTATTAATAAATTAAACAGCTTTAATCTCTGAATCAGCAGTTCATTATAAACCCTCGTCGTGTGAAAATGTCTAATATGGTTTTCATCTTGTTTTTGTTAGTGTTGCTAATACTTTGTGTGATCTATGCAGTGCGTCGTTATATATTAGTTACCAAGCCCATTGATGCCCAGTTTACTGGACCTACGGCTTGGCCTATATTTGGTAATGTACTGCAGCTTGGCCTAAAGCAAGAAAGTAAGTACATCATGTTTACAAAATTTTTATGAAATGCTTGTAATAGTACAAACGTCAAGTAAAAAATGAATTCTTAATTGGTCTGCTTTCATAACCAGTAGTATTATGTCGAAAAAGGAAAGAAAGGGAAAATGATCGTCTGTGAGAATGAGCACCCATATCTCTTAGACGTAAAAAGTCAAAGACAGATCAAAAGGTTCCGTCGTGGAGCCATCCCACTCTTATCGTCACAAATCATGCATTTTGGAAAAATAAAGTTATTTTCAAAATTGTAATCGCATGTAACAGAGAATTCCTTAAGCTTCAAGTGATACTGCGATAAGTGTGTTGTGAATAAAGGGGCCAAACGTCTCTCAACTTCTTATCAACAGATTTTCAAAATTTTAACGATTCATTGAATAATAAGCGCATTTTAGAGGCGTAAGAAGTACAACTTTCTTGTCTAAAAAAATAGAATGCGTAGATTCAACCTTCAATGCTGGTGTTTACAAATTCTAATATTATTATATATACATTTATAAATATGTTGCTGACCTGTGTTTTAGTGCAGTAAAAGATTATAAGTGAGATAATGGTTTGTCAATCCATCACATTTCACATTTGTTCAGCGGATTTTTTAATCTCCGCCGCGTTTGAACTTTTTAGAACGGTTTTTTAATACTTAAAACAACAAATAGCAAATACCAATCAATCGAGGTCAAAGTAAAGTAAATCAAGGGTTTGACGAATCGACGAAAGTTGTCTTGTTTGTACGCAATAAGTTTTGGCACCATTTTACAAAATTGTAAGACATATTTTTTTTTTTTGTGTGTGTGTTTTCCCTTTTTGACGCTAGAGACCTAATGGTTTAGATTTATTTAATTTTTATACCCTGAACACATAGTGTAAAAGAGAGAGAAATAATCTGGAGCAATAGTCGCGTCGATATAGCCATGTCCGTCCGTCCGTCTCTCTGTCCGTCCTTCCGTATAAACATTAATATATCGAACTCCATAAGATTTGGAGTTACAAAAATATTACTAAAATGTCAATTTTTCACAGCTCCTCCTAAAATATATAGTATCAAAAAATATTATGGTCTTTTTTAAAATAGCCCAAAAAACATTTATTTTGCGAAAAATTGTGAAATCCTCGTAGACGTCCTTTTTTAAACAAAATTGTAAATAGATAAGTTTTACAATAATCCAGTATTGCGATGGGTGAATATGTTTAAAAAACCTTCCCTCAAAATACAACTGCATTTATTGCGATTACCCTCATGATTTGAGAATTTGGAGAGCATCGGTATTTAAGAGGAGAATTGATTTGTCCAAACGGTTTTAGGCTACATTTCTTATTTTAACTTTTTTTTAGGCTTGATAGTTATTTGCAGAGAACAAAATGAGACAAATCGAAAAGAAAATAAAGAAGTTTTATTTAATAGAACATATAAAAATGTGCTTTAATTTCTATTATTCTTCTTGTAAAGCTCAATGTCGTCGTAGAGCTCATAGAGTTTGTCGTTCCATTGGGTGACCAAAGATCTTTTTGAGTACTTTTCGCTCAAACAGCCCAAGGGCATTTTCATCGGACTGCGTCACCACCCATGCTTCAGCGCCATAAAGCAAAACGGGAAGGATGAGCGTCTTATAGAGTGTTAGCGTCCGGGAGTAGTCTCTACTACTCATTTGCCTACTGAGACCAAAGTGATATTTATTGGCAAGATTGTTTCTCCGCTTGATCTCAATGCTGCCATTGTTGACAAAATCGTACATAACATCATAAGTATAGTTTTCAACATCAATCATCATCTGAGAGTTAAACTGCTGTGATCGTAGTTACAATAATTTTGGCCGACATCTAATAGTTACGTTAGTGATGCGATCATCTTTCATTGAAGTGAATTGGCAAATAAACGATATTAAACCACTTGAAATATCTACCGAAATTTGTCCATTTCCGATTCGCAGCAGTTTAATGTTCATTGGAAGAATTTGTTTTTGTTGACGTTACCATTCAAATGTCGCACGTTGTGATCATGTTTTATCAACTAGCCGAGCAGAACATCTCTTTTTCTCAATTTGCAATCATTCTGATTCAATTTAAATAGCACGTGCTGTGATATTTCGACGCCAATGTTACCATGACCTCTTCTTTGTATCGTAACCAGTATTAAACCGTAAATGATCATCACTTTTTATAAATCGCACATAAAGTTTTCACTAATCAATAATTTATCTTTGATATAAAAAGCAAACGAAAAAAAATGTGCAATTGAATTTTGAAAATAAACTGGAAAAAGAAACCAAATCGTTTAGTATTCTAAACCAATGCAATTGGGTTCCTTTTTTCGCTATCATACAAAACCAATGAATTCTCTTTTCGTGTAATCGAAATATCAATAATATCAGTCTGAAATTGACAATCCACAGTTTCTCAATGTTATATTACGTAAATGTAAGCTATATCCTTCCAAAAATTAATGCGATATTATAAAATAAAGTTATCATATCAGAAAGAACCAATTCATATTTTATGATATGCATACAAGTATCGAGCTACCGTTACTAGTTCTTTGTTGTAATGTGTTTTTTTATTTTTTATTTTAAGCTCAAATAACCAAATAGTATTGTTTATTAAATGATTTGCTATTTTCGTTTAATTATTATCTGTTTTTTTATCTCATTTTTTTAAGTTTTGTTCTAATTAGAAATGGTAGTACTTGTTGTCGTTGCTGTTTTTGTTGTTATCTGTTTGTAGAAACTGGCGTTTGAACGGAACGCACAATAAAGCTAAACTTTTAAATTTTTAATTGGCTTTTTATATGCATTTTTATTTTAGCGCCATTTGGCATTCAGCTGTGTATTTTAATTGTTATGTGCTCAAATAATTTTTTTAAACACATTTGCAAACGAGTTCTAAGCAAGTGTTCGGGGCAAGCGATTTGACAGACAAATATTTTATTTTTTATAGATTTGAATTTTGCCCTAAAATGTGATAAAATGTCCATTGATAACTGTTAGATATTTGTAAAGGTCTGGCAGCCTCTTCCGTATACTTGTAAATTAGCTAGTTCAAATGGCACACTGAATAAAAGATCTCTTGATATAATATTAATACTTTAAAAACGGATTCTAATTATTACCAAGTGCTTTAATACAACGAAGGTCTTCTTTTTTTACTTTTCCGCAAAAAAAAGAATTGCGATTTGCCAAAAAACTAAAATCCAAATTCTTATGTTTTTCGACGATTTAAGCAATCTGACAACTTTTCCTTCGATTTGGCGATGTTTTTGTGTTGGGCATGTCTTCAAAGGGTTTCGTATTGAACATGAGCACTCTAGTTGGGTCGCCAGAAGCATAATAAGAGCAAAAAATTTTCAACAATCAATCAACAACAAAAAAATTTTTTTTGTTTTATTTTGTGCAAGCTAATTTCGGTTGTTTCGATAAAAGTGCGGAAAAGCCTGAGTTGGTTACCAACTGTTTATTTAATTTCACATTGATAAATAAAAAAATCTTTTATCTCATTTTTTATCCATAAAATATTTATATAAATAAATAAGTTGATTAAATTATCTGTTAATCAAATAACTGGTACTTTAGCAGGAAGCTAAAAGCGCAGATATCATACTCGTTTTTTTGTTTATGCACAAATAATCATTTTCTTCAATCGAACAGTTGAAAAATGTGTATAAAACAAAGCGAAGACTCTGAATTTAAAAAAAGCGCATATTGAAAAAGTTTGATGCCGACGGTCGAGACGGTGGTCGAATGCATTGTACTAATATTTCAAAATAGAAGTAAATTTCTGTAAACTTTGGTATCGATGCTTTCATGGATGAACCATCCACAATTACACCTAAACATAATGTAAGCTTATCTAGGACACAGTATTTGCAATCAACTAAGAGAAAAAACACCATCAGCCTAAGCCGCCGTGTTGGGATTCGTAAAGAGCTAGCAAAAACAGCCTGAGGGGTTCGTTGAGGCCTACGACCAAAATCGCCAAATACTCTACCATAATAATTTAAATTGACAGTTGGTAACCAACTAAGGCTTTTCCGCACGTTTATCAAAACAACCAATTTTAGCTAAGAGAAATTTAAACAAAAAAAAAATGAAAAACAATTTTTTTTTCAAAATTATTTACTCTTATTATTCCTCTGGCGACCCAACTATAGTGACTCGACTGGTCAAATTCAATAGAAAACCCTTTGGAGATATGCCTTATACAAAAAGATCGCTAATCGAAAAAGTTGTCAGAGTGCTTAAATCGTCGAAAAACATAAAATTAGAGATTTTAGTTTTTTGGCCAATCGCAATACTTTTTTGCGGAAAAGTAAAAACATCATCCCTTACCAGATCCTAAGCTTCCTAATCTCCCTTTCTACTGTTGTGGGGCGTCTTAAACTAGAAACAGGAAAAGACAGTCTAACCGTCTAAGCCGTCCTTGCATAGACAAAGTCAGAGTAAGCGAGAGGGACGTCGCCGCGCAGTGTTGCAACTAGAGTTTCCCCCTAATCAGTACTTCAATACTAACTATTACTACTATAATTGGTAATTAATAAATAAACGTTACAATTATCTATTTAAACGATGAAAAATTAAAAATAAATTTATACTCCAAACCGCTCTAATATAAATGTCCTGTTTAAGAACGAATACATTATAAACTTCCAGTCTAATAAAATATCTCTATGGTGAGCTCTGTCCATTACAATGCATTGAGTGGTGCAGGCATTACCAAGGTGAAGGCATTGCTGTGGAGGATTTCGGATTGAGTACATTCGTTGATTTGCTTTATTAGACATTCCGGTCCCCGAGGTCTAGGTAGACTACTTATCATTTTTGCAAATGGGCTGCAAATTTGTAGCAACCATTGCACTAGGGTGGGAAGAAAGAGTACCAAATTTTCAAACGGATGTAACTTCTTTGTTTTTGAAGTAAAAAATGTAGCTATCGCGAAGACCTGTACAGCAATATATGATTTTTAAGAATCGGGTATCATATACCAAAGTTATAGAAAAAATCCTTTTTTGGCAGTACTCAGAGTTCTTTGATATACTTTCGACATAAGTTTTATAAAGAGTCGTCAGGAAACTTTATAACGACAGAATTTGAATATTTTTGGTAAGATGATTATGCTCGATATGCATAATCTCGCCTCAAGCCATCAACTGAGTAAATATCAAATGGGCTCAAAAATATAGTTCCTTAACAGTTTGCGGAACTGAGTTATATTATAAATAAAGAATATTCTGAAGAACAGAAGTTGTGCGTGTTTTGTTGAGTATTAGAGAGATGTCTTTCATAACACTGTGCGACAGTCAAAATACACTCGACAAGTTACATAGTGTAGAACTCAAAACCATTTTTTTTGTTTCCCTCTGGTTTTCCCTCCAATTTTTTTTTTATTGATAAATAACGGTTTTTATAAACTTTATTTACTAATACATTGATATCTGGGTCATTTTAAGAGCAATTTTCAAAATTGAACACGATCTGAAAAGAAAATTTATTGACCTTGAAAATGTTATAAGAATATCGATTATTCGATTTCCCATAGCATGAGTTTTAAACTGGTACAAATGGAAAAATGTTTTTTCCCAAATTTTCCATGTTTGACGGCTGTTAAATGCAAAAATTTACATGAAAAGTATCAAATAAGTATTAATTTTAACTAACACTGTACGAAATGCTTATCCTTCCCATTTTGCTGTATGGCACTGAACCATGGCCGATGACGCGGTTTGATGAAAATGCCCTTAGAGAGTTTGAGCGGAAAGTACTCCGTAAGATTTTTGGCCCTATATGGAACGATGAACTCTATGAGCTCTACGACGACATTGACATAGTCAAGCGAATTAAGATCCAGCAGCTCCGCTGGCTAGGTCATGTTGTGCGTATGCGTGAAGAAGCTCCTGTGAGAAGACTTTTCAATTCGGTTGTCTAAGTGAAGTGACGAAAGGGTAGATCATGTCTCCGTATCACCAATGGGACCAAGCTCGCGCAAAGCAGGGACGCTTGGAGGAGAGCTTTACGTCAGGCAGTAACGGGTTATTATAGCCAGTTAAGGGAGTAAGTAAATAGGGAATTTTCACAAGAAGTGCAGCTTTGTCGAATCATGTCGATATCCCACCCCATTCCCCCGTGACCAAATTTCGCGGCTTACACCCTCACCATAAAATCTATCCAATTGAATTTTGGAACAGTTATGCACGCTCTTACTGTGTATGTGTGGTGCAAAAATGATCTAATCAAGATCGGATAGAAACTTTAAAAAATACAGGTCCATTTTGTGGCAATTTTGGAACCTCCTCCTATAAACTGGAACAAAATTCTTCTTCTTGTTATAGCAATGTTAAGGTTAATATTTATGTTGTTTACCAAATTTGGTACGTAGACTTATAAACTAATACCGCTGTCACACTGGAGTCGGTAAAGAGCCGCAAGCGAAAAAATGCTGTCTTTCTGGACCAATTGCGGTATCATCGACACCAGATGCAAACACATTCCGCTTTATTCTGAAACTTTCTTCGAATATAAAGACGATTGTTATGGGCACATCATTTTCCCAATAGTTGCGGTGACGTGCCTTCAAAAATATGTAACTGTTTAAATATATTCATAGCACTCTAAATAATCCAATCACTTTCATCCATATTTCTTGACGATTTGGCTCTAAAGCTAATTTCGAGGCAGCATCGACTAATTTTGCACTTTGCTGGTTACGTACTACTGATAGGTCAACATCATCATTGGGTACTCAATCAATGGATTCCGAAATTTGCCAATGTTGCATTATAGCAAGCTTGTTATGATTATTTTTTTTTTCCGTTTTTGATTTTTCCTAAAACTACAAACAGCTGTTCGGCTTCGGCTTTTGACAGCAATGTTGACCATTTGCCAAATCATCCCATTTACGCATCGATATAAAAAATTTGCACATGAATTATGGGTACAGTGTGTCCCACTGTGGGGCGGGGCGGACTGTTTGAATCAAATTGTTTGTTAATTAATTGATTCAATAAAAGTAAATGATTTTGGCTTATAAGCTTTATGGATTTTAAATTGCAGTCGGGATCCGACTGCGGTGTGACCGCTAGTATTATATAAATACAGTAAATAATGGACCTACACCGGAATTTTAAGGTGCTCTAATGTGACATCTAAGTGTAGATATAGCACAACATAAGCCGAAGCTTTAGCCTCTTGACTACCGATTAAAGTGCCTGTGTCCCTTTTGGGTAGGAGCGGATTGTATCTATCTCCTCTTCTGCATTATGGGCAGCAACAGCCGGTTGAAACGCAACTCCACGCCGAACACAAGGTACTACGCGCGAGTTACTACCCACAGCCACCACGTTACTCCCACAATGGAGCCGACCTCAATAAGCAGCCTTGGAAACTTCTCAAGTCGTGGTACCGGAATTAAGCGGTCATTAGGCCAGCGTTTTTTAACCACGACAAACTAGGATTTAGAGAACACCAGTTTTGGAAAAATGCCCAGGAGTGGTTGTCACTCCCCCGTGATCAGCACTATCGTCCCATCTGTGTTCCACGCACACAAATGTTATCTTCTGCTTCTAACCGAGACCTGATCACCTTACTCCAGCATGTATGAAAGTATCTACATTTATGTCTCTTTTCACAAGTTCGACATGACTTTAAGCAATTTCCTATTAGGAAGTTCCAATTGAGAAGTTTTCCTATTGGGAATTTGGTTATTATTGGGGCAAAAATTATTTTTATGCAACTTCACCTTCAGTATTCTAAGGCCAATATCGTTGAAATTTGAAATATAGATCGATAATACATTTATAAATGCCTGTGGCAATTTTCAAATCAATATGTTACGGGGTGTGGCAGTAATTTACGTAAATCAATTGCAGGGGAACGGAACTTTTATTGAAAAAGGTGAATACAGTTTTAATTTTGTAGCTTTAGCTCCCATAAATCCATATCTACATGTAGTGGAATTTTGAAGCAGTTATAGGCGAAGGGGGTGAAATCAGTACATTTTTGACTATAACTTTTTATGTATTTATCCGATTTAGACAATATATTTTTAACGAAGATGCACATAATCACGAAGCACACCTGTGCCAAGTTTGAAACCATTTGATTAAACGTCTGCTGGGGGAAACCGGGGCATATATCAACTCAATTCGCATCTTTGGTTTTGTTTGTGTCTCTAGCTCTTATGGTCTCGCAGATCTATCAACTCATACAGACAGACGGACTCGCTACCCGAGTCAATGATAAGACTATTTGTCCATGGAACTTATGGTCTGCCACGCCTCCTTCTTTCTGTTACATACATTGCACAAACCTATAATACATTTGTACACTATGTGTACAGGGTATAATAATGCTGTGTGAATGCATTGATCTGCCCTGATAGCTACTTTTGTAGAAAATGGCTCTGTTCCGTTGCACACCGGTCTTTTCCAACACTCTTTCATTCATCAGTTTAAGAGGTCACACGGTGCAAGAAACAATCAGTTAATCTGTACTCATGCACATACTACGCAAACTATTTAAAGTGGATAAATGCAATTTTGATTCAGAAATGTGATAACCAGTTACCTTACAGTTAACTATTATAATAAATTTTACTGGGTAGTCAAACAAAATTTATAATGTGTTAATAACCACTAATGAAATTTCATTAATCGATGAACCAATTGAAAGAATTAATCAGAAAGTCATATTTTAAGTAGTAGAGTAGTAGCAATAGTACATTGCAATGAAAACAAAACAATTTTCTCATCACAATTATACGAATGTAATAATTATATCACTTTTATGGATGTTTTAATTACTGCTTAGACTAATGTCTATATATCCCGGTTGCTAAGCTTGATTGACGATGAACACACACACACAATTTGTGTGTTGCTGATATACATATGTAGTGTGTTTTATGTTATTCAAGCTCAAGATCGGGGTCATAAATGCGAAAATAAAAGCTACCATGAATGACACAAACTTGTTTTATATATACTTTTTTATGGTTTTTTTCTTGAAATTTTATTGGTTGTCAGAAATACGAATTTTTTGTTTATTGCTTAAGCAAATATCGGCTGAATTGAAAGCGAAATTACTTTTGATACGCCTTAGAACGAACCGGTTCGACAAGCAGCACATAACATAGTTACAGTTAGATGTGCATATATTAAACTCATCTTTATACGCAGTTCTTGAAAAATTAAAAAGTGAAATTTATAATTCCGATAAGCCAAAGAGGGCGGCTTAGGGATTATCACTAGCAATAATAGGTATGCTCACTGTGCTCACTGATAAGAGAGAAGCGAAATACATTTTTGATCTGCCATACACAAATTTTCGCTTTTATTTTGTGGTTTCTTAAGAAATTACAAAATTTACGCGTTATAAGATTAGAACTTAGGTAAAGGTAGAGATAAGTCGGGGGAGAATCCAATTCAAAACTGACTAGTCCATTGCTCACACGGTCAGATGCCTTAGTGATGACCATGATGACCATGATCATGCTGCTCCTCGTGGCTTGGATGCGCAGCGTTCCAGGCAAGAGAGCGTACTATGGCCTCGGGTGTTGGTGGTGGTGTGGGAATCCAGCTGCCAACGGGCTGATAACCATGCTCATCAGCCACATACTTGATATCAACATGTTCACCTTCTGGTGAGATCCAGCTGAAGGCGCCATGAATGTTGCCATGCTCATCGCCGCTGGCCGACTGGCTAATATGATTGGTGGTCTCCAATTTCGAGTCGAAGCCATCGGCACGCACATCGCTGACCCACTCGTGCACCTCAGCATGTACATCATCGCTGCTGGCATGGCTACCACCATGGTGGCTCACGGGTTGGTGGTGCACCACGGGATGGTCCACAATATGGTGCGGGGCTGAGTGACGGCTGACGCCGGCGACGGCCAAACCAAGCAGAGCGCTGAGCAGTAGCTACATGTAAAGATGGAAGTGAAGTTATAGCTAGAGCTACCTGTAATGAGTATTCCTTGAGTGCTACTTACGACTTTGAACATGTTGCTAGTGCGGTATGAGAACGTGTTGAACGTTGACTGGTGCTTGATTTGAGGCACACAATGCCTTATATATGGATCAACTCGCACCAAGTTCACCCATGGAACACCATGCTTTTGACTTTTGTCGCAGTGTCCAATTATAACGTTGAGTTATGGGTTTAAATGCGCCCACACCCAAAAATACAGCAACAAAAAAATAAAGGTGCTAAGCGCGCTTAGAAACAATGTTTATTTGCTTTTTGATGACGCAGATATTTAAGCAATGTACGGTTATAATCTTTTAATGTATGCTTAAATCAAATAACAATAAAGTGCAAAAACGCAAACAAGTTAAGTGGAGATTCCACCAAAACAGCACTGGACGGAACCGAGTTGCAGCATGCGCAAAGAGCAGCAGCAGCAGCAGCAACCACAAACGGGTTCATCTTCAAAGCAATCCAAAAGAAACACGTTCCTAATTTTTTTGCCGGGCGCATATATAAGCACCAAAACGGGCAAAATAGTATCATTCAGTGTTCTAGTCTGACAATCCAAACAAAACTCTTCCAAAATGTTCAAGACCGTAAGTAACAGCGCCCTGCACTTTCTGCAATGAAATCTACTAAAATATACTCTAAACTGGCAGCTGCTCCTTTGCGCTCTGGTGGCCTTCGCCGTCGCCGATGATGATGCTCATGCCGAGATCAAGGCTTTGGAATCCGATGTGCGTCCAGATGGCTTCAAGTCTCTCTTGGAGACCAGCAACAGCATTCACCAGCAAGCTGACGGTGATGAGCATGGCAACATCCATGGTGACTTCAGCTGGATTTCGCCCGAGGGTGAACATGTCCAGGTTGCCTATGTTGCCGATGAGAATGGCTACCAGCCCAAGAGCGATCTGCTGCCCACACCACACCCAATTCCAGCTGCGATCGCGCGCGCTCTTGAATACATTGCTGCCCACCCCAGCCACGAGGAGACTCATGGTCATCACTAAAATGTTCTAAAACGAATTGTGTGAAATAAATTCCTGCTAAGCTGCAAACGATTTAAAAATAATCTCTTGGATTTTTATTTTTAGAGTCCAGCATATAAAATTTCTTTGCGACCTCTTCGTCTTCTTAACTGGCCGTTACCAGGCTACGGCCTGATGTAGAGCACTCCTTAAACCAATCCCACCCCAGCAGATTTTCTTTCAACAACAGTAAAGAGTCCTGTAACTGTTCGCTTAGTTCGACCAATGATATCGATGGCAGAGGACAAGGCGTCGTTCATAGGGAATCTTCCGATCTAGGCATATACAGCAAAAGAGCTGGTGCATACTGATTGGCGTACCCTTTCAATGACATTTAACGAATTGCATTCGTGCAACATTTAACCTTATCGCCCATGAAATGCTTCAAAATCAAATTATTTTAAAATATAGTCACCAAATTTTAATGGAAGACTCATGAGCTGGTTCGGAATTACCCTACAAGCCTAGAGCCGTAAATTTTCAGAGGCGTTAAATATTGGCGGGACATTAAATATTTGTTTCATTAGTGAAAATCTGGTACTTCACAGTAATGTTAATTTTGGAACACCTGAACAGTGGGTATTCTGCCCGTTCTGAAATTTCCGTGAACAAAGAACATCAAGTTTTTCAGATAGCATGAATAAAAAGTAAATTCGTGACGAATTTATAGAATTGAAGCCGAGGATGCCGCTTAGCCATGACGAAGTTAGTACTGTAATTAAGGGGCTCAATAACAACTAACTTGCTACCTACAGAGTTCTTCAAGATTAAAAATAACTTGTTAGTGTGCATGAACCAGCTCTTTTGCATAATATGAACGTTGTGTGAGCTACTAGAGCTATTCACGAAAGAATTGTTTGGATGTTATCAGTGTGGCTTTATGCCTGGTTAGTCCACTATTGACCAGTTATTCAAACTACACCATATCCTGGAAAAGATCCCCGAATACCAAATTGACAGTCAACATCTCTTTGGCGATTATAAAACACCATTTGATAGTCCGTTGAGGGATCGGTATCCTTAACAAGTGGGTGCTACTTTGCAGAATGGCTTGAGCATAAGAGTAGGAAAGGAGCTAAGCTTCACACACCCCCTGCGACCTCTTCAACATTGGGTCGTGTTGGGAAAGTACTAAGCGAGATGTTAAGGGAGCCTTTGCGTCTAACGAAGGAGAATCTGCCCTGGTGGGTCTGATTGTAGACAAAGTATATGGTTTCTTCGATTAAAGAGACGCGGCGTTTGGACTCTTGCTAATAGATGTTACATTGGTCTCAGTAGGCAAATGTGTAGTAGAAACCGCTTATCCTTCCCGTTTTGCTTTATGGCGCTGAAGCATAGGTGATGACGCAGTCTGACATAGTCAAGAGAACCATCATCCAGCGGCTCCGATGGCTAGGCCTGTTTTTCCAATCGATGAAGAAGCTATTGCGAGAAAGGTCTTCAATGCTACTATTGAGAAAAGCCAACTATGAGGCATTCCAGTGCTTGTTTGGAAAGAATATGTAAAGAGCCCACTAACTACCATTTTCATCAGTAGAAGGATATTCTAAAAACTAAGAAAGCTATTGGCATTTTATCCTCAAGACCTCACAAAGTATATATCAACAGTGCAAGGTGTAAAATGATCGGCAAAAAAAGAATTCGATTTAGTCCGTCTGTCTATCCATATGTTTATTTGTCTATCCGGGCGAGGGTTCCTCCGAGGCAAAAAGAAGAGCTCGGAGCATGATAAAAGGTGCGTCCTATGCTCCATTCACTTGCAGTCAGTTTTATTTTATATTTAGTGCTCGATAGCTGATAGATGATAACAGACCATTTCAGGGATCAGAAATTTGGCAAAGAAATGAAGATTCGCGGAAATGCTTCATAGCGTTTCTCTGCGCTGGGCACGTGGCAAAAGCCTCATAATTTGCACACGACAAATTGCAGAGTAAAAAGTCAAATCACTTTTCCGTGATATCTATAAAATTGGGATATAGTTTAACGGATCGCCTAGGCTGGCCACGTCCCATTTATTCGCTATATGTGTTATATTAAAACTAATAAAAGTTTCTCAAATGCATACTCATTCACTTCGTCTTTGACCCGTAAACCGAGAAGTTGTGTGCCAATTTAAATTCATTAATATAAATTTAACAATTAAAAGTTAACTATATTGTTTCATTTATACATAATCTAATAAAAAGATCACGTATTTTTTGTCTTAGGAAATAAATTTATTAACACAAGCTTATAAAGGCCACTTAGCAACTGCATTTATATACACACACACACATATGTAGACATACAAACAAAATTAACACGCTTCTTACATATATATTTTTGACATCTATTTATAAAATATAATAAATATGCGTAGAAAACGAGTTGCAAAATCATGCATTTTTGGACCAATTTAGCATTATCTTAGATAAGGACAATTGAAAATTATTTAAACGATAACGATGCTCGACCTTGAAAATAGAAAATAAGTAAAATATTTTAATATTTATCTTATAACCAATTTATTATACTACTGCATGCCGTAGAAAAAGCATTTAGCAACTTATAAATCTAAGATAAATTTTAGTCAGCAGATTTAACTCATGAATATTCATTTAATATTTGCATTGAATTTTATCATTTAAGTTTATCATTAACGCTTAGCACATAAAATATATAAAGAAATGTTATGAGCTGAGGGAATACGAATTATATTTAATACAATGAATTACTCATAAATTGAATTTTACGTGTCAATAAATTATTAAAATCTTAAATTAATTTGAATGATTACTAACGGCATATGTATTTATATTTATTGATTCTTCTTCTTAACTGGCCATAACAACCCGATACCGGGTTACCGCCTGATGCAAATTTCTCCTCCAGGTGTCTATGTTTTCCACGCGAAATCTCTAATCGGTAATACCAAAGGTAGCTGGTGTGCTCACTACCTGGTACTTCCAGCGGAGGCATCGTCTGCCCTTTCGTCGATTCCCTTCGGACGGTCGCATTGAAGACCATTCTCGCAGGAGCTTCTATTGGCAAGAGTGATTCTCCACATGATCTCCATGCTGACATCGGTTTTCATTATGACGCTGGTGCCAAGGTAGACAAAATCCTTGACAACATCAATCTGAGGGTCCAGCCGATGTGTATCTCTTCTCGAAGAAAACATATACTTCGTCTTGCTCTCATTTGCCACCAGACCCACCCTGGCAGGTTATCTTTCAATAGCCGCAAAGGCTCCTGTAACTGCTCGTTAAGAACGCTCGACGATATCGATATCATCTGCGTATGCAAGCAACTGGACACCCTTATAGAATACAGTCCCGTTCCGATGTACTTCGTCCTTTCGCAACACATTTTCCATCAAATGGAAGAGGTCGCAGGAGAAGCATCGCCTTTTCTGAAGCCTCGCTTGGTATCAAAGGGGTCGAAGAAGCTGCTTCCTACCTAGACGGAGCTGCACAACGTCATTCTGCTGGTGCATGCACCTTATCAGCTCATTGCCTCCAGCCTTGAACAGCTCAGCAGGCAGGTCATCTGCACCAGCTGCTTTGTTGTTCTTGAGCCGCTTGATTGGGACCCTGACTTCGTCATAGCTAGGCGGCGGTCTATTCTTACCGTCATCTATAATTGGGGATGTCGGGAATCTAACTCCGTGGGCGGCATTATCTTCATCATCGCCAGATAGCAAGCCAGAGAAGTGTTCCCTCCATAACCTCAGTGCACCCTATGCATCCACTACAAGATTTCCCTCTGGATCTCTACAGGGCAACGCTCCGGTACTAAATCCTTCAGCCAGACGCTTGACTTTTTGGAAGAACTTCCTAACGTCATTCCAGCTTCCAGGGTCCTTGTATAGGCGGCGTTTTTCATGCAGTGGCTTCGTGACACTCCTGATCGTACCATTGGTTCCTCGGCAGTGGGCGTCGGGAAGCAAGGACGTTTTCCGGTAATACGTTAAGAGTGGGATATATGTTTCCAAAGTCCCTCGGCGCTATGAGGTTCTGAGAGACGTTAAGCTGCTCCAACGTTCGGGGTATCCTTATCCGAAGCGGTTTTGCATTTTTTCATTGGAAGTGGAGTTTTATGTGGTGGTTCCCAAACCCTACGCACAACCCTTTTAAGGTTGGCTCTAATGGTATAACCCAGTGTCATTGTCATACGACAATCTTTAACTTGCTGAGGTGGTATTCTCGAACCCTCTCACCACACGGGGGATTAATTGATTCAATGTTCTTAAATATTTTATGAAAGGTGAAATTAAGTTTTTTATATAGTTTAAAATGTACTAATATCTATCAGCTGCCAATTGTCATTTGCCCTTTTTGCAGCCAAGATCCAAATTCGATTTACTTTGAAACTGGTTCAACAATTAGCATTTCAAAAAATTTGTAGAAATTATAATTATTTCATTAGTAAATTTTAGCAAGCACATCTTGAACTTTAAGGCGCACCAGAACCAGTTCAATATTAGCAGCCCAATTCTAATATTGCATAAGAAACAATAAGAAACACACACGAGTTGTTTCGATTTTACACAGACACCATATAATCTCAGTTACCGGTTTTTATTTATTATGCAACCGGTTCCGTGCTCCAAAACTTCCACATTAAGCATACAATGGTGCAATATGTATAAAAGGTGCCGGTCGGCTTTATAGAATTGCACAGTTTGATAAGCCAGCATAGCCAGCCAAACCGCACAGACATCATGTTCAAGATTGTAAGTGGTACAAAGATTTCTGGCAAGGATTTTTCCTTAAACTTTTTGGCTATTCTTTATAGTTGCTTTTGACAGCCTGCATTGCCCTAGCGGCCGCCGGAGGGGATGAGGCCCATGCCGAGGTCAAGGTCTTGGAATCAGATGTTCGCCCAGATGGATTCAAGTCTGTACTAGAGACCAGCAACAGCATCCAACAGCAGGCTAGCGGTGATGAGCATGGCAACATCCATGGTGACTTCAGCTGGATCTCGCCCGAGGGTGAACATGTCCAGGTTGCCTATGTTGCCGATGAGAATGGCTACCAGCCCAAGAGCGATCTGCTGCCCACACCACACCCAATTCCAGCTGCGATCGCGCGCGCTCTTGAATATATTGCTGCCCACCCAAACCAGGAGGACCGCCACTAATTCTCTAGAATGACATGAAATAAACTCGAATCATATTGCAAATCTTAGAGCATATTGCATAATTTTTTCTCTTACCCTAATACGGTATATGCTAAGGTGCGATGCTAATCGTAATGCCTCCATTTTTGACTAGAGGTCAGCCTTGAAAAGTGGACTTTTATACATAACTGATTCTGTAGAAAATCGTATAAAACAAAGCTTACACTGGAAAACTGTACCTATTTTGAGACTACATCGAAGTTTTTTAATGTCATCGAAACTAATCAATCGGTACTGTCGACTGTTTTTATATGATTACCAAATGACTTTTTCTAGTTTATCGATTATGCTCAAAATATTTTAGCTTAAATATTCGGTGGCAAGACCACCGAAGAATAAAGGTAAGGTTGACCTCCCTCGCAAAGGTATCTTAACTTTCATTCTGCTACGAACGTAAATGAGGAAGGGTGTGCCGCACATGTTATTGCATTGTTAAACATCATATAAAAATATTTGCTGTATATGACACTCACATTGTCACATTGTGAGTGTGTATAAACACTTGTTTTTATGTGCACTTCCACATAGAAGGCATATCTACTACAAGGTATGAAAAGTCCACCGGCTCAAGGCACTAAATTTGTTGAGTGTCTGACACAGTGAGAAAGCGAGGCGCAAATAACATTCCTCTATATAACCTACTTCATTGACGTTTGCAAACAGAATGAAAAAAATTTGATGCAGGCAGTCGGGAATGTGGCCGACAGTGGAATACACTGTACCCTTTTTCTTTATAAATAATAAATACGGTAAAATGGGAACGGAAGTATCCACTTTTGTGTCTTTTTTAAGCAGTAATTAATGTATATCGATTGCGAGGGAAGGGGGCGTTTCCATTGGAAAAAGTTTGTACAGTTTTAACGACTGGCTCACAGGAGTCTCCACACTAAATTTGTAGCTCTAGCTCACATGCATCCAAATCTACATGTAGTGCAATTTTGAAGCAATTTATAGGCGAGGGGAGGTTTGAAATTAGCATATTTTTGACTATAACTTTTTATGTATATATCCGATTTCGATCATTTTTGAAACATAGATGCACATGAACACGACGCACATGAACACCATGCAGATTTCTAAGGAGTTTGGAGTTGATAGATTCAACGGAGCGGTGGTAAACCGCGAAAATCTGTCACGGGGTAAGATATCGACTTGATTCGACAAACTACATCAGCCTTGAGAAAATGGGCATTTTGGAAAAAAATTTGCTCTAAATCTTATAGTGTCTGAGAAAGCTGGCCCAACACGGACAGACGGGAATGTCTATATCGACTCGTCTATTGCTCCTGATCATTTTCGCCCATGGAGCATATAGTCTGCCACGCCTTCTTCTGCCTGTTAAATACATTGCACAAGTCTATAATACCCTTTTACACTTTGTGTACAGGGTATAAATAGTGCGAGTAGTGAGCGAGCTTCAGCAGACGGCTCATACCTTGTAATAGATATGGCTTGGTCCAACCTAGGCCTATGCTCGTAAGGGCCACTCACACACACATGGCAGAAGTGCTCACCGAAGGCTGGACTCACCGCTTGTAAGAGGCGAAAAGAAGCATCAACAAATATTTTTGTGTACTTTTTCTAAGCTCGCATAATATGGATAAGAGGAATATGAGAGTATTTAAAATTTGGCGAAAATAAGTTAGAACATTTTTGATTGAATGTTTTTGCTATCAATAATTGAACTAACCTTGACAAGTCCACCCGTGTGGTGAGCGGGTTAGAGAATACCACCACATCAGGTCGAAGTTTGTCGTATGAGGCGACTAACAATGACACTGGTTTGTACCACCCCAGGCCATAAAAGGGTTGTGCGTAGGGTTTGGGACCCACCACATAAACCCACAAACAATGAAAAAATGGAAAATAGCCTCGGATAAGGATACCCCGAACGTTGATGACCACCCCCGCAAACGTGTAAATGACAATGATTTGACAAGGAGGATTGAGGGCATGCACGTGGAATGTCCAAATCCTCAATTGGGATTATGCCTCTGCCCTGCTGACGGATGCTCTCAGGATGTGCAAGGCAGACATAACAGCCATCCAGGAGATGCGATGGACAGGACAAGGCTGCATTGAGAAAATAGACTGTGCCATATACTACAGCGGCCATGTGGAGCGGCACGAATTCGGGTGCGGATTTGTTGTTGGCCGGAGACTATGCAACCGTGTCTCCCGGTTCACCCCAGTGAATGAAAGGCTAGCAACAATCCGCATCCAGGCTAAATTGTTTAATATCAGCCTGATTTGTGCGCACGCTCCGACGGAGGACAAGGATGATGCGACCAAGGATGCGTTCTATGACAGATTAGAGTCTGTCTATGACGACTTTAATGGAAAGGTTGGAAGAGAACGCATCTTTGGTCCTACTGTCGGATAATTCAGCCTTCATGAGACCACCTCGAATAACGGTCTCAGGCTAATTGACTTCGCCGCGGCGCGAAACATGGTAGTCTGTAGTACCAGATTTCAGCATCCCGATATTCACAAGGCTACATGGATGTCCCCTGATCAAACTACTCGCAACCAGATTGATCATGCTGTGATTGATGGAATGCATGCATCCAGTGTGCTTGATGTTCGTACGTTCAGAGGGGTCAACATCAATTCTGAACATTACCTTGTTGCAGCCAAGGTTCGCATGCGGCTAAGCATAGCGAAGAACGTGCGATCAACCGCACAGCGAAAGCTGGACGTCACAAGGCTGCCATCACAGCAGACTGCTGAAGCCTTTTCCGCTCAACTCTCTGAGCATCTCAATCAACCTCCCTCTGACCCTGATAGCGCCGAGGGACTTTGGAAACATAAATCCCACTCCCTGCGTGCTACCGCGGAGAACGTCCTTGGTTTTGAACGCCCACTGCCGAGGAACCAATGGTACGATCAGGAGTGTCGTGAAGCCACTGCAGTCAAGAATGCCGCCTAAAGAAGGACTCTACAGTCGGCTGCTACGGGAAATGAGGAAGATGGAGAGAAACGAGAAGCAGGAATGACGTTAGGAAGTTCTTCCAAAAAGTCAAGCGTCTGGCTGAAGGATTTAGTACCGGAGCGTCGCCCTGTAGAGATGCAGAGGGAAATCTGGTAGTGGATGCACAGGGTGCACTGAGGTTATGGAGGGAACACTTCTCTGGCTTGCTATCTGGCGATGATGAAGATAATGCCGCCTAGCTATGACGAAGTCAGGGTCGCAATCAAGCGGCTCAAGAACAACAAAGCAGCTGGCGCAGATGACCTGCCTGCTGAGCTGTTCAAGGCTGGAGGCAATGAGCTGATAAGGTGCATGCACCAGCTCTTTTGCAAAATATGGCTAGAAGAGAGCATGCCCGATGATTGGGCCCTTGTGCCCTGTTTTCAAGAAGGGTGACCCCACGGTGTGCGCCAACTACCGTGGTATCAGCTTCCTATCTATTGCATATAAGGCACTATCGAGCGTACTGTGTGAAAGGCTAAAGCCGTTTGCGAAAGAACTGATCGGACCTTGTCAGTGTGGCTTTAGGCCTGATAAGTCCACCATAGACCAGATATTCACACTACGCCAAATCCTGGAAAAGACCCACGAAAACGACGCGTATATGCCGCACTGTCTGAGCTTGGTATCCCTGTAAAGTTGGTACGACTATGCGGAATGACGTTGAGCAACACGCGCAGCTCCGTCAAGGTAGAAAAGCAGCTTCTTCGACCCCTTTGATACCAAGCGATGCTTTAGACAAGGCAATGCCCTCTCCTGCAACCTCTTCAACTTTGTGATGGAGAGTGTGTTGCGTAAGGCCGAAGTAAATAGGAACGGGACTATGTTCTATAAGAGTGTCCAGTTGCTTGCATACGCAGATGATATCGATATCATTGGTCGTACAAAGCGAGCAGTTACTGGAGCCTTTGCGGCTATTGAAAAAGAATCTGCCAGGGTGGGTTTGGTTGTTAATGAGAGCAAGACAAAGTGTAAGTTTCTTAGAGTAGAGAGACACAGCGGTTGGATTCTCAGATTGATGTTGAAAACTATACTTTTGATGTTGTCAAGGACTTTGTGGACCTTGGCACCATCGACACCACGAAAAACGATGTCAGCATGGAGATCAAGCGGAGAATCACTCTTGCCAATAGATGATACTTTGGTCTCAGTAGGCAAATGAGTAGTAGAGACCTCTCCCGCCAGACGAAACTAACACTCTACAAGACGCTCATCCTACCCGTTTTACTGTGTGGCGCTGAATCATGGGTGATGACGCGGTCTGATGAAAATGCACTTGGAGTGTTTGAGCGGAACCCCTATAAAACTATAGTTATCAGTAGGTTTTATTTGTTCAAGAGCAGACTGAGTTCTTAGCAAATGAAAATTGTGTAATAACTTATTAATAGTTTTACAATCTTTAAATTACCACAAATTTTCTATCAATATTTCAATAACAATTATAATGGACTTTGAACCGGACAAAACAGCTAACTAAGAAGAAGATCAGTTCGCGAAACACTATATATTTTTATACCCTGTACGCAAAGTGTAAAAGGGTATTATATATTTGTGCGTATGTGTGTATGTAACAGGCAGAAGGAAGCGTGGCAGACCAATGTTCCATGTGCAAAAATGGTCAGGAGCAATAGACAAGACGATATAGCCATGGCCGTCTGTCCGTCCGTCCGTCTGTCTGTGTTGTAAGGTGTTTCTCAGAGACTATAACAGTTAGAGCAAAAAAATTTTAGCAAAAGATGCGCATTTTCCCGGAAAAGTGCAAGCTTATCGACTCCCCCTTCCCCCGTGACATACTTTCACGGTTTACAGCTGTTCCGCTAAATCTATAAACTCGAAACTTGACAGATATTTGCATCGTGTTTATGGGCACCTATGTAAAAAAAAAATTGTTGAAATCGGATAAAAACATTAAAAGTTATAGTCAAAGTTAGCTTGTTTTTGACCACATGCGCCAACAAACTGCTCCAAAATTCCAATAGCTGTACATATGGATACATGAGAGCTACAGTTACAAAATTTGGTGGACACTCGAGCCAAATCATTAAAATTATATTCACTTTTTTGCAATAGGGGAAAGGGGGGCTTTCCCCGCAATCGATTTACCGTAATTACTACCGCTCCCCGCAACATATTGATTTGAAACGTGTTTTTGATATATGTTTCAAAATTCAACGTTATTGGCCCAAGAATACTGGAGTTATGAGCATAAAAGTGAATTTCGCCCCATAGTAATTAACTTCACAATAGGAAAACATGTCAATTAAAACAAGGTATTCCACAGTCGGGCACCGTCCAAATTTTTTTCAATGCATTTTTATTGCAATTTTCATTTCAGCGTACTTCAGGAGCGTCTTGGAATGGTACCAAAGGTTTAACCATAAAAATTTTAGAATCTACATAGGCCCGCTTCCCTATATTGTATTTATGGAACGTAAATATGTAGAGGTAAGCGCTTACGCTTCCGATGTCCATAATCCGTTATAATGAACCTAAACTAACACCCAGTTCGTGCTAAGCAGCAACACACTTACCTACAAATATGAACCCTACTATTTGATGTATCCCTGGCTGGGTCGCGGTCTTTTGACTTCTAATGGGCAGCAATGGGCACAGCGCCGTAAACTGATCACTCCGTCGTTTCACTTTCGCATACTTAAGGACTTTTTGCATGTGATAAATGAGACTAATGGTCGTTTCATGAAACTATTAGCACGAGAAGCAGCCTCGAATCAACTGCTGGATATTCAGAGTTTGGTCACACGCAGTACCATCGATGTGATATGCGGTGAGTAAGCCGTAGGCACTTCTCAGTAATGACAGTTTTATGAATCCTTTTGGTTGAACTAGAAACCGCCATGGGCACACGACTGAATAGCATAGAAGGCGAGCCATCGAATATTGAATCTGCCATTGAAGTGATTTGTTATGCAATGACACAACGGATTATATCAGTGTTCAAGCGTTTTGAGCTATTCTACAAGCTTACGCCGCTTTACAGAAGGCAAAAGAACGCGCTGGACACGCTACGTCATGAATTTGATCAGGTTGGTAGATATAGAAACAGACTTAAGGTAGTCATATGATGAGTCTAAATCGGAATCGTGTAGATTATTGAGCAACGCAGAAAGTCGATTAAGTCAGCCAGCTATTTGGCGCCTCAGCAGGATGATGAGCTGCTAGACGCCAAGCGACCCAAAATGGCATTTCTGGACAATCTGTTGACAGCCGAAATTAATGGAAAACCTTTGACATTTGATGAAATCTTTGAGGAGGTTTCCACCTTTATGTTTGAGGTAAGTGAAGCAATCTTTACAATAAGAAGAGCACTTCAAAAGATATTATAATAGAAGAGCGTTACTCTTATGATATACACTCAAGAAGGAGGGGATCGCGAAAAGCAACAATTTCGGACTACTGTAACTTATGGTCTTCGCGTTTAAAATAAAGAATAAACTAAGAAAATACTGAGATTTGTTTCGATTTTTTTTCAGTAGGTATACCAAGCTATCGGTAGTTAAATTTATTTGCACAGATTTCGTTTTTTATTATGCATATCTGTGATTCGAATGTATTTGCTAGTGTTCAATGGCATAATGTCACGAATTTTGGTTTTACACAAATTCATTTACATTTATTAGTTTTCGAGTATTGTGCTTATTCACTCAACGTCCAAACTTTTTTTTACCCGCCTTAGGGCCACGATACAACAGCCTCCGCCATAACATTTGCCATCTGGTGCTTGGCAGGTGCTCCACAAGTGCAGCAGCGTGCCTTTGAAGAACAGCAGCAACTCTATGGCGATGCGCGTGAAAAACATCCTAGCTATGATGAGTTGCAGGAGATGAAATATTTGGATTTGGTTATTAAGGAAACTCTACGCATATTCCCAAGTGTGCCCTACATCAGTCGCACGCCAAAGGAGTCAACTGTTGTTTGTAAGTGTCGACTCAAGAAGAATATATAATATGCAACAATTTTATATTTTTTGGTTTTTGTTTCAGTGGATAAGTTTGTACCCAAAGGCACCACAATAGTATTGCCAATACAGGGCATAGGCCATAGTCCGCATCTTTTCGATTCACCCTTGGAATTCCGCCCGGAACGCTTTGAGACGATGGAACGTTCGCAGGGAAATGTGTTTGATTATGTGCCCTTCAGTGCGGGTCCCAGAAACTGCATAGGTGCGTTATTTTTGGCCTAAGGTCTAAATATTGTTTCTAACTTTAAAATTAATTTGTAAACAGGTCAAAAATTTGCGCTACTGGAACTTAAAGTAATTCTATCCATGTTGCTGCGTAATTTTTACATAAGGTCCGCCCCACTGTCCAGGCAAAGCGTTGCACAGGTCTTTGATCCAAAGCGCAAGCCCGGACCACAGGAATTGGAGCTAGTTGTTAACCTTACCTTAAAGAGTAGCTCAGGCGTGTTCGTGCGTTTGCAGCCGCGTTGAAGCAACTGAACCAACATGCAATATTTAACTAAATAACTTTTTTTAATGAAGCTATCTAACCAACATGCAATATTTAATTTTTTTTTTTTTATTCTTTTATTGAAGTTACCTAACCATTCAATATTTAAATATTTTTGTTGTTAATGGAGCCGTCAATGAAGCTGCCTAACCAACAAGCAATATTTAAAACTTTCTTTTTATTGAAGCTACGGATTATGGTTCCTAACCAAAGTGCCATATTAAACAAATTTATTTTTAAATAGTTTTATTCTAATGTTGTTCAGCAATATTACACAATAAATTACCGTTTTTTGTTCTATGCAAACTAATCGACGTTTTCTATATTAACAGTGTCATCGAAAATATCTGAACTATCGGTAATATCGATTGTTTTTATTTTAATGCCACGTCCATTTTTTTTTATTATCGATAGTGCTAAAATTAGTTTAGCTTACATATTCGGTGGCTTCAAAGCAATTCTATGCCAGGAAGGGCTCCGAATACCGTACCAACCGTAAGCTAGACTTATTAATAAATTTTTTTGTGCTTTCTTTATAATCTCTCCTAATATGAGAGTACTGAAACTTTGGCAACTCGAAGTTAAATATTGTTGATTGAAATAAAATAAATGTTATCCAATGAATTTTTTGCTTTTCAGATTACTACACGAGCGTCTTGGAATGGTACCAAAGGTTTAACTATAAAAATTTTCGAATCTATATGGGCCCCCTTCCATATATAGTGATTATGGAAAGAAAATATATAGAGGTAAGCGCTTACGCTTCCATTGTCTATAATCCTTTATAATGGACCTAACCTACCACCCAGTTCGTGCTAAGCAGCAGCACACTTACCTACAAATATGAACCCTACAATTTTATGTATCCCTGGCTTGGTCAAGGTCTATTGACCTCTAATGGGCAGCAATGGGCACAGCGCCGTAAACTGATCACTCCGTCGTTTCACTTTCGCATACTTAAGGACTTTTTGCATGTGATAAATGAGACTAATGGTCGTTTCATGAACCTATTAGCACGAGAAGCCGCCTCGAATCAACTGCTGGATATTCAGAGTTTGGTCACACGCAGCACCATCGATGTGATATGCGGTGAGTAAGCCGTAGGCACTTCTCAGTAATGACAGTTGTTATGAATCCTTTTCGTTTAACCAGAAACCGCCATGGGCACTCGAGTTAATAGTATAGAAGGCGAGCCATCGATTATACCAGTCGCCATTGATACACTATGTTATGCGATTACGGAACGGACGATATCACTGTTTAAGCGTTTTGAGCCATTCTACAGGCTTACGCCGCTTTACAGAAAGCAAAAGAACGCGCTGGACACGCTACGTCATGAATTTGCCCAGGTTGGTAGATATTAAAACAGACTTAAGGAGGGCAGCTGATGATCTTAAATCGCAATTTTTTAGATTATTGAGCAACGTAGAAAGTCGATTAAGTCAGCTAGCTATTTGGCGCCTCAGCAGGATGATGAGCTGTTAGATGCCAAGCGACCCAAAATGGCATTTCTGGACAATCTGTTGACAGCCGAAATTAATGGAAAACCTTTGACGTTTGATGAAATCTTTGAGGAAGTTTCCACCTTTATGTTTGAGGTAAGTTAAGCAATCTTTACAAGGAGATGAGCACAGTCAATATTTCTTCTTTTTTCATCATGTTTCATCATATTTTAAAGTGAAATGTTTACCTAATCAAAGTTGTGATTTGTAAACACATTAAAATGTTAGTCTACTATATAAGCATAAATAATATATTATTACGTCACTTAAGAATATTGCTGCGCCTGACCATCTACCGGACACAAACTTAAGAGAAACCTTCCTGAAGACCAAACGAATTTATGATTCAAATATGAAGTCATTTGGTTCAGTTGTTAGAAGTGTTCAAAACGAGTACACTTGGCACAACGAATGTTATCTTCACCTCTCACCGATTTCGTTTTCAAGCAAATTCATGTACCTTTATTTGGAGCTTTTTTATTCAACGTTTACACTTTTTTTATGAACTCTGCAACAGGGCCATGATACCACAGCCTCCGCCATAACATTTGCCATCTGGTGCTTGGCAGGTGCTCCACAAGTGCAGCAACGTGCCTTTAAGGAACAGCAGCAACTCTATGGCGATGCGCGTGAAAAACATCCTAGCTATGATGAGTTGCAGGAGATGAAATATTTGGATTTGGTTATTAAGGAAACCCTACGCCTATTTCCAAGTGTGCCCTTCATCTTTCGAACGGCTAAGGAGGCAACTGTTGTTTGTAAGTTTCGTCTAACGAAAAATAGGAGATATTTTTAAATTTTTCGCTCTCTTGGTTTTTGTTTAGTGGATAAATTTGTACCCAAAGGCACTACAATAGTATTGCCAATACAGGGCATAGGCCATAGTCCGCATCATTTTGATTCACCCTTGGAATTCCGCCCGGAACGCTTTGAGACGATGGAACGTTCGCAGGGAAATGTGTTTGACTATGTGCCCTTCAGTGCGGGTCCCAGAAACTGCATAGGTGCGTTATTTTGGCCTGAGGTCTAAATATTGTTTCTAACTTTAAAATTAATTTGTAAACAGGTCAAAAATTTGCGCTACTCGAACTTAAAGTAATTCTATCCATGTTGCTGCGTAATTTTTACATAAGGCCCGCACCACTGTCCAGGCAAAGCGTTGCACAGGTCTTTGATCCAAAGCGCAAGCCCGGACCACAGGAATTGAAGCTAATTGTGACACTTACCTTAAAGAGTAGCTCAGGCGTGTTCGTGCGTTTGCAGCCGCGTTGAAGCTACTGAGTCAACATGCAACATTTATGTTTAATTTTTTTGATTATTTTATTTTCAATGCTTCTTAGATAATGAACTTGGGTTACAAAAATATAGATAGTATAATAAATGTACGTTTCTGTTCTATGCAAATTACTTGTCTTATCGTAGTCATCTCCCCGTCATCTTTCTTCATCTCTATTAATATTTATTGTGACTTCGTTTTTTTTTCTTTTACTTTTTCCAACGTATGTTGACAGGTCTGTTTTCTTTTCTTTGAAGGTCCCTTAAATTTTGGCTAATGAAGTAGTTGCAAGCCCTTGTTTTCTTTATCTGCTGTCACTTTCTTCAAAATGTTACAGGATTTGACAATTAAATGTCATCAGACTTTATTGATAGAGACATCAAGGATTGGCTGATTGCTAATATTAATAAATATTCTCAAATAAAAAAAAAACAAAGTTTAAAATTATTTTAATTTCGATATATTTGTTGCAATAGACTAGAGACCAAAAAATTTCCTTCGCTAAGACTTTCTTGTCCGGTACACAAAAGGTTGCTCAATTCAAATCCAAACTGATTGAGTTAAGTCAATACGCCAGTCAATCTCTTAACAAAGCAACATCGAAATCCGGTTTGAATTCTCGTCACCAAACTGTTTCATTATGACTTTCGTTTTTAAACTCACTATCTCGCCGAAAAATCTATTGCAAGAAATTCTCAGCCAAGGATATTTCTTGTTTCCTAGCATTATAACAGTACTTTATTCAAGCTTAATTTCGTTTTTTGAGTCTTATTTGTATGCCATTTTCGGATCTGAGCGTTACGCGTATATTTAAGATGGGATCATACTCGCTTTGTGGCACGCAGTCAATGCGTGAATGATCATTGATTCCCGCTGGCAAATCATCTACCGCTGGCAGTATTTCAAATTGACGCACCAGCAGCGATATCAGTGCCTGCAGCTGATACATGGCAAACTTTTGGGCTGCAATATATATGTTTATCAGTAAATAGTATATTAGTTACACTATGATTAAGCTACCTATGCAAGCTCTAGGACCTGCGCTGAAGGGAACACTCTTAAAAGTGTCAATACCGTGTTTCTTGTGCGCCTCTTCAAAGCGCTCTGGCTTAAAAGTGCAAGGATCCTCAAAGTAACGCTCATTGTAGCCCATAGCAATCAGACACATAATAACCGTTGTGCGCTTGGCCACCTTGGTGCCATCTGCAAGTAGGCAGCTCAATTAGCTTTCGCCTTTGCCGAGTAGCAAAATCACTTACTGATTTCAATGGATTTGCGATTGGTGCGTGCAATCAGCGGCACAGCCGGATACAAGCGCAATGTCTCACGAATGACCAGCTCCAAGTAGCGCATTTGCTCGAGGCTCTCACAATCAACGGTCGGATACTGTTTCAGCTCCGTGCCAAAAAGCTGTTGCTGCTCAGCGTACACTTTCTGTTGTATGTGTGGATGCCGTGACAAGATGTAGACCGTAAAGGAAATAGCGCTGGCAATCGGATCATGGCCCTGTGCACGGTGGAAGCATAATGAGTGCTAAAAGCCTGAGTAGCTGTCAGGCTGTGAGACTTACCGTAAAGATGAATGTAGACAGCTCTTCAATGAGTTCCTGCTCATGTACTGCACGGCCGTCAAGTTTTGCAGCTAGTAAGACATCCAGAAAGGACTTATTGGCAGTAGCTGTGGGCTTACTCTCTTTCAGTTCCTGTCGCCGTTGGTTTATAATCTGTGCTTCATACATATACACGTGTGTAACTACTGAGTTAGCTTTTGCGGTTTACAGCAACTTACTTTACGGAGTTCACTCTTGAGCAACTGCAGCGAACGTCGCTGCTTCATGTAGTACGGCGTAAATTGAAAAAGCGTATCAAATCGTTTCACTATGCTGAAAGTGCGCTGTTGTATGACATCACACAGACTGTGAAATGAGATGAAACAAATAATGCATCATTATAAATGGGTGGGCCACGGCTGGTGAAACTCACTTTTTGATGGCGCTATGCAGATTTGACGGCTCATCGCTTAGTGAATTGCTGGCAATTCCAATGGCATTTTCTGTTTTGAAAGTATAACAATAAAATATAGCTTCAGGTATGTATGTACCACTAAGATTACGGCATTGTACACTGACAGAGGATTTTTACTAAAATAAATGTATCTTCTCGCGGATTTTCTACAACATTTCATATGCAGCATAAAATTTGAAGCTGTAAAGGGAATTCTGATTAAATATAAAATTGTCTTATTTTAGCACAAAACTTCTTTCGAAATGCATGATAAAGTTAGCAAAGGCTTTCATTATTCAATTCCAACATTTATCCTATTTAAAGTCTCAGCTTTGTGCCAGTTATTGAATTTGAATATCACTTTCATTTTTGCTCCCTAGGCTATGGAAAAGTTTTTTGTATCCCCCATTTTATATGTTCAAGGCACAAACTCAAGCACTTGCAACAATTTTTCATATAATAAATCTAACACGTGGTGTAAGTTTGTGTGCTGACTTGTGGGTGCTATGTGTGTTCAAGTTATACTGAAAAAAAATTCCATAAGTTAACTGCCGCGGCGCTTAAAAAAAACGGTTCCAACCAAAAATAAAAAAAATTGACGCACATGACAAATCTCTAAAGTTTTTTGCTCAAAGCCCCAAACCAAAAAACCATTTAAGCCAACCCTTGCCCACTTACCGCATACTATATCCAGGGTACACTTGCCCACAAGCTCCTGGGCATCGAATACCGAGAGCGCTTCCGCATGCTGGTTTAACTTTTCCACAAACTTGAGGCCAGTTTTGTGCACAACACGCAAATAGCCCTCAATGGCGGCACGCTCAAAGGCGGGCACGTACAGCTTTTGATGTTTGAGCCAGCGTGCGCCGGAACTGGTGAGTAGACCGTCACCAAGCCAAGGGCGCAGAAACGAGTACAAGTGCTCCTTGTAGAGCAGTGAGGAGCTGGAGAGCATGTTCTAAAACAAAAGTCGTTGATGAGTTGATGACTCAACGTTTGTCCAGACATTTACCTGAATTTCCGCCGGATCGCTAAGCATAATGTGATACTGCAGAAACACCGATGAGCGGAAACCTTGGAAATCATATTTCCTACAATACTGTAATATCTTTTTGGGATACTCTGAGTGAAAGAGGGGCAAACAAGAGGTAGCACATTTTAATTTAGATAAATGTTTTTTGCTCTTAGCTATCAAGATTAAATCCCCGTAGGCACTTTATGCACATGTTGCAACATATTGTCGCATATTTGTTGTTGCTTTTGGCTTTTGCTTACACAACACTTTAGCTTGCTATTGAGCTTAGTTACCAAATCCCAATGTGACCAGAAGTTCAGGAAAACTTGCAAATTGTTGTCGACTGACTAGGTACAAGAAGTTTATGCAATCTAAGCTCTAAAGTCTTGTTTAAGTTCCTAACAATCTACACATATGTTCTATAAAACAACAAACAAATGCTCACTCATTCGAACGCACACATATTCATATATATTTCATTTAAAAACAACATTTCTGTTTAGAAATTAAAATTTTGGATCTGCAATTTTGTTTATTGAACTGAGAAATTGAGAGATTGACAAGCTATAAACTTGGTCGATAGTTGTGTGGTTACGCACACAATTCAACCACAATTGATGACTGTTCGATGAGCTTATGCGAGTGGTTCAATAGGCAAAAAAAATATCACTTAGCTAATATATAACTTTTTCAGCTTACTGTTTTTTCTAACATAGGAAGATGAATAGGAATAGGAAGAGGAATAGGAATAGGAATAGGAATAGGAATAGGAATAGGATAAGGAATAGGAATAGGAATAGGAATAGGAATAGGAATAGGAATAGGAATAGGAATAGGAATAGGAATAGGAATAGGAATAGGAATAGGAATAGGAATAGGAATAGGAATAGGAATAGGAATAGGAATAGGAATAGGAATAGGAATAGGAATAGGAATAGGAATAGGAATGTGAAAAGACAAAGGCAAAGGAAGAGGATGAAGAAGGCGAAAAGCATGACGAATTTGAAGGGGTAGATGAAGAGGAATGTGATCTATCCTGCCATGGGCGGGAGGTTGGAGTAGAGATCAGGGTGCGAAGGCACAAATATAAATACATTTTGTGGATTTACTTATGTTTTTTTTGTGTTACTTGTCTAACAACAAGAGCTCTGCCTTTTTTTTCGAGTAAAAAACATTATAAATCATAAGTGGTAGACTTTGCGAACATACGAACCAAGTAAATGTAAATAGTTGCATAGGGCGAATGGGGTGTATAGAGAAAAGAAACAACAGCTTAGAATATTGCTATGCAAGTCTGTGTGAGTGTTAATAGCATGCTGTGCAATTGATGGATATAAATGAGGACGAGGAAAAACAGTTTGTGTTTTCGCTCCCTGTGGCTGATTTATTGCGTGTTTATTGTTGTTGTTTCTTTATGTGGGGTACCGGAACGTGGCATTGAGTGCCAAAATAGTGAATTCTAATTGTTAATGCTATGTGTATATATGATTTTTCGCGATAGGCAAGGTTGGAAACTAATTGTTATTATAACGGGAGTTAGCAGGTAAAGCGAGCAGGCGCTTCGCCACATAAAAGATATCTTCTTCTTCTTAACTGGCCATAACAACCCATTATCGGGTTACGGCATGATGTAAATACATTCTTTCGTTGGAATTGTGTGTCCCCAACCCTACGCACAGCCCCTTTAAGACTTGGGGTAGCTCTACTGGTCTCCAAAGGACCCAGTGTCATTGTTAGTCGCCTCATACGAAAATCTTTGACCTGCTGAGGTGGTATTCTCTAACCCGCTCAGCACACGGGTTAAAAGATATGCAATTGCATAATAGTAGATATTATCAAAACTTTATTTGTTTACGAATGACATACCCGTACAATTTCCATGAGTTACGTTAATTATAAGTTCTATGTTTGTCTAACTACTAGAAAAACTTTTAAGAATCTCAATTATGGTCTTCAATTTGAAGATTTAAAGCACTTCTATATCGTTTCTGGCAGCCATTTACTTACATACAAAAAGAAAAATTCCCATTGTCAGCTAGAGTATCTATGATATTAAGCCACAATGCTACATTGGCAACAAGTTGACGACAACAACAATAACAACAACGAACAATCAAATATTACACAAACAGACAGCAAACCACCGAAGCATAACAAAGCTATCAATTGAAATGTATCTGCAAAAGCAGGGGAAAGTATCTTGTAGCTTTTGACTTGAATTTTGTATCTCGCTTATTGTGCATTCGAGATGATTACTTGGCAAGTGCTCAAGTACTCGCACTACGTACAGAAAGAACAACACAAAAAATTATTCAACTGGGAAAATCAAAAAAAGGAAAACATAAAATATATACTTGAAATGCAAATACTCTGCGGAAATGTGCAGCAGAACTAAAAATCTGATGAAAATTGCAAAAGATATTGAAGAAAATAGGAAAACCCTTACAAACAATCATGACAAATGCAACAAAAACTGATGAAGAAAATGCAAATGCAGCTACAGGAACAAGCTATCTATGCATTTGTTTAGCATTCAAATCTGCAAAAAGCTATTGCAAAAGTCAGCTATTGCGTATACGCAACGTTAGCCAGAGCAAAACAACTTTACAAAAAGTTGAAGCAAGCAATTTATTTGCTTCAAAATGGAAACAAAATTGCAAAATGGCAAATTATAACGATTTTGATAAGCTTATCGGGAAGAGAAATTGTTTTTAAAGTGCCATAGAATCAGTTGAACGGTTTTAAGTTTAGTACATAAAAATAGACAGTCGGCACTTACCAGCTGGTTTGAGCCCGAACTGAAATAGATTTCCAACAAAGGGATAAGGAGTTGGTCCTGGTATCATTTCCATAATGCCAGCCATATGATCTATATAGTTAAAAATCTTAACACCTTTAAACACCAAAATGGTGGCCAAGACGATGCCAACTGCCAGCAAGAACATTTTTCACAATTTTAATTTAAATATTTTATAAAATCAGTAAGATATAATAAAAACTTTGCGGTTTATTTATGAGTATTGGTAAGCCAACACCTAACACCTTTCACATCAACACTTTTGTGCAACTAACGGACAGAAACAAGCTATATTCAATAATTGACCATTTTATGTGGCCTCGATAATCGATAATAGCCAAGATAACTTATCTGGCACAATGTGTCAGCCACTAAACATCAAACAATTGGCTAAATAAGACCGTCCAGCAAAATTATATATACAAATAGTTATCCCTAAAAGCTAACTCAATTACACTTTAAATAGTACAATAGTAATTGTATACAACACTCACTACAGTAGTAATAATTACTTGTTTCATTGTAAGTTCTGATTTCCCAGTGTCAGTGGTTACCTTCTTACTTGTCAGAGGCGCTTAACAAACTGACGATTATGACGTTTGCATCAATGGTGGTTCAAAGTACACACGTACATTGTGAAGTGATAGGGTTAATCAATATCGTTTGGTAGCTGTATGGGTGTGGCCCAAGATAATTGGTATGCATCATTTAAACGTTAAATGATTATATCATGGTTGTTGGCATGTCGAGATTACGATACCGAGGCTACCCAGTAATGTGCCTGCTTTGCATTATTTGAATCCAACCGACGAAGGCGTTTGCATTGATGGACTAATAGATGAGCACCTTATCGTTTCAGGTCATCTTCGGTTTTGTACGCAATTGACACTTTGAAAAGCGGATGGCAGTGGTTTTTGGGTATATAGTTACGTCAATGGATATGTTTGTATTGGTGCATAGCTTCAACAGTTTGAACTGAGCTTTATTTGTTTTTGATTTTCTACTCAGACTCTTAACCGGGAAAAGTTGTGCATCGTCGAATGGCAACCACAGCTTTAACCAGGGATTCAAACCGAAACTTATTTCGGATACGGTTAAGATTACGGTAGAACCGGTACTATTGATCCGGTAACGGATTTTTTACGGTTTTGTTTTTTCAATAATATTGGTTTCGCTCGGATCGGTTATAGACGTACTTTTACAAAAACAACGCGAAAAGCAAACTACACAAGAGTTATTGCTGTTTACGGTTTTCTTTTTTCAATAATATCGGTTTCGCTTCGATTTACCGATATTTGTTTCAGTAGATCGGTTATAGAGGTACCTTTACAAAAACAACGCCAAAAGCAAACTACACAAGAGTTATCGCTGTAAGTCGCGAAAAATGATTTTCATTATAAAACTAAAGCAGATAAAAAGACAATTCTTTTTTGTTATATTGATAATTAATCAATTCATAATCAAACAGATTTTGTGTTAATCAGTTATCTTTATAAGTTTCTTGTTAACTCAAAACAATAGTAAGCAATTCAAATGAAATCACGTTTTTAAGAAAATCTATTTTTTACTCTTGAGTAATTATAATATAATTTTCCAATCTTTTATTCTATATAATATTTAATGATCATAAAATTAAAAATAATTTTCAGTTTTATAAGATTTATTTAAGTATTAATATAAAAATCCAAATTTTCGAATTTATCATGTCGAATTGAATGTTGTCTATTAAAATATTAAATATTATATAATATTATTGCATTTAGTTTAATTTTCTTAAACATAAAATGAGAAGCTAAATTAACATTAATTCGAATTTACCCGTCAATATCTATTTAAAAATTTTGTCGAAATCTGAAATTCCAAAAAACGTTTGTCTGTTTGTTTGTTTCTTCCCTTTATTGCAGCGTTCTAAATTTTGGTATTCATAAAGTACATTTATAGCCACAAAAACATTTGTTCTGGAGTTTTCTTTCCGTTTAAATATTTTCGGTAATTAGTTCCCGAGATGTCTTACATTAAATATAAATTTTCATTATAATAATTTACAAATTAAAGCTCCTATCGGTAGTTTTTTTTGTTTGATAGTATGTGTGAGACAATTTTTAACTTTTGCGTGCAGCGTCTGATCCGGTCAAGCTATATACAGTTGTAAAGGTATAAAGGCATAGATTAACCGCTTCATTAATTGTTTTTTGATTTGGCTGTTGGTTTGGATGATATAGGGATTCAAATAAAAATATTATTTAGCTCTATCGTAGTGCGTGGAAGACTTAGAGCTCCGATAAAAGCAGATATGCAATCATAGCGAGTATACAAATCCAACAAGACTAAAATAAAGTAAATTGGATATACTCTTCAATAGTTATAGCCTTTTCAAAATTTACAAATTTAAGCTCCTATAGGTGTTATTTTTTGTTTGTTAGTATGTGTGACTGAGTTTTAAGCTTTTGACTGGAGCGTCTGATCCGGTCGAGACATATGCCGTTGTAAAGGTATTAAAGGGTAGATTAACCTTTTCATAGGCGGTTTTATGATTTGGCTATTGCTTTGCAAGATATGGTGACTGAAATGGAAATTTACCCTAGTTTTAGCGTGTTCCGATTGGAAAATGATTCGATTCGATGGTTAAATGCCAACCATTTAGTTGTGCGCGTTAGGCGCTTATTAAAAGCGAGATTTTCAAGTGAGTCCATGGGATTTGTTTTCTAGACTATTTGTAGGTGTTGGATTGTACGTCAGTTTAGTGTTGCTATGCGACGATTACAAATATGTAGGCCAAACTTTATTCCCAAAACCATTGTAAATGAACTGATATATAATAAACAAAAAAATCTTCGAAGTAAAAAACATGTGACGATATCGTGGGTACTTGCATGCAAATCATAATATATATGATATAATTTATGTGACGAGATTAAAAACACCGTATATTGCAATATTCTTCATTGATAATGGAATTTTAAAGCACATTTTTAAAGGATCTTGAAAAATTATGCATTTAAAAATTCGATAAAAAAATAGTCAGTATTTCGGCACGCTGTGAAAAGTTTGTAGGACGTCCTATAACCCATATAAAATACACATATAAGTCGAAGATTGATTTTTTTTTTCAGTTTTTGACTGAAGATGTTCCAAAATTTATTTATAAATGCTAGCCGGTCTGAAAAAGTTCAGTTTTATTTTTGAATCGAAAATATAAATCTGTGATGTGGCACGTTTAAATATTCTTAATATAACAAGCTTAAGTTTTAAGTTTCATAAGGTTGCAAAGGCACGTGCACATTTTTTACAAATACGTCCAAAAATACAAAATGAGATTCTTCGAACATCTGCTTAGTGTCCAAAGAACCCCATAATTTTAAATTCGTTAATGAACTTACACAAATCCCAAATTTTCTTGATGGTAATATTAAAAGTTATATTTGATGAAGATACCAAACAAAATGTCTTATACAGCGGCAGCGGCGGTAGACCGTTTGACGGAATATGATGTCACTGCAAGATTTGTTTGTCAGCAGAGAGAAGTTGTCAATGTGTGAAGCACATTCAAAAAACTTATTTTAATGCAAGCATGTTTGAAAAGAGAGCACAAACTGTGCTGTTTTTGGAACTTATTGGTACAACCCTTCGGCGAACACTTCGGCCGGAAATTTATTAAATAAGTATGCGTAATTATTCAAGTGCATTTCAACTTCATTTCAATGTCAAATTTTAAGTTCTGTTAAATCCGTTTCTGTTATCTAACAGTGTCGCCTTTAGCCAAGTTATAAACCAAAAATGAAATAAATTTTAGAGCCTACTTTTAGGGATTAATTTTATTTAGTGTTAGAATATGTGAAAATATGATTTTATGAACAAATAACAAATTTTCGGTTAGAATTATAATTATAGCAGAATTATAAGAAAATATTTTGTTATAGAGTGGAAGTTAAAGTTATTTGGGCTGACAGTTATGGTAGGACCCCAAATTTATTCTTTTAAGTGGAGATTAACATAGGCTTTTTTTTAGTTAATTTTTTAGTTAATTTACGCAAGGATCTTAGTCTTAAACCATACGAAATATAGCTGGTGCGAGAACTGACCTTCCACAACGCCGAACATTTGGTGAATGGTACTTAGAAATGCTCAAAGAAGGTCCACTTTTTTTGATGAATTTTGTTCAGCGACGAAGCTCATTACTGGTTGAACTGCTACGTTAATAAGCAAAATGGCGTATATGGTCCGAGGTGCAACCAGAAGCACTTCAAGAACTGCCAATGCATCCACAAAAATTTACCGTTTGGTGTTGTTTATTTGACGATGGCATCATTGCGCCATATTTGTTCAAAAATGATGACGTTACGTTCAATAGTTCGCTTTCGTTTTTTGCCAAAAATGTAAGAGCTGCATTTGGTCGACATATGGTTTGAACAAGACGGTGCGACATGCCACACAGCACGCGAAACCATGATCATATTGCGAGGCGATTTTGTGGAGCAATTCATCTCACGTTTTGAACTTTGAAGTCGTTGCTTAGATCGTGCGATTTAAATCCACTGGTCTACTTTTTGTGGGGATTTGGAATTTATCATCTAAACGGATAAGCCAGCAACTTTTGCCGCTTTGGAAGGAATATAACTAGTGGTATTGGTGAGATATAAAAATATGCCAAAATTGGACATTCCGAATGGACCACTAGAAATAATTTTCAAAAAGAAAGTTTACGATTTTGCAATTCTTTTCTTAGATTTTAAATTTTTTTTATTTATTTATTTATTCTCTAGTTGCGTTGCAATTACAAATTGCAGGTAACCATTGTTTTTAATTTAGCTATAGCTACATGGCTTTAAGCTAATCTGGACTAGATGTAGATAATATCTTATTGTTACTATTTATTTTTGAGTACATAGGTATACTTAAAATTAATGAAGGCTACATATTTACAATGATATTTAAATTTTTTTTTTTTTTTAATTATGCTCTTAAAGTTATGGTGAATGGTGAATCTAAATTTTATGGTAGATATTTGCTGCCTTTAAGAACTTGGTAATTGCTACTATATTTTGGGCGATTGGGTTGGATAGTATTTCTATTGGGTTGTTATGTAGGTAATCTTGTCTAAGTTTACTTAAAAATGTACAATCTGTCATTATATGTAGAATTGATAAGTTTGTGTTGCAATGGAGACATTGTGGTTGGGGTTCTTTACTTATTTTAAATTCGTGAGTGAGTTTGGAATGACCTAAGCGGAGTCTTACAAATTTTATCATATCAGATCTTTTTAGTGCGGTATGGGTGCCTGGATTGTAGTCTATAATAGATAGTTGGTTATGATTGGTTATTTGGTAGTGGTGGGATGAATCCTGCCAAATTAATTTTTTGTTACATTCAAATAGAGTTTTTAATTGATTTGGTAAGTCTCTTGTGTTGTAGTTGTTTTCAAATATTAGTGGAAACTTATGTGCACTCTTAGCTGCAGAGTCTGCTGTATCATTCCCTGTTATATTAGTGTGGCCTGGAATCCACACCAATATAATTTTAGGGTATTGTTGGGTGAGAATGTCTCTAATTAGTGTGGTGTAGTGATTCTGGTTGTTTACGTTTGCAATGGATTGTAGGGAGGCAAGGGAGTCCGAGCATATTGCATATCTTTGATTTTTCTGTTTTGCAAAGGTACATGCAGCTAATATTGCGGCTATTTCTGCTGTATATACTGAGCTGTGGTTGGGTAGTAGCGTAATTTTTAAGATGTCAGCTTTTGTTGTGACGCTGTATGATACTCCTGATTTTGATTTTGACCCGTCGGTGTATAAGAAATTATATAATTTGAGATCGTGCTGGAGGCTTACAAATTTTGTGTGATATACTATTGGGGGTGTGCATGGTTTAGTTGTTGTGTGCAAAGATATATTTATTGAGTCTTCGTCGAAGAGCCATGGTGGGTTTAATAATTTTTTGGATGGGATGGGTGGAGTGTAGATGCCATTATCGATCAAAAATTTGTGTGTGAGGTGTAAGATGGATGGTATTTTGGGTTTTCGTTTAGCTTTTATAATTTTGGTGATGATATTGTATATGGGACTGTTTTTTGCCAGCATTATTGATTTGCAGAGTTTAGCAGTATTAAATTTTATTCTTGTTTCGATTGGCATTAGGTCGGCTTCGAATAGGAGGTTGTTAATGGGGGTGGTGCGGAAAGCTCCAGAAGCGAGTCTTAAAGCTGTATGGTATGATGTTTTGAGTTTTCTCATGTAGGATTTTGGGCAGTTACCATAGAAGGCTATACCGTAATCAATTTTGGACATTATCAGTGATTTTGTAGTGTACACTAGTGTTTTAGTGTCACAGTTGTATTTTTGGTTTGAAAGCCATTTGATTATGTTTAGTCTACAGGTTAGTTGTGTTGTTAGATTCTGTATGTGTTTTTCCCATCTATACTTGTTTGTAATCGTTATACCTAGTACTTTAAGGGAATTGGTCTGGTTGATGGGAAAATTGTTTGAGCTGATGTGGAGATTGCACTTCAATTTTCGACAAATATGAAGGTGGTTACATTTTGGAATGGATAGTTTAGCGCCTGAGTAGTCACACCACTTCAGTATATCCGTAAAGATAGGGTTAATATTTAGTGTCTGCGATTTTTTGTTGATTTTTTTGACAATTGTGAAGTCATCTGCATAAGCGAAAAAGTTATAATTTCGATGGATTGCTAATGTGTGACAGAGCTTGTTGTATGCAATTAAAAAGAGAATCACTGATAAGGGTGATCCTTGGGGTATCCCGTTGTACAATGGTTTGCTTTCTGAGATGTCGCCATTAATTTGAACTTTGATTTTTCTGTTTGTGAGGAAGTTTTTTACATATTTTAGAATTTTAGGCCCTATTTTCCATCTATGTAACTCATCAATTATCGTGTGTATACCGATTTTTTCGTAGGCTTTCTCAAAGTCGAGGCCTACGACTGAAATGTGATTTTTGGTTGATAAGGCAGATGTAGTCTGGTAGTCTAACAATGTTAGACATTCCGATACCGATTTGCCTTTTCGAAATCCTATCTGCCGGCTATCGATTAGTTTGCTGTTGTTGGCAAGCCACCATAACCGGTTTGCTATTATTTTGTCTAGAACTTTGGACATGCAAGGGTTGAGAGATATTGGACGGTACGAATTTAGGGATGTTTTATTGGAGTTGGGTTTGAGGATGGGTATAACATTGCTGATCTTGAATTGTTGGGGTATATGGCTGATTAGGATATTGTTAAATAGATCTAAGAGTCGTTGGAATACCGTTGGAGCAAGGTTTTTGAGCATCGGGTATGATATTCGGTCTAGGCCTGGAGTTCTCCCTTTAAGGCTATTTAGGCTGCATTTTAGTTCGGTTAATGTTATTTTTTCTTCTAGGAGGAGAGAGTCTTTTGTTGGTTTGTAGCTGGGTGTGATTGTTCTTGATCTTGCTTTGTGTTGTTGGAAAGAGTGGCTGAAGTTTTGGTCAGAGGAGATCTCTGACCAGTGGCTGGCAAAAGTGCGAGCTAAATCTGCAGTACTTATTATGTTTTGGTTTGGATCAGATGGTGATGTGATGCTATGGATTTCAAGGCGAAGTTTTCTACCACAGAAAGTGTTGATGTTAGCCCAAATTTTGGAGATCGAGGAATTTGGACTTATTTCTGATGTGAATGTGTGTAGTGAAATACGTTTTGCTTTTTTTATCTCTAATCTAAGCATAGCTTTCGCTTTTTTGAATTTTATAATGTTCTCGTTGTTTATGTGTCTTCTAAGTTGGTACCATGCTTTGTTTCTGATATTTTTTAGTTCTTCAAGTGATTTGTTCCACCAGGGAACTGTATGTTTTTTATTGCTGTTTGGATTCGTTTGAGGAATTGCTATATTTGCGCTTTGTCTAATAACTTTTGTAATATTAGCTGCCTCTTGGTTGGTGTTACTACTAATGGGTCTCTCTTTGTTGTATTTGTCCGTGAGGGTATTAAAAAGTGTCCAGTCTGCGGAATCTAGCTTAAATTTGGGTCGTCTGCGGATGTTTATGTTTGGGCTGTCGTTGAACAGGGAGATGTGAATGGGGAAGTGATCGCTGCCAAAAAGGTCTTGGTCAGTATTCCATCTTGCGTGAGTTGCAAGGTTAGGAGTGGTCATTGTAAGGTCTACATGGGTAAGTGTGTGGTGTGTTGAGAAGTGTGTGGGTGACCCATCATTTAATATAATTAAATTCGATTGGGTGATGTATTTAAATATTGTGTTTCCCTTTACATTGCTCGATGTGGAACCCCAACAGTTGTGCCAACTGTTGAAGTCACCTGTTATGATGGTGTGGTCTTGGGGATTTCCAAACATATTTTTAAGGTTCTGAATGTTAAATCTTTTGCTAGGAGGTATGTATGTGGATATTAGATTTATTTTGAGTTTTGTGTGTATCACTGCTCCGACGGCGTCAAAGTCATGATTTAGGGATATGGGTTCATACTGAAGGGATTTGTGAATGAGTAAGGCTACTCCGCCATATGAGTTATTTGATGAATTTTTGTGAAGTGTGTTGTAGTTCAAGGGGGTAGGAATGTTGTTGAAAGACTGTATGTGGGTCTCTTGCAAACAGACTACCTTTGGTTTATATGTTTTTAGTATAAGCTGTAGCTGACCATAATTGTTAATATAACCATTACAGTTCCATTGCAAAATTAGAAACATACTAGATGACAAAAGAAAGCAAAGAAAAAAAAAAAGGAGGTGATAGTTATATATATACTTAGGTTAGATCAGTCATACAGTCAAGCTCCATGTATGTCGACAGAGGATGCACTGTGCTTGACCCTGGGTGGTTAGTTAAAGACATCGCTACGTCCCTGCCAACTGTTCTCGTGACATAATGTTGGATAAGGTAATCTGTCGTTTTACCTAGATTCAACATGACGTCAGAAGACTGGTTGCCAGGGCGTAGCGAGTCAAGTTCACATATTTGTGTTTTTAGCTTAAAGTGCGCTTATTTTTTTGGCTTGGTTTAAAAGAAGATTTAAGCGTATTGTTAGATTTTGAAAATATCTTAATTTTGGGATCTTCTGGCAAGTTAATTGCCGGTTTTGGTGCATTAGCTGGGGGTTCATTTGTGCTCGATTCTGGTTTATTATGTGTTGCTCTTTGAGTATTGTCCACATCGGAGTAGTCGACGGGAATGCGTTGGACGGTTGAGTTCTTGCTGGTTGTTGGTTGCTCGTCTGTTCGCGTAGTGCTTCGGGTTGTAGCGATTGTAGAGTAAGTTGACTTGCCTGAGCGGTAACGTTCGTCATAGATGGAGTGTGCTGTTCTCATGTCCGTTTTTTCGAGTACTCGAATAGCTTGTATCTCCTTATGCTTGATGAAAGTGGGGCACTTTCTATCAAACGCAGAGTGATGGTAATTGAGGATGTTATTCTCTTTGCAGTTTATACAACAGTTGAGGTTTTGGCAGGTCGTCATTTCTTCGGGGTCGATGTGGTTGTCTCGGCTGCAGTTTAAGCAAAGTTGAGAGCTTTTGCATGATTTGGTGGAGTGTCCAAGTCTACCACAATTGCGGCATCGCAATGGTAGAGGGATATATGGTCGTACTTTGGTTTTCTGATAGCCAATATGTAGGTCGGTGGGTAGATTGGGTGTTGAAAAGGTTACAATAATTAGTCCAGTTTCCACGAGTTTGTCATTTTCTCTTTTTAGGATTTTTTTGCACTCAGTGACATTTTGTGAAGTTCGTTTGTAATATATTCTTCGCTTATTTCTCTTAAGCTATTACAATAGATGACGCCTTTAGAGTTGTTGAGGGAGTAATGTTCAGATACTTCCACTTCGATAGAGTTATTGAGCGAGGTTAATGTAATTAGTTTCATGGCTTGTATGAGGTTATTTGTTTTTATTAATATTGTACCGTTTCGTAAGTATTTACATTCGTTTATTTCGCCGTTGCAGATACTGTCTATCACTTTTTTAATCAAGAAGGGCGAGACGTTTGCTAAGGTATCATTGCCGTTTTTTCTGCTCATAATAAGGTATTTGGGGCCGGTGGATACATTACTTAACACTTTGTTTTTGTCCGTTGTAAATTGTAACTGATTTGTGTTTTTGTTTTTGTCAGGTGGGTCTGCCATGATGTTGTTGGTACGTAATCTATTCTTAGATTTTTCGATGCTCGAATTGCAGCGACAGCTGCTGTTTGTTTCTGTGACCAGTTACGGGGTTTTATATTTGTAACTGTTACACGTTTAAATTGTTTTTGTTTTGTGTTTTGTTTTGCTTTGCACTTTTCACTGATCGAGGTTTTGCGACGGAGGTTTAGACAAGTCTGTTCTCATTGAATGCAGATTTGCGACTGTCTTAGATTTTAAAGATTAACATTACTTGGACTTAGACTAGAAACTCTTGATCTGCAAAAGCATGTTAACTTCAGGCAACCGAAATTTGGAACTTTTGCAGTTTTTCCCTTACTTGGCAAATTGATGTAAAAATAAGCAAATCTATTAAGAACAAGATGTTGCACACTTTAGACCGAAATTAAGATGAACATCGTAAAACTATGAACTATGCTCAAGCGTAAATATCTTATGTTAAAATTTACTTAATTTTTATTTTTAATTGATAACACTGTAAAATCAATAATATTTTTCTTGAATTTAGGAAACTCGGTACTTGCAGTACTTTAGTTCCTGATTGGGGTATACAATGCGTCATTCTATTTCTCAGTGCATGCTATCGGTTTTAAAATCCATCGATTGGTAGGGGACACTGGGCTAAACGGCCAAACACTGTCTGTACGTGACCGAGTCCATTTGCTTCTTTGACATTCCGTCTATTCAATTCAGAATCTGTTGTCAAATTGTTCGGAAGTAACGATTTTTTCGCTCAAAGAAAAAAAATATAAAAATTTGATGCAGACAGTTGGGACGGTGCCCGACAGTGGGATACCCTGTACCCATTTTTTCCATGAAAATCAAATAACTGTGCCAATTTTTTTATCGATACGTTGCAGGAGTTGTGGCAACTTATTGACAAAATGCTGCGGTGGGGCTAAATCGGACACTTTCCGGTGCGGCAAAACTGGACACGCCATTTGTCACTGTAGACTCAAATTAAGTCACATTGCGCTAAGGTACGTGGATATTTATAACAAACCATATGCGATTTGTAGTTGAAGACTCTAGTTTTCGAATGTTATATTATATTAATGGAATAAAATAAATTTTTTGAACTCTTTTTGGTTCAAAACATAAAGTGTTCTGCTTAGCCCCATTCTCCCCTATAATGTAGAGAGATGTGCGTGCCCATTATTCGGTATAAACTGGAATAGAAAGGAGCGTGTTTCTTAAACACCCAAATTTATTATCTTAATTTTTTTTTTTGCTTCAACCTTTGTACGAGCGTTAATCTTCTATATGTTTTAGTATACGTATAGGGAAGGTAAAGTAGTATTGTTCTCGTCGTAGACATTGTAATCTGTAGAGATGGTAAAGCAGGCAAGATAATTTTTTTAGTGATTTTGTAAGAAGTTTTGTAGATGCATTTCTCAAAAACCTGACCACAACATTTTGGACATAGTATAGAGTTATCTAAAGCAATCGGTATCATATATTTATGCTGGTGAATGTAAAGTCAATAATGTCGATACAAAATTCAGATTAACGAAAAACTAACAAACTTTATATCTACATATTAAGCTTGTGTTTGTTTATTTTGGTGTCTAAAGTAACCGGTTTATTCGAAAATTTAAATAAAAAGCACGTGTGATGACTGGCGTTTTGTGTCAGTGGCTTATAGTTAGTATTATTATGTTACCCTTAATTATTGATACCTTACTTACACACATTCTATTACAAATTAAAGCTATTTTAATTTAAATGCTTTCACTGGCAAATCTATCTCAATTCGGTGTGTTTACTTCTTCAGATACAAGAGCACAATAAACTTTGGACTTCTTTTCTGTTAAGTCATTCTGACATGCTTAATTTCAAATATGTATTCGCTGCTATTTTGAGCCCGCTGGCCAATCACCAATCCAACCAGCCGGCCCAGCTTTTGCTCTGAGAACGCTCAACGTACTTAAGCCAAATGCGTCCACCAAAATCGACTCAGTTTATGATTTCTCTCCGTTGCGTTCGGTTGTGCGGTATTCGCTGCGGCTCATTTTTATTACGCGCAGCTTGTTGTCTTTAACAGAATAGCAGTATTTCACACATTGTTACTCAATATGTGGCTGTGGCTTTTGGGCGTCTTTTTAGGCTTTCCCTTGATATTACTGGCTTATTTCGAGCTACGTTATGCCAAGCAAAAAAGTGCATTGAACAAACTTAAGGGACCGACCGCCCTGCCAGTGCTGGGAAATGGTCATCAAATGGGCAAATCGCCAGCGGGTACAAAAAAGCTATGTTCATTTTGTGTCGAGTCTGTAAACAATTGGTGTCGGTGAGATGGGACACGGAGAGAGAAAACTGAGAGTACTGTACTCAAATCACTGCATGAATGGAAGAAGAGAATATAATATATTTGAAGTTTGTACAAACTCAAATAACTTTTTTTGTGTTGGTTAACCAGAAGCAAAAGAGCAAGATCGAAGAAGAGAGAGTGCTCAGAGAGTCACTCTCTTGCCTTAAGTCATTTTGTGGCTCTTTGAAGTTCAATCTATTCACATTTTCGTTTATGCACAAGTTGTACTCATTTCAAGTGTAATGAGACCAATTTGTACATTGGCACATTTGTTTGTTTTTTGATTACTCAAAAAAATTATACTTAAATCAACGGATATGTTGATATCTGAGAAAACGTATAGTAAAAAATAATTCCCAATAAATCAAAAATGGTAAAAAACTAAATTAGTGCGCTTGTAATTCAAATCACACGTAGATTGAATGCTTTATCTCGAATAGCGTTGTAACTGATGAATATTGAATACGTGCCCATATCAGTCGGAATGCTATTTGGGTTAGAACATTTCTGGCCAAGCAGCAATCATAGTGAAAAAAAACTACTTCGGAGCTAAACAACAATACAAATATAGCCTAGACACAGTGAACTGAAGTGACTGATAATGAATGTAAAGATAATAATAATAATAAAAAAGCAGCGTTTGTTACACAACTTGCTTAGAAATTATAGACTTAATAAAATCTTTGTTGAGACTGTGTGAAAAAATTGATGCACGAACTGTAATATAAAATTGTTAGAAAATAATTATATTTAATGAAGACGCTCAAACGCCATGTAATGATATTTTTTTTTCTTAATAGAAATAATTGATCGTATGTTTGAATGGTGGCAGCAATATGGGCACGGGAACTATCGTTTTTGGATAGGTTACTACTCTAATGTAACAGTGACCAATCATAAGGATCTGGAAGTGAGTTTCTAAAGACGTTACTATGTTCTAAAGACTATGCGAAAGTATAGTATACGTATCTGATAGACACACGGCTTTTACGTTATATAAATTTAAGCAGTATTGTAACGAGGAGTGATCTATTTCAGGTCATGTTGTTAGTAAAGGAAACTGTGTACATTTTTTGATAGGAAGTATCATACTATAAACTATACTTTGAAATTACTTACTGGTGGAGTTTATACACGATGCAATGATAATGATATATTTATATAAGGATCATCGAATTGTAGGTCTTTAGTGGTGGATTGGGCGCGGCGCCACGCGGTTTTTATTAGGATGAAATCTATATTTATACTTTATAGAATAAGGCCTATGCCTTGCACTATGCGGCCTTGATCGCGCTCAATAAAAGCTCGAAGGCAGCGAAGCGCGGGACTGCAGTAGCTGCTGCTAGCATGATCAGTGTGACAATAAATTACTGCAATGATCACATCTAATAATAATCTCGCAATAAGCGTAAGAAAGAAACAGACAGACGGGAAAATTTAAAGTAATAAATGGCTTTATAACAATAGGTACCTGAGAGAGCTGGAAAACCATCGATGTTCGCGACCATGGATGTTTTCCATGTTTTTCAACTTTTTCTGCTGTTTTCCTTTTGAAAAATCAAAATTCATCTTTTGTTGCAGCTTACAAATAATCAGCATAATTAGAGATACGATGTGTTGCGTCATAAAATAGTGACTGTCCTCAGCCGTAAAAAGCTGAAGAGCCTTTGGCGTGTTCAATAGAACAGCTGAAGAAAATTCTTTGGTCCCTAAATGCGCTTATTTTCAGGCAGTCACTCTTCCACCTTGTCACTACTTCCTAAATCAAACTATAGGGATACTGCTTTTAAAGAATGCAACTATTTCCTTGCATTTGCTCAGGATTGGTGATAAACTTGAAAACTTAAGGGCAATTAAAAACATGGTAAATTTTTGATTTCCAAAAGCTCACACGATTTTTTCATTGTTGAGTTTTTGACAGAGACTATTAAAATGACCTTGAGAACTGCTCCTGAGCATCTATTATATAGATAGGCTAAAGAAAATTTTAAGACTCTTTGTCACCACCTATGTATATGGAAGTGTTCGCCTGTGCAGCCTATGGAAGAGCATGACTATTTTATATGTATTTGTGACTCACAGCTCAGTGGCTGATTTAAATCATAGTGAGAGAGAGAGAGAGATTAAAAATTGTAAATGATTTTGAATTAAAAAATGTATGGATCAAGGCAAGACATATGAATTACAAGTTATGTGCTGTCTGCCGACACAGGGCATTAAATATTTTTGAGTGTCTGACACAGAGAGAGAGAGAGAGAGAGAGAGAGAGAGAGAGAGCCGCAGAGGGCATCGGCAGATGGCGCATACCTTGTAATTCATATGCCTTGGTATGGATCTTTATTTGCAGTCGGGAACTGACTGACTTTGTGATCCAACTATCGGTGGTATTGGCAACATGCTTCATACTCTTCAAAGTTACCTTTACTTGATATTTCAAAACTTAATAGGTTTTTTTGCAAGTACCACATAACGAAAATGTGTTTGTTTGGCATCTTGTATTTTGGGTCTAAAATGTGAACAAACTCTTTTCTCATAGTTGACAATACTAAATGTCTGCACATCTAATGCAATCATATACATCACTGATTTTGACGAGCTCCATTTATCGAACAAAGCCCTAGCTACAAAATATGTGCTTCAAATGGTCCATGAGGTTGCTTGCATTCGATTGCATACTGTAACTTGCTTATCCCTTCTTTTTCTGATTTTCAGCCCTATACTCCATTGCGAACACTTAATAACTATTTATTTGACTATGAATAATATAAAAAATGGTCAAAAACGTTATGACGTAATATATGGACGGCCCCTTCTCTTTGAATTGCAGGCTTTAAGGATATTGGAATATTGTCGTTTTCCAGATCTATTACCTGATACTTAGCTATAATAAACATATAGGCGAAACCATTAACAAAATAATCAGAACAGTATTTATACTTTTCCAATTACAAATTGTGAGTCTAAATTAACTAACCATTTAGCTAACATATGTTTATGGGCATGGCTGTACGGGGGTGAAATCTGGCGCGTTGAGATCACCACGCAGAACTTTAAACTGCACAAAACATAATATTAAAAATTATATTTGATTTTCCATTTCTATCTAATTTTCATCCTCTCAGCTTTATATACTTTGAAATAGAGGCAAAAAAGTGCTTTATGTTAAACACATAGCATGTTTCACAACTCCATAGGGCTGTGCCAGAAATCTTTTGAGCCCAATTTCAGTAATTATTCGTAATAATTCGTCAATATTTCAGAAATATATTTGAGATAGCATATGACCTACGGATCTTCAAGACAATTAAAATGAAAATTTATGCAAAACCTGTCTAAAGATTTCTGGAGTAATGCCAAAAATATAAAATAAATAACTTAAAACAGAGAGGTACAAACATTATTTAATAAAAAAAAATCTTGCATTATTTCAGTTTATATTGAACAGCAATACGTTAATAGACAAATCGGATATTTATCACCTGCTGCATCCCTGGCTGGGATTAGGCTTGCTAACAAGCTCTGGTCGCAAATGGCATACACATCGCAAGATGATAACGCCCGCATTTCATTTTAATATATTGCAAGATTTCCATGAGGTCATGAATGAAAACTCTACCAAATTTATACAGCATTTAAAGCGTGTGTCGGCCGGCGATAATATTTTCGATTTTCAAGATCGCGCACACTATTTTACTCTAGATGTGATTTGTGATACGGCTATGGGCGTGCCCATCAATGCCATGGATAATAATGATTCTACCATAGTCAAAGCATTTAAGGAGTAAGTGCAGCTTGCTTAAAGTAAACCAAATCTCTAGTTACTTACATATATATCCGCAGCATGTGCTATATAATCAATATGCGCGCTTTTCATCCCTTCAAGCGCAATAACTTCTTGTATCGCTTTTACTCGGATCATGCTGAATATCAGAAAAATCTAAAAATTTTGCAAGATTTTACCAATGAAGTGATTGAGAAGCGTCTAGAGTCACATCGCGCGGGTACAGCCACTGTGGGCAAAAGCCAGAGCGAGGGCGATGAGTTTAAGCGCAAGAAACTTGCATTTTTGGACACATTGCTCTCCGCCAGCATTGATGGTCGACCTTTAACACAGTATGAGATATACGAGGAGGTATCCACTTTTATGTTTGAGGGACATGATACGACTACATCGGGAGTGGCCTTCGCAGTTTACTTGCTCTCGCGCCATCCAGATGTGCAGGTAAGTCTATGTCTAAGTCTATGTTAATCAATATTGATAGGGATCACAAATCGAAAGTACAAATTTCAAGTGTTCCGTGTCTGCCATTCCTAGCCATTTTTTACTTAATCCTAAAAGTATGCTACATAATTTTGTTTTGTTTTTATAAATTGCAGCTCAAGCTTTATGAGGAACAACACGAAGTTATGGGCAATGAGCTGAAACGTGATGCTACATTCCAGGAAATAGCTGAAATGAAGTATCTGGACTTGTTTATCAAGGAAGCGCAACGCATCTATCCCAGTGTACCCTTAATAGGGCGTTATACGGAAAAGGAGTACAATATCAGTAAGATGCTGCAGACTTTATGTAATGTCGCATGCTACAAGGTGGCTTTATTTCTTAACTAGATGGCACCATAGTGCCCAAAGGTACTACTTTAAACTTGGGCTTGATTATGCTGGGCTATGATGCCAGCGTTTTTGAAGAACCTCATCGCTTTTGGCCGGAGCGTTTTGAGCAGCACAAGCCCGGTCCTTTTGAATATTTACCCTTTAGCGCAGGTCCACGTAATTGTATAGGCCAAAAATTTGCTCTACTGGAAATCAAAACTGTAGTATCCAAAGTGGTACGTTGTTTCGAGGTGCTGCCCGCTCTGGATGAGCTTGTCTCGAAGGATGGTTACATCGATACCTTTTTGGGCTTACCCTCGGCTGAGCGGCAAAAACGTGAAGCGAAGCGTCATAAGTATGCGCCCATACTTTCCGCGGTACTGACCTTAAAATCCGAAAATGGTTTACACTTACGCATGAGGGAAAGAAAATAGGTTTATTTATTGTTCACTTTTGGAATATTAAATAATACATATTAATAACTTAAGAGAAAAGTTGACTTTATTTTATGGCTACCAGCACAGTGCCCGTATAGGGTAGGGCTACAAAATTGGCGGGATTAACGACCTGTCCATCTATATAATTTGACTTCAGCGAGGTGGTAATGATCTCTGTCTGACCGCCCAGGCTGTAATACTTCGTAAGGTCTAAGGACTGGTTGCTAGCACCCAGATTAAGCACTATAACATAAAGGTCGCTGCCCGCCTTTTGACTGCATGTGTGAATAAAGTTTTGTTAAGTTAGAGCTGTAAAAGCTTAGACAAGTAATATTACGAACCGTGAGTAGACAAGGACGTCATTGTTCACCGCCTGTATTTTGAGGTCGCCCTTGCGGAAGGAAGGCTCCTTGCGCAGACGTACCAAAGTCCTAAAGATTTGCAAATGGGAGCGTGGTGCACGTTGTTGCTGCAGCGCATTGTTTTTTCTGAACTCATCGGACACGGGCAGCCAAGTGTAATCACCTCTTGTAAAGCCTGTCAAGAGTAATAATAATAATATATTCGCGTACGTGAAGCAACGACTGCCATATCCAATGACTTACCTGAATTCTCTGAGCTATCCCACTGATAAGGTGTACGTGCTGGATCACGCGAACGCGCATAGTAATGCTCGGGATCCGAGTTGCAGGCCTGCGGATCAACAGTGTCCTCCCAGCTTATGAACACATCAGTCATGCCCAGCTCCTCGCCATTATAGGTAACCGCATGACCCGGAAGCGTCTGCAGCAGCATGTTTACCAAATCCGTGCGCTGCACACCAAAACGCGAGGCAATACGCTTGTTATCATGATTACCCAATACCCAGTTGGCATAGACGCCAGGCGGCATGGCATCCAGCCACTTGTTTATATGCAACACGTAGTCCTGCGCCGTGGACTGATTGTTAATGCTGCTTAAAAAGTCAAAGTTGAAGGGTATATGAGAGCCATTCCGCACGCCGTCTCCATAGTATTTGATCATATTCTCAAAACTGGTATATGCCTCGGTCAAGAGCACACGCTGATCGCCACCATGCACCTTGCGAAAATCGTCAACCAGCTCGCGCCACTGATAGATCATGTCCAACGTTTCAGGCTGATTTTGCGAGTAAATGTGTTGCGTATAGCAATGATCATCGGGATCGGGACAGTCGGGATCGTTAGAAAGCGGCTCATCAGGATACTCATTATAGCGATTCAAATCCACTTCAAACAGATATGGCGTGGCATCAATACGAAAGCCTGCCACACCCTTGCCCAGCCAAAAGCGCAGCACGTTCTTCATTTCGGCTACCACTACAGGATTACGATAGTTCAAGTCCGGTTGCTGTACCGCAAACTGATGCAAGTAATACTGCTCGCGTACTTCGTTCCATTCCCAGGCGCTATAGCGAAACTCCGAACCCCAATTGTTGGGTGGCACACGTTCGCCCGTTGTTGCATCAATTTTGCCATCATGCCAGATATAATAGTCCTTGTATGTGGGATCACCGTTTACTGAGTTAATAAACCATTCACTCATATCACTCGAATGATTCGGCACAAAATCCAAAATAATCTTGATGCCCACCTCCTTGGCGCGTGCTATCATACGCTCAAAGTCCTCCATGGTGCCGTACTCGGGATGTATTTGGTAAAAGTCTGCAATGTCATAGCCGAAGTCAACCATGGGTGACTTGAATATAGGTGATAGCCAGGCAGCCGTAAAGCCTATATCTTTTAGATACTGCAACTTCTCTGTCACACCATTCAAGTCGCCAATGCCATCACCGTCAGAATCCCGAAAAGAACGTGGATAGATTTGATAGTAATTCCCGCTCTCCCACCACTCCGTGGCGCCACTGTGCTTTACGCCCAGCGCTAAAGCCAATAGCACTACGACTGCAGTCAACTGCATTTTGTTTGAATTATGTTAGCTCATTCTTTCAGGTAGGACCTTTTATAGGCAAGTCGAAAGCTGATAAGCTCTTCTATGGTTTTTAGTGCGATTTTCAATTGTTTGGCAAATAGTTTCATGTGCTTTCAAGCTGAAAATTACATTGTTTGTCATTGTTTTTTTTTTTTGTGTTACCTGATAACAATCACTTCACATCAAGTTTTGGCTATTAAACAACAACAACATTAATGACTAGAACACAACTGCAACAACTTATTGTAAAGAGTCTCAGCACCTAGATAAGCGGTATTGTTGTAATATTCAAGTGCTTGCAAAAAGTATTTCACTATTATTTTACGTAAATCAAATTATGTACCCGCTTATTTTCAATAATGGAAATTTTTGTATATACTCAGTGCAGTAATCTTACGGTAGGCCAAGTATCGCTCTGAAGTAGCTCGGCATTAGTCATGCAGCTCTTAATGAGAAAGGGCAGGGAATGCAACTAAAGTAGTAAAGTTTTACAGAAGTACCTTGTATATGTATATATAATTACATTTCAATTTCATAAAGCTAACCGATATATTTCTAGCAAACATAAAAGTCACTACTTCTAAAAGGAAAACAACTAAACCGCAATAAAATAGCACAAAAATTCTTGGAAAAACTTGCATATTTTAATTGAATCAAAATAAATATTCATGCCAACTGAAGTTGTATTATTTCAAAAAGCATTAAAATTGCATAAAAAGCGCAGATTTGCTAAGAGCAAACCGTGTTAGCAGCAAAAATTCGTTACACTCTTGTGTGTGCAACGTGGCGTATGCGCAATTTTATTCGCAAAGCTATGCAGACCATTTGAGTGGTCATGGCAGTCGGTTTAAATTTATAAATGTATTCAGGCCATTTGCATTCACTGCTAATTAGCTAAGTAAAAATTTAATGGAATTAATGTAAAATTGCTATAAATTTAGTTTTACCAATGGTGTTAATTATACGGGAACTACAAGCAAGCTTCGGAAGTTGCACTAAAAATTAGAAACAGTGGTACTTAAATTTGAATGATACAGAGAAACGGAATGTTCTTCATTCAAGCAAATTTACTTTATTTATATATTTATACATATGGGTATCGAGGATGGTTTAACAAAAAAATAAAACTAAATTTTTTTTTTCCAGCACATAAGTATAGGCGTGTGCATGTGTGTCTATTAAAGGACAATAACACTTGTGTGCAAGAGTATGAATATACCTCACATAAAATAAACCTATGTATTTTCTTTTAGAATAATGATTTGCTTTTCTCTCATAAAGTGTAAGTAACAGTTGCGACTGCATAAGCATACCTTGTTAAGTCTACCTTGGTCTAGAGCATGTGTCGGCAGCGTCAGCACAGAGTTCGCCAATGGAAACTATCTTTTTGAACAGGCCAAATATTATTGCCGTTACTTAAATTCTGCCAACGTATCCGCTGCCGGCTACTGGTTTAGAGCATTGGGCCATTGTTTTGGTTTTCATGAAACAGACACCAAGACGGACAAGCAGAAAGATATAGCGAAAATATGTCTTGTAAAAGATAGCACGACTGCATTTAATAATATCCTTACTTATTTCAATACATCTTACAATTATTTACCTGATTCAAATATTCATTGAACTTCGATTTCTTTATTAAATTCGAGAGTTGTAAATTGTGGAACGATAATTCAGTTTTTTAACGAATGCACACAAACTGCGGGTGATTTTTATCATTTTTTTTTGGTGCCCCACTTCTCTCAAACATATAAATACATTAGGAATTTTTTCCCCATTTATCGATAAAAATTTTGTTTTTTTGTATCGTATACATTTCTCTCAGTGTAGCATACATATCCAAGAATGTTGCTGAAAGCTCCAAACTTAACAAGCTTATAGTGGTACTTATAATCAAACGAAATACTACTTTGATGGTGATAATGATTTGGCCGCCATTAAAACTGCTCAGATTAAGTTTTAGGAGTCGTATAGGGGTCTTTTTCCTTATCGCCCAATTGCAATTAATAATATTAATTTGTGGCACTCTATTCAGTCAAACGCGAACAACATGCCAATGGGTACGTTTCTATGGATAACAGCTTTACTGTCTTTTTTGGGGCATAGTGCCAGTAGTGTTGATGTGGACTGGTGGGAGAATGCTGCACTGTACCAGATCTATCCACGATCCTTTCAGGATAGCGATGGTGATGGAGTAGGCGACTTAAATGGCATAGCTAGTCGACTGGAGTATCTTAAGGAGATTGGCATAACTGCAACATGGCTGTCACCTATCTTCAAGTCTCCCATGCTAGACTTTGGCTATGATATATCGGACTTCAAGGAGATTGATCACACATTTGGCACATTAGAGGATTTTGATAAGCTAACGACTAAAGCGAAGGCTGTGGGCGTAAAGATCATACTAGACTTTGTACCCAACCACTCGAGTGATCTATGTGAATGGTTTGAAAAGTCGGTAAAGCGTGAGGCAGGCTATGAGGACTTCTATGTTTGGCATGATGGTAAGGTGAATGAACAGACGGGTGAGCGTGAGCCGCCCAGCAACTGGATCAGTGTGTTTGGTGGTCCGCAATGGACCTGGCATGAGCAGCGTCAACAATACTATCTGCATCAGTTCATGGTACAACAACCGGATCTTAATTTCAGTAATCCTATAGTTCATGAGCATATGATAGATGTGCTGCGCTTTTGGTTAGATCGTGGCGTTGATGGTTTTCGCATAGATGCAGTACCCCACATCTATGAGCATCAATATGCAAATGGCACCTATCCAGATGAGCCGATAAGTGGTTGGTCCAGCGATCCCAATGCTTATGACTATCACGATCATATTTATACCAAAGATCAGCCGGCTACAGTGGATCTAATGTATGAATGGCGCGCCTTTTTAGAGGAATATCAAGCAGAACATGGGGGTGATACGCGCGTACTACTGGCCGAGGCCTACTCATCGGTGGAAACATTAAGTGCCTACTTTGGCAACAGTACACATAATGGCACGCAGCTGCCCATGAATTTCCAGCTTATGTATCTAAGCGGCTACTCCTCAGCAAAGGATGTGAAAAGCTCCATTGATTACTGGATGGAGACTATGTGGAGCCAGCATCAGACGGCCAACTGGGTTGTAGGCAACCATGATACGCCACGTGTAGCCAGTCGTATGGGCGCTCACAAAGTGGATCTGCTTAATGTGATTGTGAATGCTTTGCCAGGCGCCTCAGTGACCTATTATGGCGAGGAGATTGCTATGGCTAATGTATTGACAGAGTGCACCGAAATATCATGTGATGACAGAGATGGAGAGCGAACGCCAATGCAATGGGCTCCTGTGGCAAATGCGGAATTCACAACGGGTTCAAGCCCCTGGTTGCCATTGAGTGACGATTACGCACGCTTCAATGTGCAGACGGAGCGGGGAGTAGCACGATCCACCCTTCAAATATTCAAGGGTTTGCAGCAACTGAAATGCACTGCGGCTTTTCTGGCTTTTAAGGAGCCCGGAGGCTTTAGCTATGAGGCAGTAACTGAGCAGGTGCTACAGATAGTGCGGTGAGTATGTGGAGGAAAAAGAAGACAAAACTTTACCAAACTAATCTCATATGAACAATATGTGTAGCACCAACCAGTTGAATGAGGAATATCGCATACTTGTCAATTTGGGCAACAAGATAGAAGTAATTGATGGGCTTGCCAATAAGGTTTTTGAGTATGTGTTGCTTACTGCCTATTCGCCGCATCACAATGGGTGAGTTCATTGCACCTCTACTATTGACTTTTCCTTAACCTCTGCAACTTCCATATTCCCCTAGCGAGTCTGTTGATCTGAGCGACCGTCTGGTACTTATGCCGTATGAGTCAGTTGTATTACGTTGGCTAGCTTGAATTCCCAGCGAATAAAGTTATTTCAATTTTATCAAGAGCATTTTCATTTCGATAACGAACTTTACTATTAGATTGATAAGAACAATTTTTGGTAATTCTATATTTGCTGATACCATTTTAAATGGGTTATTTTGCCGGTTTTCATTGAAGTTTTGAGTCAGTCTCATGATTGGTGTAGCCAGGGCCGAATTAAAAAATGTTTAAGATTATAGGATATAAAATATTCATGAATTAGACAAATGGATATTTATAAGTCAATTCCTAGAAAATTTCAAAGCATTCTAAGTTTCAGAGGTTTTAGTTTTAGAGGTTTTAGAGTATCATGGTTTAAGCTGTTACTGTATTAGCCAAATCTACATCACTTCTTTTTTCAGACTAACTTCTAGTTTTTAAAGAAATTAATTCACGAAGAGCACCAACTACCAGATTCCATGCTTCTACATAATACATACCGTTTATTAATTAAATTACTTAATTAAATCTTAAAGCGCTGTTCAGATATTTGATTTTTTCTGATAACTTAGATTCTTCGCTTGCTTCCATTTCAGTTTCATTGTCCATTACGAAGGTTTTGCCTATATATTGTTGAGTTAGCTTACCTTCCTATTAAGAATACCTTGCAGACAAGGATCTTGTCAATTGCTACATTAAGACATACGCTTTTTGTGTAATTTCTTTCTGAATATGCCTAATTAAAGCTTTTAAGCTGATACGCTCCACTTTTGAGTGGTTGATAACTTTGTATAGGAATTGCCGAATTACATTTTGCGATCGATAAGATCGATTTTTTTTCGTAACTTTTGTAATCATAAATAGCATGTATTCGATATCTCAACGCTGATCATAAAAATAAACGTTTGACTGACCAAATGAGAGGTAAACCGCGCCTTGTTATGATATTTGGCATAAATAAAACAAAACGTGACAACAACAAAAAAAGTTTATAATTAAATTTTTGTTAACATTTAATTTCCAATTTTATAAGTAATAAATTACAGGGTGCTTAGTACAATACCTTCCTTGGGCATAAGTAGAATAGAGTCGGAGTAGGTAAGATCCCTAGGAAACAAGAAAGATTTAGGTATTGTTTTATGTTAAACCAAATAAAGCTTACCCCTTGCGTCTCACGCTCTTATCGTTCACCACAACATATTGAAGTTGTGCGGGAATTTCAGTAAAAGCAGCATTCAAATTTACCGACTCTAAATCATCGTTAATGTTTAGAACTGTGATGTAGGACTTGTGTCAAAACAAGGCACTATAAAACAAAAGTCAATCAGAGACCACGATTTAAGCTTTGCATTTGACTACTTACCGCTTAAAAGTTAAAACATGGGGTCCCAGAGCTTTGACGTCCAGATTGCCTTCCCTCAGGGTGGGTCAGCGCGCAGTGCACTCAAATGCTTATTTTTTAATTTTTTTATTTATTTATTATTAATGGCAATCAGCCTGCTTAAACTAAGGCTATAATCCAATATGTATGTACATAATTCTTAATCGCTAAGTGTTTAATAGTGTGATCTATGGCAGATTGTTAAATTTAAATTCTATTACTTAATTAATATTATAACTCTAATAGGATACAATATTTACATTACAATATTTAATATTAAGGAAAATTGTCAATAAAAACGGAACAGAGGTAGGAAATTAAAATGTGCCGACAATTCTCCTGAGTCACCAATTCGGATTCCGCAAAAGACACGGCCCTCCAAAAAGCTCTCAATCAAAGCTGGACTCCCTCAAAGAGGCGCTCTTTCAAAAATGGAATAGCTGTACCAATCCGAAAGTATGACGTTCAAGCTTGATGAACCGCAGGCAAAACGTGACTGCAGAGTGTCCAAACTTTACAAAACTGATGCTCTTATATCAGTTGTCGACTTCTGAGATCACATGGATAGAGGCGTTTCAATCGTCTCCTTGGTCTATGACCGGCCAGGGCGCAGGCAAGGGAATTAGGGTGAACTCTTAATCGATCCTCATACCGGCCACTCAATCTATTTATTAAGTCACCCACGAAAGGAACGCCGAGGTCCTTGTGCAGATTGCGATTGCGGACATACCACGGAGCGTCCGCAATTTCCCGTAGTGCCCTGTTTTGCATGGTCTGGATTTTTTTTAAGTTCGTTTTTGCGGGGCTCATCAGACCAGTAGCAGTGATGCCAATCTCTTTCAGGTAGCTCAACTGTTGCGTAATGCCTAATTAAAACTATTGAAATTATGAAGAATCAAGAACTTTTCAAAGTGTGTTTACCATTCAAGTCACCGACACCATCGTCGTCACTGTCCATGAAGGATCTTGGATAGATCTGATAGAACTGTGCATGTCGCCACCAGCCCACTTCGGCTAGCTAGGGCAATGCCAATGCTAGAAGGCTGCATAGAGCCAAAAGTTTTGGAACCGCTCTCAACTCGTCGTCGTATGTTCGTGTGTGGTGACGATTCTCTTCAGTCTTTATATATATGCAGTATATTCCGTGCTTCACCTATAAGCTAAAGTCGAGATAAACTAATGTTGATACTGATTACATTATAGTTTAGATTGTTCACCGATTAGCTTTAATTTTACGTTCAACACATTTATGACTTGTGCGTGTTTATATTGAAAAAGAACCTCCAAAAACAAGGGGCGCATTCAGCAGAGAATTTCGATACCTAATCGCCCATCACCAATCATATGATTACTGATATGTCTCTGCTGAATGTACTGATACATATCACAAAAGTTAAGTTGGCAGTACTGACCAAAGAACCAAAAAATTTGCCAGGCCTACATAACAAAACAGCTGCAAATTAAGAAGCAACATGAGCGACGAACCTGTGTAGTTTTTAATAATTTGGACTTATTTTTTAAAATTATAATTAAACAACAGCAGGCGACATAAGCACATTTTTTATGTTGTCGTGTTTCTTAGAAGCTTCGAAGGAATATCTTATTTTTTAATCTTTCGTCTTGCAAAAAAGTAATTAATGCATTTTGGGCGATGGTGTTTACTGGGTTTTTAAGACACACGTAGCTAATCAAAGTAGTTCTGGCGGCGTTCATATTTTCTGAAAATATAAAATGCATGGCACCAACAGCAAAAAGCTGTGAATCACTTATCACTGCATTCATGCAGAAATAATCGATGTATAATGGTTACCGATTAAATTCTCTGCTGAATGCGCCCAATACAACAATATTCATAAACTAGGTTATTGCAGTAAAAGTCTTTCTAGATACCACGGGAGCGACAACACTTTTTTTTCAAAAACAAAAAATTAAAAAAATTCGTTGATACGATATAAAATGTGAAATACAATGGGCAGGATGCATTTCGACTTTGGATTGGTACAGGAAAGTAGGTGTCAACCATTAACTCGAAAGCCCAAATTACCAAGAATAACAAACTACTCCGACTTAAAGGTCTTTCTATATATATGAGTGGGAAAGTGTTAATGAATAGCAGACATATTGGCAGAGCCAATCTAATCTAATCAGTCTAATAGGACTAACACTGCGTCACAAAGTCTCAGGAATTTGATAACAAAAATTGCCAAGGATTTCGGTAGAAAGGACTGGCAAAGTAAAAAGAATCAACACAAAAGTAAGGTGGCTACCAATGAAAACTTACATGGAACTTTGGCACTGCTTCAGCAGAAAACAAAAGTGGACAACCTTACAGGCGTTGAACCTATGCAAACGCACACAACTGTTTGGTATAAGGACTCTCGTCCAATAAATGCTTTCTCATGAACTAAAAAATAAACAGTTGGTAACCAACTCAGGCTTTTCTGCACATTTAACAAAACAACCGAAATTAGCGTGGACAAATCAAAAAAAAAAATGTAAAATTATTTCTTCAATTGGCGGCCCAACTATAGCGACTAGAGTGCTCGAATTCAATAGTAAACCCTTTGAAGATACGCTCAACACGATAAAACAACATATAGCTTGCTTTTGTATAAGACAAAAAGCGCAAAGCAACTACTAAGCACGAAAAGAGATCTATGAACCACAAACTGGATTTGTTGTTCATAACTGGCCATAACAACCCGTTACCGGGCTATGGCCTGATCTAAATCTCTCCTCCAGGCGTCTCCGTTTTGCGCGCGCCTTCTCCAAGCGTAATATCAAAGGTAGCTAGTGTGCTCATTACTTGGTTCTTCCAGCGAAGGCATGGTCTGCCCTTTCGTCGCCTCCCTTCGACACTTGCATTGAAGACCTTTCTCGCAAGATCTCCTTCATCCATAGAGCTGCTCCTTCTCATAGAGATCGTCGTTCCATCGTGTATATGGCCAAAATTGTTTCGGAGTACTTTCCGCTCAAACACTCAAAGGCATTTTCATCAGACCGCGTCATCACCGATGATTAAGCGCCATAAAGCAGAACGGGAAGGATGAGCGTCTTGTAGAGTGATAGTTTCGTCTGGCGGGAGTGGTGTTTACTACTCATTTAGCTACTAAGACCAAAGTAACATCTATTGGCAAGATTGGTTATCCGCTTTATGTCTATGCTGCCATCGCTTTTTATTGTGATGGTGAAGACGATGCCAGATGCCAGAAGACGACCAATGATTTCGATATCATCTGCGCATTCAAGCAACAGGAGAGGGCATCGCCTTGTCTGAAGCCTTGCTTGGTTAATACCTGGGGTTTTGTGAATTCACGGATGAATCTTTGCAATACGAATTCGATAAGAGAACAAGGATGCCCATTTTATACCCTTCTCCCACTGGAAGTTGCACGACAATTGCTAGCCGATAACAACGACTTTTGTATGGCATAATAATCGATTGTTCAAATTGTTGTTTTTGATTTAAGGCACTTTTGGCTAAAATTTTTTTTTTATTTTGGTGATAGGCAGTACAGCTACATATAAGCTAGGAAAGGGGCGCATTAGATTCCAAGGTTCGCAATGGACGAACAACAACATTTTTAATTTTATGAATCTAAAAGATGTGTGAATGAAAACTAAATATACTAGAATTAGATATCTCTGAAAAATATGATCCGGTTACTGTCCCTGTGGCACAAATTTCCTGGGTGATCCAGTTTGTCTACTGCAACTTTTCTGGCATGGGGGCGTTTAAATGTGTATCATTCTGCGCTTTGACATTTGGTCTCAGGTTCTTGGCTCGCCTGTTCCGAGGACACTTGTAACGGATATGATAACTACTGCTGTACGGCGGGCCGCAAACTGTCGCAAACTATTCCCTTAGTCCTTATCAAATAATATTACGCCAAAAATCCTTTGGCAATCCACCTGTCCTCTCGGGAAAAACTCAGTCAGACTAGTTTCAGGACAGACCCAGTTTACTATAGATATAGGGTCGGAAAATGAACAAAGTTTTCCAGTGTTGCTGAAAGGGTAGTCCTCCACCAATTTATAGATGGTCGGGACCTTCTCACTAACACAGTCAATATTTTATGGGGGTAAACCAATAATACTTAAATTTTTGATATAATGCATAGAGAGTAATGCTTGACTTTTGATTGGTCGATGACTTTGCATTTGATTTTCAGAGTTGTTTTCATCGCTTTTTTCCGGTAGATTAGATAGACTGTCCCCATCAATGGTAAATAATAATAAGTTTGCGTAGATTTATTAGCGTTTATTCGTTATCCTAGGGTTGATCATAAAGATAAACACTGCACTTGCGTGGCAGACCAAGTTGAAGGGAAAACAGTGTACTAAGTAATGCCCCAATTGACCTTTGGTCATCAATAAAGCAAAACGTGACCACGTATTAAATAACATATGTTCTGTAAAAGAAAAATGCACTGATTTTGGTCTAATATTTATTTGCATTTCGTTTTTTATTATATACTAATTTACAGAGTGCTTAGCACTATTCCTTCCTTGGGCATAAGCAGAATAGAGTCGGAGTAGGTAAGATCCCTAGGAAACAAGAAAGAGTTAGGTATAGTTTTATGTTAAACCAAATAAAGCTTACCCCTTGCGTCTCACGCTCTTATCGTTCACCACAACATATTGAAGTTGTGCGGGAATTTCAGTAAAAGCAGCATTCAAATTTACCGACTCTACATCATCATTAATGTTCAGAACTGTGATGTAGGACTTGTGTCCAGACAAGGAACTATAAAACAAAAGTCAATCAGAGACCACGACTTAAGCTTTGCATTTAACTACTTACCGCTTAAAAGTTAAAACATTGGGTCCCAGAGCTTTGACGTCCAGATTGCCTTCCCTCAGGGTGGGCTCAGCGCGCAGTGTGCTCAATTGCTTATAAATATTCAAATGACTCAAAGCAATATTACGCTCTCGATTTACATTAACCAACTTATAGTCATCAGACACAGGTAGCCATGTCTCATTGGCAGTGGAAAAGCCGGCGTTGGTTGCATCGCTCCATTGGAAGGGCGTACGCACGGGATCGCGAGTAAGACGCTCAAACTCCTCAGGATTTGATTGACATGCCTGAGGATCGACGGTATCCTCCCATGAGATGAATACATCAGTCATACCAATTTCTTCGCCCTGATAGGTTACACTGGCGCCAGACAACGTCATGGTCATGGTATTTATTATATCAATACGATCTTCACCCAGGCGTGAACCAATGCGGCTTTGATCATGATTTCCTACAACCCAGTTAGCCGACTGGCCTTCCGGCATGTTATCCATCCAGTTGTGTATAAGCTCAGAGTAGTGATAGGCATCTGAGTTGCGGTTTATATTTGCAAGCAACTCAAAGTTAAAGGGTATTTGAGAACCATTACGTGTGGCATTGCCATAGTATTGCAGAAGCACGTCAAGTGGTGCATAGGCCTCAGTCATCAAAATGCGATCATCTCCGCCGAGCTCCGCATCAATTTCCTCCATAACATCACGGAAGGTATAGACTAACTCAATTGTCTCAGGCTGATTGGTTGTATAAATATGATTCAGATAACTGTAGTCCTCGGGATCACTGACACCCTCATTGCGCGGCTCATCGGGCCAGTTACCATCGGCGTCAGCTGGAATTTCATATACATGCGGCACAGCATCAACACGGAAACCGTAGACTCCCTTGCGTAGCCAGTAACGCAATACATCCTGCATGGCTTCCACGACTTTTGGATTGCGATAGTTCAAATCGGGCTGCTTAGCATGGAATTGATGCAAGTAATAAGCTTGGCGGCCTTCATGCCAAGTCCACTGAGAGCCGCGAAACACGGATATCCAATTGTTGGGCGGCTGCCGAACGCCATTGACTACTTTGCCCGTGTGCCATACGTAAAAGTCCTTATATTCAGCATCACCATTGGCAGAACGTATAAACCATTCGCATTCATCACTTGAGTGATTGGGCACAAAGTCGAGAATGATTTTAATGTCCAATTGATTGGCACGAGCTAGTAAAGCGTCAAAATCCGCCATGGTTCCAAAAATAGGATCAATTTCTGTAAAGTTGGCTACATCATAGCCAAAGTCAGCCATAGGTGAAGTGAAAATTGGCGACAACCAAGTAGCAGTGATGCCAATCTCTTTCAGGTAGCTCAACTGTTGCGTAATGCCTAAAATAAACAAAATTATCTAAAGATGATTTTACAACTTTGAAGTGTCTGCTTACCATTCAAGTCACCGACACCATCGCCATCACTATCCTTGTAGGATCTGGGATAGATCTGGTAAAACTGCGCGTGGCGCCACCATCCCACTTCGGCTAGCGAGGGCAGTGCCAATGCTAGAAGGCTGCATAGAATCACAAGTTTTGAGACCCCTTTCATATTTTCAACTCGCTTGTGGGTCGTCGTATGTTCGTGTGCGGCGCCGATTCTTTATAGCTTATATATATATGTGCAGTTAGACGTTGGTTTGCCGATAAGTTAAAGTCGCGATAAACCAAAAGTTGATATAGACTGCATTATTACCTGATATCGCTCGCTGATTAGCATTAGTTTTCTGTCTGACACATTTACGACTTGTGCGTGTTTGTATGGGAAAGAACCCCCTATAAAAATATTAAATGGTACTAGAGATGGCAGATCGAAAACTGAATGTAACGTTAACTATTATGCCCGCTTATTACAAGCTTCTCTACCAAGTTATAATTCTCACCGTAATTCAAACAACATTATTTATTTATTTAAAAGGCTACAACACTGATCGACTTCTTCGCTGGAGTCTCCTATGAAATACATTTGGAAAAATTTATGGTTTTGTTTTGGTTGTGGCAAAAAAAACTCTAGCGCTATAATGGAAACGTCATCTATTGTACTTTGAAGGTTCTTTAGAAAATGTTTCAATTCCGGTATCATGCTACTGCACCACAATGCAACTAAATCTAGGAGTTTCCCATTTGAATTTCAAACCGTGACAATGGACACATACTATGTCCATACATAATGTCCCAATATCAAGGCATGGAAAAAATATCGAAAAAAGTTAAGACTCAACTTCGTTTACGTAAAAAAGTGGTGCATTTTTAACGATAGGCCACTCACGATTCAAGAACTTTTGGCCAACTTATGAGGGGGTTTTTTTTTTATAGTGGTTTTATGTTTTTTTTTTAATTTTTAACTTTATAATATGCATTATGATTGTTTTTAACATAAACATTTTTTTATCGTGTATGCTTATGTACTTTGACCATAAACGCCACTTATAATAATATATACATAAATAAATTTATTAATAAATTTGTTTCAAGAGTAATCTACTTTCATTTAAATTCAAAATTGCACTTAAATTCTAATGTAACGTAAGAAACTTTCTTTCTTTTGATTTTCAACAAATGAATTTTTCCATCTGGAAAGGTTTCATTCGAATTTCTTTGAGTAACAAATTTACTGTAACCAATTTGATTCAGTTGTTTGATTGCAATGGTGATCACTGCACTGCGCCAAACCAGCATCACCTACAGGAATCACAACATAAGCGAAGGTCAAAGTAAATTACTATAAAATAATGCGCAAAACAAATAAAAATAAGCGGCGACCGTTTGCCCACATATTTTTTCGGCAGTGTATAGCTCACTCACAACGCGCTGCAGCGTCGCATTTACTCTCGAACAAGCAGTGAGCGACGGCCTCAGCCAATGTATACTTAACAAGGCAATGTCGTCGTTGCGACGTCAGCAGCGCAGTTTCTTAGTTTTCATTCTCTTGCGAATTTCAATGAGAGAAGTTGTGTGTCGCTCATGTTATTTCAGTTTATGTTATATTTATATGTGTATGCATTGCTTTATGTTTACAACTGTATGTGTGCATATGTAAATTTTTCAGCAACGAAAGTAAATTGCTCCACTTATTTTTCTCGCTATTTCAGCCTCTCACTGTGTGAATAAACAACACTTTCAACACTGTTCAAATGAAACGACACGCGCATGTATTGGTAAAGGTAAGTTTGTTATGGATAACTAACGGTACGTTCGTAACGGTACCGTTATTTTGTGACGCAAATTTTCTTGTGTAACCCAGCCTAACCTAAGCCTTGAAAATGCAATTCTGACACGCGGTTTTACACTGCGTACAAGCCTTATAGGACGAGGGGTCTAAAATTTGCATATTATTAACTAAATCCTTCAAAGTTTCTATCTGATCTTAATCATTTTTACACCACACATGCATAACTATAATGCATAACTGAGCAAAGTTTCAGTTGGTAGATAGGTTTAATGGCAAGGCTGTATACCGCGAAAATCTGTCAAGGGGGAAGGTGGTAAGTTATTGAATTAATTCGACAATTTCCCTTAGTCTTGGGAAAATTCGCATCTTTTGGTAAATTTTTTTTGCCTGTAACTTTATATTCTCTGCACTATCCAACACGGTTAGACGGTCATGTCTATATCTAGTCGGATATTGCTCCTGATCTTTTTTGCCTATGGCAAAATGAAAAAATCTTTCTGTCTGTTACACACATTGCACAAATCTATAATACCTTTTTACACTTTGTGTACAGGGTCTAAAAAGTCAAAAATATTCTTGCTTTTGATAAGATTTTCGACTACTAAAATTGCCGATGTTTTCTTAGCGGAGCAATCACGCACTGCTCTCCAGTTGCACCGTGGGACAAAGTGACTTTGTAATGAGAGTAGAGGAATTTATTATAGTCTCATAATTGCTGCTGTTTTGGTTAAACATTATATTGGGTCTTGAAAATGATTGGTAATTCAGATGTAGTGGTTCATGTAGTTGCATAAAAGTTATGGCTTGTTGAAAATCTTATCAGTGCTATAGATTTGGCATATACCGCTTGATATTGGAAAATTTATGCCTATATTTTTGTTTGGGTGCTTCGTGTCGCTTGGGGGTGTTTTTAAACTTTGGAACCAACTTTCTTTGAACTCATCCTTATCAAATGTAATTGAATAATAAATGCTTCGTAGTTTACTAGTTTTTTCATAAAATGAAGGTTCCACGATTGCAGCCCTTTAAAAACCAATTGAATTGCTTTGAAACGAGCGTGATAGATCAGGGAATAGTAATCATCCTTCGACTAATTGATACAATTAAATTTGGTATTGAAGTGAGAAACAGCATTGGGAAACATTTACCGGGTTTACTGGTAGAGGATCTTCTAGAAAAAATAATCCACTTGCTATTTTTTTTAAGAATCCAAACCTTAAATACACCACAGAAATTATGAAATAGTGCCATTTGCTATGTATTTGATACCGGTCGGTCGTCATCAGGAGAAAGTGTTGCCATTGAACTCAAAGCTTTGTAAACCGATTGTGGTTGCATTAGAAAAAATCGATTTTTCTGCTTTTCTTTACTTTGGCTGGTAGGATCTCTCCCAAAATTCAAATGTGCTACAATAAACGGCTATTTTAAGTCAGCTTACAATTAATTAATTAATTTTTTGCGAAAATGCATATATTTGAAGAAAGAAGACGACTTTTTGACACATACGATAGTTTCAGTCACAAAGTGACTGTAACTGTGTTCGTTTAGTACGGCCCGAAATTAAATATTTATCTTTAATTCCATGGACAAAAGTCAAAAATTGTTTAAAAAAATTTGATGTAGACATTCAGGACGGTGCCCGACAGGGGGATACCCTGTACCCATTTTTTCCATGAAAATCAAATTTCATGCAAATTTTTGTATCGATGCGTTGAAGGGTATGGTACGTAATAACGGTAACTGTACTAAAGGGGTAGGGGCGATGGTGCGGAAAAAGGTCAAAAAGGTTTGGTTTATAAGCCTTACGTACCACATTTGGTTAACATAAATGTTAACTTTAACATTTCTATAAAAAGTGGAATTCTGTTACAGTTCATAGGAGAGGGGGCCTAAAATTGTCACATTATTAGCTATATCTTCTAAAGTTCTTACCCGATACGAAACAGTTTTACACTACACATGCACAGTCATAGTGTGAATAACTGTGTTATGTTTCAATCAAGCTATCTTTTATTGTGTGGGTTAAAACCGCGAAAATCTGGCACTGGGGGAAGGTGGTAGGATATCGACAAAACTCGAAAAACTTGCACTACATAGGTATAATGCGCATCTTTTGGTGAAAAAATTGTCGCTCTAGCTCTTATAGCCTCCAAGGACGGTGCGACAGCACGGACAGACAGACTGACACACGGATATGTCTATATCGACTCGATTATTACTCCTGACCATTTTTGCCCATGGAACATATAGTCTGCCACGCCTCCTTCTGCTTGTTACATACATTGCTCAAATCTATAATACTCTTTTACACTTTGTGTACAGGGTATAAAAATGTAAATATAGCTGTAATGATATTTTTTTGCGTTTCGCAAAATTAATTTTTTAGTGAATCTAATTATATATCAGTTTAATGTGTTTCAGACGGTTTTGGTCTACCATGATTCGATTGAGAGTTACAAGGAAAAGGTTTGTTTTAACCTCTAAAAATATTGTGGAATTGGATTTTTTTAGTTTATTGCCCATAGTCAATCTTGATAATATAGACCAAAATCGTCCGAGGAACATTGAACCGAAACTTATATACCTTTAATATGAGATTTGCCAACATTTCGAAAACCGTTATAGTTAATTCAAAACGGTTTCCGGATTCGAAGTCAGCTACCCAAAATTGACTGGAATAGGTATGTTTTAGAAATAGGCCTTTTTTGTTGCATAGTGTAATCATATAATTATAAAGGAGCATATTACATTGCAGCCGCGCTCACCCTACAAGAAAATATAGCCATTCCTTTTACCATTTTCGAAAATGCTAAAATATTAGTAGTCAAATTTACGTGAGTAAAAAACTGTTATTTTCTTCAAAACTAGCGCATAAGGAATTCGAGTTCTTTTTGCTTCCTTATTAATAAATAAACAGTTGGTAACCAGCTCAGGCTTTTTCGCGCGTTAAACAAAACAACCGAAATTAGCTAGGAAAAATTTAAACAACAAAAAATTGAAAAAAAATTTTTTTGAATATTATTTACTTTTATTATTCCTATGGCGACCCAACTATAGCGACTAGAGTGCTTAAATTCAATAGGAAACCCTTTGAAGACATATCCAAGACGATAGAAATTAGAATAGAAACATTTAGCTCGACGCACGAACACAAAAATATCGCCAAATCGCCGAACAGGTTGTCAAAGTGCTTAAATCGTCGAAAAACATAAAATTAGAGATTTTAGCTTTTTGGCCAATCGCAATACTTATTTCGGCAAAATAAAAATTAATTCCGTATTATCTCTGTAACCATAGTGAATATCGCTATAATATTTACGCAGGTGATGAGTTAGTGGCTTTAGAAGAACTTTGGATCAAAAAGCCAATGTGTAAAATAAATGTAATATACGATAATTTCGCGCAAAGGTTTCTATATTATAGTATGCAACTAAAAATAAATATTTTTTCTAGATGAAATGGCAACTTTGTGTGCGGGAAGACAAATTTTGGTCAGGGGTGTATTTCTAAGAACCTAAACCAAGTTAGCCACCTTTGTTTCTTATCTGATATTGACAAAAGGGCATCATAAATCACTGCATGCGTATTTATGGAAAATCCACTACGAAAAAAGGCAAGACATTGGATTTTGATAATAAAAACGTGGTTCTATCTTTGTGGTCATAAAGATACTACAGACCCCCCAACATTGGTGGGTATAAGAATCCACGCAGCAGGCTCGAGAAGCTTAGTTAGCAATGGCCATTTGGTCAAGCATATTCTTTTTGATCGGCTTGGGCCTGTTGGCCGCCGATGCGACAGCACCTTGGTGGAAAAGTGCCTCGTTCTATCAAATCTATCCACGTTCTTTCAAAGACAGCAATGGCAATGGCGTTGGCGATCTGAATGGAGTTACGGAAAAGCTGGAGTATCTTAAGGAAATAGGCATAACGGCCACCTGGTTGTCACCTTTTCTAAAATCACCAATGGCGGATTTTGGCTATGATATATCCGATTTTAAAGAAGTAGATGCACTTTTCGGCACTATGGAAGATTTCGACAACATGATGGCACGTGCCAAGGAGCTTAACATCAAAATCATATTGGACTTTGTGCCAAATCACTCGAGCGATGAATGTGATTGGTTTATACGTTCTGCAGCAGGCGAGGAAAAATACAAGGACTATTACATCTGGCATCCGGGTTTTGTTGAGAATGGAGTGCGCAAACCACCCAACAATTGGGTGAGCGTGTTCCGCGGCTCGGCCTGGGAATGGCATGAGGGCCGTCAGGAATACTATCTACATCAGTTCCACAAGAAGCAGCCAGACTTTAATTTCCGTAATCCTGTTGTGCGTGAAGAAATGAATGAGGTTTTGCGCTTCTGGCTACGCAAGGGCATTGATGGTTTCCGTGTGGATGCCATTTATCATGCTTTTGAAGTAGAAGCCGATGATAACGGCAACTATCCCGATGAGCCACGCAATTACTGGACTGATGATCCAGATAACTACGGTTATACTGAAAAGATATACACTGTGGATCAGCCAGAGACGCCACATTTGGTGTATGAATGGCGTGAGATTTTGGAGCAATTCCAGGCCGAAAATGGCGGTGAAGAGCGGTAAGCAACTTCTCTTGCCTAAAGTGCGCACTTTCAACTAATATTTTCAACTTGTTTTAGCATTCTCATGGTGGAGACTTGGTCGCCTATTGAAATCGTCATGGATTATTATGGCAATTCCACTGCTGATGGCGCACAGATACCTTTTAACTTCCAGCTGATAGTCAATCTTAATCATGACTCCGATGCTTATCACTATGAGTATTTGATTAACAATTGGCTGAACTTAATGCCCGCAGACAAGAGCGCCAACTGGGTGGTAAGCAGCTCTGCGTCCCTAGCTATCCCCTTCAATGCCTTATATGCTTTGATTACAGATTGGTAATCATGACAAGAACCGTGTGGGTTCACGTTTTGGTGCCGAACGCATTGATCTATTCAACATACTGCTGCTCACTTTGCCTGGATGCAGTATTACCTACATGGGTGATGAATTTGGCATGCTGGACGGTTATGTCAGCTGGGAAGATACTGTGGATCCTCAGGCCTGCAACGGCTACGAGGAGGACTACATGTACACATCTCGTGATCCAGCACGCACGCCCATGCAATGGACTGATGAGAAGCTAGCTGGCTTTACCACCGGTTCCACCACTTGGCTGCCCGTGGGAGAGGATTATAAAGAGGTGAATGTTAAGCGTGAACGTGGCATTTCCTTGAGTCACTTGAATGTGTTCAAGAAACTGCAGCAACTGCGTAAGGAACCCGCGGTGGAGCAGGGCTCTGCCGAAATCAAGGCAGTAAGCAAATATGTTTTGGCAGTAAATCGGTTAGTAGAACTTTCATAAATCATGCACAAGTCGCTCACTGGTTCTTCCTCTCTCTTTCAGCTATCTAAAGGGCAACTATGTGTACATTTCACTGTTTAACATCTTTGGTTCCATTGAGAACGTCAACTTGAATAATGTCTTTACTGGTTTACCCGCCAAGTTCCAATATGCCTTGGTCACCGACAAATCCATTAGGCAATTGGGTGATGAAGTTTCAGCAGGCAGTGTTACGCTTATGCCTCATGAGTCCGTCGTTTTGCGCTCCACCACAACGCTATAAAAATACCTTTATTAGCTTTATTTTATAGTGCATAATAAACCAAAGTTTTGAAAATCTCAACTCGAAATAATCATTTTGGCAATCCAACATAAATTTGTCTCTGTTTTTTTATATTTTTTTCATTTTCAAATAGTTGATTAAGCTTATCAGACATAGCAGCAAAAGGCACAGTTTGAGTCACGCGCAGACGATTTTGCATCACTGAAGCTAAAAAAAAAATGTTTTTATGAATTTACACAACAAACAAAACAGAAAACGACCAAAATATCGTAATCAGTAACTCTTCCAATTGGATTTTTCTAGTGAGTATGATGACTCGTTGATGCGCTGTTTTTTTCGGGTGTGGTCAGTCATCCAAAGTAAAAAAAATATTTCTTTCATTTCTTTAATTTTAAAAGATTTTACAAAAAGAGCCACATTTGACAATATCTTCGGCTACACGAACTTTTCAAAGTGCAACTATCGTTACAAATCCAATTGAATGTACAAAATTAGAGGTGTGTTTTATAGTTTTTTAAATTAAAAAATTTTAAAGTTTTTGGCCAAAGAATTTATTTTTTTCTGATTAAAAGCAAATATATTACCTTATTAAGGACAAGCTTCCCCTTGTACAAAAAAGTCTTTATACGTTGTTTCGTAAGAAAAGGATTCACCTGAGAGACCGATATAAACTTATCTATTAGAAACTAAAACAAATGTCTATTCTCGAATTTTTTAATAATCAGACATTTGAAATATTATAAAATCTGATAAGGACTTTACCTTGTTTTTCTTCCAAAAGAAAATCTTCTATCGAAACTCCATTTGGAGCCCAAGAGGAGGAAATTCTTCCTTGAGGTCCATCTGTTTTATATATTGGAGGCTGTAGTAGGTCACATGTGCATCTATCAATAAAAAGCAAGACCTGCAGATGTAGATATATCTCATATGGAGTCATTTTGTCATCTGTTTTGTATCTTATCAAGTCTTTTGTAGCTTATCAAGATTATGAACATACTTATGTGTATTGAAGCAATTGTAAGGTGATTTTTTATCCCTCGCAAAATAGTATTATGAATATTCAATAATGAATAAATTACTCAAATATGAATTGAGTAATATACGTACATAAATGCATACATACATGCATACAGCGAAAAAAAATGAAAAAATTAAACTATGATGTATTTCAACTAATAGGGTATGTATGTACATCAATATTTTTCTCGCTGCAGCACCTTCTTAAGTTGCTTTGGCATCAAGTCTACTAGCTTTTTTGTTTCTTCTGCCGTAATTTTGTCCAAATCTTCCACAATCTTCTCCTTGAGCATATTTTTGGACGTAATGGTGTGTTGCCGGATCCTGCGTTCGACTTGGCTCACTAATGCTCTATCGGGTTGAGATACGCAGATTGGGGTGGTGAATTTAGCTTCAGCTTTCAGAGCCTCTTTTTTTGCTGTACATACCCTATAAACTGAAATAAGTAGAGTCATTTTTGAATTTTCTAATTTTTAATATTTAGAACAACTTGTACACGATAACTCATTTTAAGGATGTCGTTTTTCTCTCTGTGCACTCTGCACTTCCGAATTTGTAATATTAGTATAGATTTTACCTACGCTTTAGCACTTAACCAAAAGTAGGTGATCAGCGAACGAACTTAAAAGATTTGGTTTTTTTTCCTCATACATTTTTCGTAGCACAGGATTGGAATTTTGCACAAAGCCGGAAAAGAACAACAAATAGCATTTATTCCTCCAAAAAGTTCAACAATTTATGTGGATCTACAGCGCTCAAAATATGTAACTTTTGGCACTTTAGATGCTTTAAGCAATGATTGTATACAGCGCCCAACACACTAAGCGGAGCTTTTATATTTCTTTCATAGTGTACTATCGTACGATCGTTAAGATTGTCTCTCATACCATACGGCACCATCGAATGATCTTTGCTGCGCTGACCCAAGAGGAGCTGATAATCAAAATGTATCTGCGGGGGTAGTTCTTGGAGTTTGTAAAACAAAAATTTAATTTCAAACTTTAAAATGCGAGCAATATCTTAACAAAATTGGGGAAGTTATGGGCATACAAGTTATGAATTAACCAGTTTATCAACTTCCCAATGGGAACACTTCTCAATTGGAATTTTCCAATAGGAAAATGTTAACTCTTATATCGAACATGTGAAATGAGACATAAAAATGGACACTGTTGTCTGCATAAAATTTTGTTTAAGCTTGTAGATTTTTATTTTTAGTTTTTTAAATCAAAATCTTCGTATTTTGTAATTGATTGTTTATGACAATGAGCAATAATCAGCTGGTGAGAGTATGCGATAATTGTTCCTGTAAGTAGGTATTATAGATTTATTAAAAGTGTAAGAGGGTATTATAGATTTGTGCAATGTATGTAACAGGCAGAAAGAGACGTGGCAGACCATACGTTCTATGGGCAAAAATGGTCAGGAGCAATAGTCGAGTCGATATAGACATGTCCGGCTGTCCGTGCAAAACTTTTCTACCAAAAGATGCGCATTAACCTAGTCAGTGCAAGTTTGTCGAATTATGTCGATATCTCACCCCATCTCCCGTGACAGATTTTCACGGTTTTAACCAAGACCGTAAAAGCTATCCAATTAAAGCTCGGCACAGTTGTGCACACTATTACTGTGCATGTGTAGGGTAAAAATGATTCGTATCGAATAAGAACTATAGAAGATATAACAAATAATGTGCTAATTTTAAGCCTCCTCTCCAATCAACTGCAACAGAATTTCACTTTTTACAGAAGTGTTAAAGTTAACATTTATGTTAACCAAATGTGGTACGTAAGGCTTATAAACCAAACCATTTTGAACTTTTTCCGCATCCCCCCTACCCTCGTAGTACAGTTACCATTATTACGACCATACCCTTCAACGCATCGATCCAAAAATTTGCATGAAATTTAATTTTCATGGAAAAAATGGGTACAGGGTATCCCACTGTCGGCATCAAATTTCTTATTTATCTTAATGCTATCATAAATATGTATGTTTGCCTTTACTGTTTTACAAAAAGTACACATACTTTTGGCACATTGTATAGAACCCGTCAAATTGCGAGCATTGATATGCAGCGCACTTTGGCACTCTCACAGCAAGCAACTCGTTTGCTGATTAGCATGCTCTCGCCAGATGCATGGTGAAATAAAGAAAGGTGTGTTTGCTCTCAGTATGTGCCTCTTTAAATTGTTGCCAATTTAGTCTACTTCTGATAGTTTTGGTGAGTGGACGTCGGTGCGCGCATTGTAAACGCATTTTTTGTTTTGCTACACATGCCTTCACATACATACATTAATACAATTAATGGGGAAAAAATAGTAGGGCAAAATAACACTTGTATATTATATGTAATACGATCGCTATTGGTCCAAAACTTTCATATTTACACCATACAGTAAAAGCTTAGTGAAAACTAACGGTAAATTCTTCTTTCAAGGTTTAATCTCTTAAGGTTAATAAGCGTTTGCTTAAAAGTTTCACAAAGAGCAAAAGTGCGTAAATGTGTGTTATTTTTGTTTTTAATTTTTGTACTTGAAGAATTACACGATTATGTATTATTTTACATATGGATTTATTAAGATATATTGAAAGAATAACCAAATAAAATTTGGCTTAATTTGCTCTACTAATTTCTGTTTTCGGTTTCTGTGCGTGTGCCTGTGTTATGTTGTTGGTCGCATTTATTGATTTATTTATTGCATTATTATTATTTATTGCATTTTGATAATTTATTACACATAAATGCAAGCATTGTCAACATATTTGTATGCATGTCAGCTTTTACACATAGATGAGCTTTTGAGCTTTCGCGCACACAAGTTTTGGCAGCTGAGAATACTGAGAGTGAGCATACCTTGGTTTATTCCACCATGGCCAGATGTATGTACTAAAAATAAAACCGAAAGAGAGAGAGAGAGAAAGAGAGCATGTGTTGACATATATTATTTACATAAGCAAAAGCCAATGCATTTATCACTCGATCAGTCAGTTTCTGTTGTTTGTTTGCCGCAATCGCACGTTTAATAAAAACAAAAAGCAAATAATTGGTACCGGGAAATGTACCGTTTGACTATATTACTGCAATGCCTCGCTTTTGTAGTAGGAGGCGTTTTCCCCAATTATCATGCAGATTTTGTGGAGGTTGAGCTGCAACATGATCAACTCAAGTGGTGGCAAGCCGGCAATTTTTATCAGATTTACCCAAGGTCATTTAAAGACAGCAATGGAGACGGCGTGGGCGATCTGAATGGTGAGGCAATATAGAGCAATCGAAATGTATTTGTGGGTACTAACTAAATGTGTATGATATAATTGTACACTTCGGCAGGTATAACTGCAAGTCTGCCCTATCTTAAGGAGTTGGGCATTAAAGCAACTTGGTTGTCGCCCATATTTACTTCTCCTATGGCGGACTTTGGTTATGACATTGCCAACTTTACTGAGATAGCGCCCATATTTGGTACAATGGCAGATTTTGAGAATCTAATGAAGCAAGCGCGGGCACTAGACATTAAAATTATACTGGACTTTGTTCCGAATCACTCTAGCGATGAGTGCGCTTGGTTCAAGCGTTCGGCGGCAGGGGAGCCAGAATACAAAGATTTCTATGTATGGCATCCGGGAAGGCAAGTGAATGGCACAAGACAGCCGCCGAGCAACTGGATAAGTGTCTTTCGCGGCTCAGCCTGGCAGTGGCATGACGGACGTCAGGAATACTATCTGCATCAGTTTGTCAAAAAACAACCCGATCTTAACTACCGTAATCCCAAAGTGCGCGAGACCATGAATGTAAGTAGTTGTACAAAACTTAGAAGTAATAATAAAATATTTTTTTTTGTATTGCACTTGCAAGGATGTTCTACGCTTCTGGCTTGACAAGGGCGTATCCGGCTTTCGTATAGATGCTGTGCCACATGTCTTTGAGCTAGCACCCGATGCTCAAGGCCAGTACAAAGATGAACCACGCAATGACAGAGTCGATGATCCGGATGACTACGGCTATTTGCACCACATTTACACTGTTGATCACCCCGAGACCATAAGTCTGGTCTACGAGTGGCGCGCAGTGCTAGATGATTACCAGCATCAACATGGCGGCGATGATCGTATACTAATGGCCGAGACCTATTCACCCATTGATATTGTGATGCAGTATTACGGCAATGCAACGACCGAGGGCGCTCAGCTGCCATTTAACTTTCTGCTGATTAGCGAACTGACAAATTCTTCCAATGCCCATGCATATGCAGATACAGTGCAAAAATGGCTGCAGCATATGCCTGAGGGACGGACAGCCAACTGGGTGGTGAGTAATCGGTCTTGCTTTTGCAGATAAAATGTTGTGTGTTAAATCGTAGGGGCTACGAACCCACAAAGTAAAAAGTGATCTTCAAAAAATCGAACTATCGATGTGTCCGTCTGTCTTTCTGTGGCGCCTTTTTGTTAAAGACCAAAAGAGCTAAAAGCATAAATAACTGCAAATTTTTTTAACTACTAGTCTTAACACTGTCTAAACCAAAATCTTTCGGTTTCAATGATAAGCGTCAAAATTGACTTAAATTTGTTTAGCTTGGCAACCATGACAAACCGCGCGTGGGTTCACGTCTAGGCACAGACCGTGTAGACATGCTTAATATACTGACGGGAACTTTACCTGGCGCCAGTGTTACCTATCAAGGTGAAGAGTTGGGCATGACAGATGTATGGATATCTTGGAAGGACACTGTTGATCCCTCCGCATGTAACAGCAATCCAAGAATCTATGAGCAATTCTCACGTGATCCCGAGCGGACGCCCTTCCAATGGAGTGCAGATGCCGATGCAGGCTTTAGTAATGCCAGCAAGACCTGGCTGCCAATAGCCAAAAACTATCGAGAAGTGAATGTGGCCCAGCAGCGAGAGCAACCGTTAAGCCATTTGAATGTATATAAACAACTGATGCAGCTAAGAGCCAACTCGACACTACAACATGGTAAAACGGAGGTTAAGGCTTTGAGTGATGCAGTGCTAGGCATAAAGCGGTAAAGTGTTAGATTATCAATTTTTTTTTTTAAATATGTTTTATCTATGTTTGCATTTATTGGCAGTTATTTGTTGTACGATTATACCTTTTTGACATTGTTGAACTTATATGATGGGGTGGAGCGCCTCAATTTGCAGCAACACTTTCAAGATCTGCCCATTGAAATGGAAATTATTGTGACCACAAGCAAATCCACGGCAAAAGTGGGGTATGTTACAGGGGCTTGACTTATTCTTATTCAATAACTCTAATATTTCTGTATTCTATTTCCACAGCGATTGCATCAATGTGACTCAACTGAAGCTGCTACCTAAGGATGCCTTGGTGCTACGCACGCCCTCCAAGCTAAAGTCCAGCGCTACCTATTATACCTCTAGTGAACGTCGTCAGCTGCAGGTGTTGGGTTTTTATTTAGTGCTTGCTCAAGTGGCACTTTACCTCAGTTATCTCAATTACTCATCGTTTTAGTGTAAATTTTACAGACACTCAATTTTATCTCAGATTATTAAATAAATACTTGTGAACTGACAGTCACTTGAGTAATATCTCTAATTTGCTAGACAATAATGATATAAAAGCGGAGTTTGGGAACGTAGTTTTTCAGTTATAAACAATGCTGCAATTTAAGCTATTACTTACCTTGCTATTGATTTCCACACTGCAGGCAGAGCAGCCGTCCGCAGCAGCTACGCGGGATTGGTGGCAAGTTGCACAGTTCTATCAAATATATCCACGCAGTTTTAAGGACTCCAATGGCGATGGCATTGGCGATCTGCAAGGCATTATTTCCAAGCTGGATTATCTGAAGGAAATAGGCGTAACGGCCACCTGGCTGTCACCTATTTATACTTCGCCCATGGCTGACTTTGGCTATGACATTGCCGACTTCTATGACATACAGAAGGAGTATGGCACGCTCGCCGACTTTGACCAACTGGTGGCTGAGGCCAAAATTCGTGATCTTAAAATCATTTTAGACTTTGTGCCGAATCACTCGAGCGATGAGAGTATCTGGTTCCAGAAGTCAGTGCAACGGGAGCGCGGCTACGAAGATTACTATGTCTGGCACGATGGCTATATCAACGAAACGGGACACCGCGTGCCGCCCTCCAATTGGCTGCAGGCCTTTCGTGGCAGTGCCTGGGAGTGGAACGACATACGCCAGCAATATTATCTGCATCAGTTTGCTGTCAAACAGCCGGATTTGAACTATCGCAATCCGGCCGTGGTAGCGCAAATGAAGCGCGTGCTAACTTACTGGATGGACCGCGGCGTTGCTGGCTTTCGTATTGATGCAGTGCCTTGGTGCTTTGAGGTATTGCCAGATTCGACAGGTCGCTATCCCGATGAGCCGCTAAGCGGTTATACGAATGATCCAGACGATTCGTCTTACTTGCGACACATTTATACGCAGGATCTGCCCGAGACTGTGGACATGGTGTATCAATGGCGACAGCTGCTGGATGACTATCAACGCATACATGGCGGTGACACACGCGTGCTTATGATTGAGACTTACTCGGGTCTGGACTATGTCATGCAGTTCTATGGAAATCGTACAAAGAAGGGTGCGGAAATACCATTTAATTTTCAGTTCATAGTTGGCGGTAATGGTGATAAGAACAATACGAATCTGGATGCGCCGAACTTTGTAAGAATCATACGCAGCTGGTTGGAGCAAATGCCAGCAGGCAAGACAGCTAACTGGGTGGTAAGTAAACAAAAACTTAAAAGGCTACGACTATAATTTGGGACTTAAGCTAGCAATCTCTTGAAATAGGTTTTGTTAGTAGGGGCGTGTTAGTTAACCATATCCGCCTTTAGCATGCTACACTCATAAAACACCCTTCATAGTTGCATGTAGTTCTTTGGTGGACGTATCACGTGGACGCTCACTTAACATGTTTTTGTTGAACGTATTTACTTCTTAAGAACCAAACGCGAACCCGACGGTTTTCAGTCTTGCTTCCCGTTTCTTGTCTGTTCTGAAGCTCTTAGTGCCCAATTACTCCGGCCATGACAGAATCCTCGGCAGCAATAACATTCCTTACGGAATATTATCCCTGAAATCATCAGGCAAGTAAGGAAAGTCGTATTGGTAGATCGTCATTTTAAGGTTCGTGAGATATGTATGTATATGTAACTATAGGAATCTAGATTGGTTTATACCACTAACAAAAAATTTCATTGTCAATGAAAACTTTCCTAAACGCTTTAAACTTCTTTACAAATAGTCCGACTACGATCAAATTTTTAAAGGAGACTAGAATTCGATTGTAAAGGGGAAGCTATAAAATTAAGTTTTGAATTTTCTATATCTAACTAGATGGGTAATCACGACCAGCGTCGCGTCGGTAGTCGTTATGGCGAGCAACGCATTGACATTATGAACATGCTGCAAACCTTTCTGCCTGGTGTGAGCATAACTTATATGGGTGAAGAGCTGGGCATGACTGACTTGGATATAAGCTGGGAGGATAGTCGCGATCCTGCCGCTTGCAACTCCAATGAAGCCATATATCAGCAGTTTACACGCGATCCAGCGCGCACTCCTTTCCAATGGAGCTCACAGGCCAATGCTGGCTTCTCCACGAACAGCAATACTTGGTTGCCCGTCAATCCCAATTATGTAACAGTAAATGTGGAGACGGAAAAAGCAAACAGCTCCAGCCACTTGAACATCTATAAGCTGCTGGTGGAGCTACGAAAGTCAAAGACGCTGCAATATGGCGAGGTCAGCTATGCCGCCATTGGCGATAATGTGGTGGCCATCAAGCGCTCCTTAAAGGATCAACCCACTTACGTGCTGGTGGCTAATGTGCTGGACAGCAGCGTCAAAGTGGATGTGGCCAGTGCTTTGCGCACCTCTGGCAATTACAAGATTAAGATTTTAAATCCTCAAGCCAAGGCTTCAGTGGGGTGAGTTGGATTTTTTTTTAAATCTTCCAAGATAGCAGGTCATATTGTTTGTTTTTCCGTTTCAGCGTTAGCGTCACGCTTAGCAATTTGTCCTTGGAGCCTTATGCGGCACTGATACTGGAGTCTAGTTAGAGCCTAAGAAAAAATAAATAAGACATGAAATATGTTCTGTCATAAGTTTTTCTAGGGACTTTGGCCAAGAAATACAAAAGTCATTGCCAAAACGACAAGCTTCATTAGCAAACTTTTCAATTTGAGAGCTGCGTGCAGCCATCTTGTTATAAATATTTTAGAAACTTTGTTCGCTACGAGTTTCTTAAAGGAAATTCCATTAAATGTGATTGATAAGTCATACAAATCACGCATACGTAGCGGTGCACCGCATGCCAGGGCAGCCAACCAATCAGCATGCTTCCAACTCATTTTTGTATTTTTTTTAAAGGCAACGAGCAGCAGACAATGTGGCGCCACGGAGTGTGTCTGGCACACGGTTGCTGTTGTCTGACATGCCAGCCTCGGGCGGTATATGCTGGGGCTACACGTTGGGCTTGGGCACGTATACGACCCGTGCGACATGGCAGGACATGGTAGTCAATGACTCGGGGTTAGCTTTTTAATTTACTCATAAAATATAAGAAAAAATTATTATGAGTTTGCACCTTTGGGTGAATTTCATGATGTGCTTTGAAATTTATATGCAATTTCTACAGAAGCAGAAAAAAATAAAGACTGGCAAGAGGCAGCTAAAATTATGCAATAATTAGTGGGTATGGGTATATATGTTCATGCCAATTACTAGACAAAGCTATTAAAAGATCATAACCCGAGCTTGAAAACTCTGAGTAAAATTGAGTTAAATCGTTGCAACTTAGCGTTATAAAAACTCTGTTCTTGAAGGCACTTGGAGCTAATTCCATATGAGTCTATATAGGTATTTATACATTTATTTTTATTTTTTAGAATGAACCAGTTTACGAATTTTATATCGCTAAAGTTCAAAACAAATTGCATAAAGTTTGTTTATAAAGTATAAAGCTTTTTCTGCGGACGACTTTTTTTTTATATATGAAAGTATAGTAGTATAGTCATAATTTAAGTTAAATATCTAGCTCTATATCGTTTTAGAGCCAAAAGGTCACAGTCACAATGTGCTCCGAAAAAATCAAATTTCTTTGCAAATTTTTGTATCGATGCGTTGCGGGGTATGGGCGTAATAAAAGTTAATGTGCTACGGGCGTAGTGGGGATGATTCGGCAAAAGATCAACATTGTTTGATTTATAGCCTGACATGAGTCTTCGTACCACATTAACATTATATATATATACATATATCCTAAAAAGTTTCTATCTGATCTTAATGATTTTCACAACACTATCACGGCCAGACGGACATATCTATATCGACTCGGCTATTGCTCCTGATCATTTTTGCCCATGGAACAAAAAGTCTGCCACGCCTCCCTCTGCTTGTTACATACAAATGCCCAAATCTATAATAACCTTTTACTCTTTGGGATACTTTTCATTCAAATATTAGTTCAATCTTTAGTTTTTAATTTTAAAGATATGCCACCAATTTGAATCAAACATACTTAAATACACTACTTGGCAAAATTTTCATCTACACAACACACACATTCAATCATGTGATGATTGTGTTCATAACAAAAACATACATTCAAAGCATGTGCCGAATCAAAGTATACTTGTAGAAGGTATACACCCAAGTATTTGCCTAGCCCAACGAAATGTTAAATGTGTGTTCGATATTCGATATTTTAATGTTGTTTTGCTTTGCATACAATTTGCCAATGCATGAATGTGCAGCTGTTCTTGTTAATTTCGAAGGTTTGCTCTCTTAGTTCGAATCCTTTTTGTTCATATTACTATTTCTCCCTGGTGACATCCCTTTGCTATTGGGTAGCAAAGAATAAATTGTCATTACAAATTTGTTGAGCTGTGCTTAAAAGCGTAGGTAACATGCCACCAATTATGCAAGTTCATCATTGAGTTGCACTGCAATAACACCGTCAATTGGGAACATTTTTTCAGCAAAACTTTAATGTAAAGTGATTTTAGTCGAATACTTCTCAACAAACCAATGGAAGCGTAAAATTGTAAAGGTTCTTCGTTTTGCTCAATACGCTCCCGTGGGATCTGCTGAACTGGGAGAAGACTTCGACCTAATATGTATCTTAAGCTGGAATCTCAGTATCTGTGTGTATCGTAACGGCAATGCACTTCTCCTTCTTTCTTATCAATTCGAAATATTAAGCTCAGTGCAAAAACTGATTTCTGCATTCTTTCATGCATTCTATTTACTTTGCTTACTAAGTTTCCAGGTTCTTATTGAATACACAAGTAAATTTGGACAGTTACAAGTTACAGTCCAGCGTAGAAGCCCAACCTTAATCGCAACTACACCTTTTTTGGAATGACATTCAATGAATACGTTTAAGCACCAAAATTAACGAAATTATTTTCAAACTCAATGAAAGAATAGGTTTAATTACTCTTTCCTAAAGCAGTTGTCATTAAGTATCAGATATTGTCAACTTCAATTCCCGATTCTGGCAATTCAGGGGAATCGCGCGCATAAACTTTGTGAACATTTTCGTAGGTCACGCGACAATTGCGATGCCATAAAACCTACTATTCACCCGTCATGCCTCATGTGTCAGATACGTGCGTTGCATGCATAAGCCATGCAGCTGCCTCAATGGCCCAGGGTCACCATTTATGAGGCACATTTGTATCACAATTAATGCAATACGTGTTGTCTGACTATCCGTTCGCTCAAAGTTTACACTTTGCGGTTATTCAACTTTTGAATATCTCACATTGGTAAATAGATCAGACTACAGATTAAAGTGACTAAACTAACGGAAACGATGGAACCGACAGGGAGCAACTAACTAACCAGACACGTGTTTTGCACGTGACCAAAGGAAAAGCAATCAAAGTCACGGCTCGCTAACAACTTAATAACATCGACTAAACAAGTAAGCAACTTAGCAGTGCAAACATCAAGCAAATTAGTCTAGAAAAGTCAAAGTCAACAAGCATCCTTTTGAAAAACGCGCCCACTTCTAAATGTGTAACGTATGACGCATACGCCCCGTTTGTAAACATTATTAATATGCAAACGTTGTTATGGCCTAATGCTGTTTATGCTAAATGGCCAAATGATTTAACTCGTACTGATTCATAGGGTTGTCCAAACATTAGCACAGATTACAAAAGTAATGCGTTTTGAAAGTTTTTGGCCAAAAAGCCAAAAGTTCAAAATACAGACACATAATACCCAAGAAAAACAAATCTACTTGAGAATCCGGCCGTTTTGCTGGTTGGTAAGTTACCTTTCGTTTTCAGTTTAGCCTTAGCGTTATCCTTAGCTCGCTTTGTGGAAATTAACTTCATAATCTGCTCAAAATGAAATACACAACAAGGTGTATTCTCTCTGCTGGCAGCTGGAGAGGCGGGTGGGCAGAACCCCACCAGGTGGCTTACTCATCTGTCGACTTTGAATTCAAGTTGCGTGAGTCTGCCGCTTGTGGTTTTGCGCATTTTTAGGGTTTCATGTCACGTGCTCAAGGGTAAAGTGCTTCTGAGGTTTTCTCTCTAGATGTGTGTGTATGTGTGTGTGTGTTTGTTTAGTTGTTGAGGCTGCTACACGGAATTTCTCTGTCTGCTGTCCTCTTTAATGACCCTCATGGTTCAGTATGCCATTTACACGTTTTTTTGTATATTTTTTTGACTATCGTTGTTGACTGCTAATTTTCTAATGGCCGCGCAATGGTTCAAAATCCAATCGAATAATCTGAATAATGCGATTATCAATTTAATAGCTAATAGGCAGTAATGCCTTATTAGTTGGTTCGTTTAAGTATTTCTGCATTATGCGATACACAAAATGGAAGTAATTTATTTTTTTGTAGCAAAATACGCTGCGTAAACTTTAAACTTAAAAATACTTTTTTCATGTGGGCTTCAAAACTGTAATTTATTGGGTTTTTTTTGTGTTTCTCCTTTTGGTACAATGACTCAAAATCAGTTATGGAACTTATTCAAATCCGATTATAAGCTACAAAAAGAACTTGCTTTATTGAACGGTAGTTCGTGCTGTAGCAAAAGCGTTGGTAATATGCTAGAAAAGTTTTATTGTTGGTTAAAACATACCGTGCATGATCATCTAGTCACATCACAGTTTGAATTGGATTTATCATACACCACGGTTTACACCAGAGTAGGAGTGTGGGTATTTGCAATGCATATGTAACAGCGTCAATCATCGTTATTATAACAGTCAAAATCAAACATTAAAATGTTAAATTGATAATCGCCAAACACAATTACATAATAAAATTTAAAGGCTTTCCACAACTGTTATTTGCTTCCAAGCCCCCTTGCTGTTTTAACAGCCAATCAACTTTTAAAGCTGGAAATAAACACCTGATGGCATTAAGGAAGCCGGTGAGAAAATAATGGTTGCTTACCAGCTGCCAGTACTCTAGTTCTAGCCACTGCTGTTGTTGTGGTACTCAGCTGAAGTATTATTGTGGCTTCACGCAGGACTCTGCTCAATCTGAAATCGAAACCGAAACAGGTGCAGGAATCAGAAAGTGAGAGAAGCGTGGTTTGACTTGCGGCATGCTTGAGCGTTTTATGTAATACATATATATATAGTTAGTGCTATCTTTATCTCTTTGGGTGTGTGTATCTTTCTTGCTTTGCAGCTTAAACGTCCTTAAGTTAAATCGTGTGCAAAGAGCATTTCAACTATTAAAACAGGCAAAAGATTTTAAGTCATGCGGCAGCGTACGGGGCGTATACTTGATATTTGTTCCTGATTTTGTGTGTTTGTGTGTGTTGGCGCCTAGCAATTACCATGTGTAAACGCAATTTGATTATTTATAACGTAATTGAAGTTTCGCTTTCATATGCCTAAGCCCACAAAAACTTGGCTTGGTTGCTGTTAACTTCAAAGGAAACTCTTAGGCAGCCATTTTCTTTTACCATTGCACCTCAAGTGACTATGTAGCCGGCTAAGAGTCACTGTCTTTGACTCTGCAACTTTGCGCGTGTGTGCGACTGTGTCTGTGTTTACTTTGTGTACTTTACTTTATCGTTGCTTTTTTTTTATTTTTTATTTTTTATAAATAACAGAGTGAGTGCTACTTGACTTTAATTTGTGTGTAAACACTTTAAATGGCGGCCCCTATATACAAAATACATATAATGGCTTTGTGTAAATTATAAGAGTATGCCGGGCATTCCTGCTTATCTGCGGATGTGTGGCTAAGAGTGTGTGTGTTTTTGTTTGTTTATGTATTCGTTTGTTTATTTATGCAAGCACTGCCGTATTTACTTAGTACCATAGCCAAGCCGCAAAAGAAAGAGTCTTTTGTGTGTGTGTTTGTGTTGTGTATAATTGTGTGCGCCTGACTTTGCAAGTTTTTAAAAGCCTGACAGGATATTTAATTGGTTAACATTAAATTTTAACATATGCACTTTCATGTGCTGAAAACCAAAGCCTCGCCTGCAGCCAAACTAAGGACTGTGCCATCATAACTGGTGCTAGGGATAAATTGTAAAGGAATCAGTTAAAGGGATACTTGTAGTAGCGGAAATTAGTTCTTACTTCTCGGTCTTCGTTGATGCCAAGCTACGTATTTTTAGCTGCAAGTTTCTGGGCAAAGTTGCATCAAACTGGGACAAGTTGACCTTGCTAGTCGTGGAGCCCACATTGGCAACAAGAACAATGCTAGCGGAGCCGGACACTGAGCTGAAAGTATCATTCATAGGAAAGGACAATTGTGGATAAATATTCCAGCTGTTTTCAGGATTACTTAGGAAACTGGAACATAATAAGGTGCGGACGAAGCAGAAGCATTAGTAGCATCTAAACACATGGTTTAAGCAAGTTCACCAACCCAGGAATGGTTGAATGTAATGGTTTTGGATAATCGACGATTGAGCAGATATCTTTTCAACCTCCCCTCGTAAGCTAAGTCTACTTACCGCTTAACCACAAAGACATCATCGGTTAAGGCCGCATATTTCGTCTGTCCATTTTGTAATGCCGTTGAGCTTTTACGAAGCGCAATCAAGGACTTGTAGACACTTAAATGTGATCGTGTCATTGATGACTCCGTCTCCACATTCACAGTCTGATAATCATCGGCCAAGGGCAGCCAAGTAGTGCTGCCGTCTGTGAAGCCCGCATGAACATTGCTTGTCCATTGAAAAGGTGTTCGGGAAGGATCACGCGTAAACTGCTCATAGACATCTTTATTTGAATTGCAGGCCGCTGGATCCACTGTATCTTCCCAGCTAATTTTACCATCGGTCATGCCCAGCTCCTCTCCCTGATATGTAACACTGGCACCAGGCAGAATCATAACCAACATATTCATGGCATCAATATTTGCCGTGCCGTAACGACTGGCCGCACGACGTTGATCATGATTGCCTATAACCCAATTAGCAGTACGTCCGGCTGGCATGTGCAGCAGCCAGTTGTCTACGGCCGTTTTAATGGAACGCGCAGAGACACCAGTGCTGGCCAATTGCGTAATCAAATTGAAATTGAAGGGCAAATGGGCGCCGGCTGTGGTTCTATTACCATAAAACTGCATGGTATAGTCGGCTGGCGCATACGTCTCAATGAGCAGTACTCTGGTGTCACCGCCATAAATCCTCTGATGGTCATCCATAACGGTACGCCACTGATAGGTCATGTCAATGGTTTCTGGCTGATTCTCAAGCAGTTCCGTGTTCAGATAATTGCGAGCGTCTTTGTCATCGGTCAGACCACTGACAGTCTCATCTAGGTATTGGCCATTGGCATCCGGTGCCACTTCAAAGAGCACGGGCACCGCATCACAGCGAAAACCTGCTACGCCCTCATGCAACCAATAGCGCAGCACACGCTTCATTTGCTCCACAACGGCCGGATTACGATAGTTCAGATCTGGCTGCTGCACCGCAAATTGATGCAGATAGTATTGTCCACGCACCTCGTTCCATTCCCAGGCGCTGCCGCGGAAGCATTGCAGCCAATTGGTAGGCGGTTCGCGAGCACCGGTTTCCTTGTTTATCTTACCATCATGCCACACATAGTAGTCTTCGTAGCCCCGTTCACGTTTAGCAGACTTTGTAAACCAGATATTTTCATCACTTGAGTGGTTGGGCACGAAGTCCAGTATGATCTTGATACCCAGCTCATTGGCTCTTTTGATTAAGGCCCGAAAATCCGCAAGTGTGCCATACTCGGGTTGTATGTCATAAAAGTCGGATATGTCATAGCCAAAGTCCGCCATGGGAGAAGTAAATATGGGCGACAGCCAAACAGCATTAACACCCAGATCCCTGAGATATTCCAGCTTTGAGGTTATTCCATTAAGATCGCCTATGCCATCGCCGTTAGAATCCTTAAAGGAACGTGGATAGATTTGATAGAACTGAGCGTTCGTCCACCAATCCTTCGAGACACTGGCCGCTGCCTCCACCTTGTCCTGGCAGACACTATTTGTGGCAGCTAAGCAGAGTAGCAGCAATAACAGTAGTGCGCGTTGCATGTTAACTTTTTTTTGTGAATAGTTTCGTAAATGCCAACTTTGTGGGGTTTTTATATGTTCAACATATTATTTGCTTAGCCGCTTATTAAGATTAAATGATAAGCGCCGTAGATAGTAGATCGTATTTGTCCTACACTGTAGTTAAGCGAATGTAATGGAATAAGCTTCTTTAGTAGCTTGGCACTCAAAAATTAGTAATCAAAACTTATCTATCGTAGCAGTTGTTGAATTGGAAATCTGATCAAAATCTGCCAACTGCGCATTAATTCCTGTGAGTATTTTTTAGACCCTCTTCGTTTTTTTAATCAATACAAATACTTATGAACATTAAACTTGAGATTGACATAAAATAAATAACATGATTACCTTATATATACAATATAATAACAAACCTCGCCAGAAGTTTTCAGGTACTTGAACATAGCACCATATCTATAATAATATCATTTGACCTTTCTTCACTATCTATTGGTCGGGTAGGGTGTAAAATTTACCGTGACGGCAAACAGCATAAGGTACATAAGATTTTCCCATCCAATCGAGCTTTCCGTATCGAAAAAATTTATCCATGTATAGATGGGTCATTTCACAATAACTTGTACAATCAACTGTTTTTAAGATAGAGCGCCATAGTCCTTTGCATCTCTTTGCTGTCTTCACGAAATGTTTCAGCTACCTGTTGTGCAACTAGAAAGCTTTTACCTAGCAATACGCCTTTGTCGTCATCATTTGCTGTCAGGCCTATGGCACATGATGCCCCACGCAGAAAGTGATTCGGCGTAAGCACTTCTGCATATATTGCTTCCAGTGGTATGTACGTCAGAGGCCTTGAATTTAAAGTATTTTTAATTTTCACCAGCGCTGAGCGTAACACTGGTTCATGTACATGCGTCTCCTCCAGTATCTCCGTCAAAACGGATTTTATTGGGCGAATCATCCGCTCCCAACCGCCACCCATGTGCGGTGCACCATTCAATTGCTGGATACTTATGTTCCAGCTCGTCTGCCGAAATTCGATTGATTGCAGCCTGTAGTAGTCTGCTTGCTCCTCTAAAATTTGTGCCGTTGTCAGACACAATTTTTTTTACAGGCGACCGACGCGCTAGTAACGTATCTAGCACTAACATGAATATCTGTAGATCATGAGTCTACCAGTTCGATGTGGACTGCACGTACTGTCAAACAGGTGAAAAGTGCACCCCATCGCTCATTTATTTTCAGCCGCTCAGTCGGCAGGCTGCCCATCTCTGGTGCCTGCGGAATTGCTCGTTTGTTGCAACACCTTTGACAAGCCTTGATTACTGCCCGTACCATCGCTCTCAAGCCGATGATACAAAAGCGCTGCCTTATCTCGTTGACTACCACCTCACTAAGGTGATGATGAAACTTGCGATGATAGTAATCGACCACTAGCCTTGTAATAGCATGCCTTCCCGGTAAGATAATAGGCCTCTTTACATGCACAGCGATGCCTTCGATTGCGTCAATGCGCCCTTTTACTCGTAACACGCCGGCATTATCTAAGTATGGAGACAGTTTGAATATCTGACTTTAACGACATACTTGCCTATCACTCTTCAGTCGGTTTAACTCTTCGTGGTATGTTTCATTCTGGCATACTCTGTAGATCACGTTGTCGATATCATCTATATTTCCGTTGCGCACTGCTACCTTTGCGCACTCAGTGGTCATCTCTCATCTACATATAATGCGTAGAAAACGCATTATGTACTTCAAAGTGCCTCCTAGCTTTTCAAACTTGCTGAAGCGAGTAACATCTGGCATTATGACTACCAATGTTGATCCAGCTGGTTTATATGTACTCTCTATAAGCCCTCCTCACAGTTAATTGCTTAAGTGACTGGCCAGTTTGATTCTGCCGTCGTCAGCTACATTCAAAGCTGATGGCACCCATCTCCACACGTTTACATCTGATCGTTCTAGAATTTCGCCGTAGCGCAACAAATTGATGGTATTTTCTGGCATCTGATCGTATCCAATGTAAAACATCCTTGGAGTCCGTCCAAAAATATCTGAACAGATATTGTCATCTCAGATTGTATGAAGCTAGCCAGTCGCAGCCCTAAGATTGCCGCCATCAGCTCCAACGAGGAATCGATATCGGTTTGAGTGGAGCCACACGTGTCATTGATGCCACGAGTGAACAGCGCACCACTCCGTCTCGTTCAGCTTTTACGTATGCTAATGCTGCATACGCATTCATGCTAGCATCTGAAAATATATGTAATTGTAAATTATCAACGCAGCTCACCAACGGTAAACAGCGGGGCACCCGCACATCGCGGATTTGATAAAGCTTGCGTATCCACGCCCACCATTGCTTCCGTTCGTCTTCTTTTATAGGCTCATCCCAGCCTACCGCCGATCTCCATATGTCTTGAATTATCATTTTTGCTTGTATAACGTAGAAGCCCACCATGCCAAGCGGGTCAAAAATCGTCATTACCATACGTAGTACATTCTGCTTGGTTGGGAACACCTTCTCGTTGAATATGGAATCATCAAATTTCTGCACAAATGTGAATTCGTCAGAAGTTGGAATCCACCACATGCCCAGGACTCTCTCGTGCATCGGTTCTATGCCTTCCATGCATTTCTCTTATTGATTTGTTGCTCCTGAGAGTTGGCTCATGACTCCTGCTGAGTTTGATACCCAGCCTCTCATCTCGAAGCCGCCATCCGCATGTATGATCCGAACAAGCACTGCCATTTGAGCCAAGTCATCTCCAGAATATCCACTTTGCAACCAGTCGTCAACGAAGGTGTTTCGTATAATAGCACCAACAGCGTCTGGATATTTTCCCACAAAGCTATTTGCATTGTTCTTTATGTATTTTGCCACTGACGGGGAACAAGAAGCCCTGAAACTCATTACTTGCATGATGTACCTGTCGGGTTCTCTAGCAGTGTTTCCATAACGCCAAAGAAACTGCTGCGCAGCCTGGTCATCTCGCCTTACTTTTACTTGGTGGAACATCTCTCGAATATCGTCGCAGACAGCTACTGGCTTCTCCCTGAACCGTATAAGAATGCCAACTAATGATGGCAACAAATGTAATGAGCGAGTTTTTTTAAATTCGTTTTATTTTGGTGGGTCAATCTGGTGTTGTTAATGGCCGTTGTGTCTCAATAATGTAGGAATTTGAATTTTGATCTTGAATTTCGTGGCATTAATTTTCGCTGATAAGATGAGCAGTACTACATCAAACATATCAATCGATGTAATTCAATGCTATGCATATCGATAAAACAGCTGTGACGGCACGGAATGAACCTTGAGGCGCTAGTTTCCTGTTGCTTGCAGTCTCTTTCTTATCAGTCATCCAATTAAACAGATATATTGTGCTAGGAAAGAAGAATTTAATCGTGCTATAGAAGATCCATCTTAACGTTTGCGCATAAAAATGGGCCGAAATAATATTGGAAAAACCCAACGGTTGGTTATCCTGTACCCATAACATATTTGGCCCAGCGATCCACGTAAGCTGGAGTTAGGAAGAAATTAATTGTGTGGTAAGGATTTTCGGTTCCTTAATTCATCACGTATTAACGCAACTTTACTCAAGCAGTCCCGCACTTATTCGAGGGAGAATAACTTGGAGGATATTAAGGTACCCGCGCGTGTGGGCAACAGCATCAGCTGAGGGATTTTCGGCCAGAACGCAAGAGACACCTGTAGTTCCTTAAACAGGAACCTCGATTGTACATTAAAAATTAATTTCTACAAGTAGCAGCAAAATACTCGATAGGAGCCGCGCCAATAGCAGGCTAGGATACCCAAAGAGGCGAATTATAGACCCGCCTGAATTTAGCAAACGTCAAATATGCATATGTGTAGCTATTTTGAAGTAGAACAGCAAGTCTACGAAGGAATTGCCCGCGGCGCATTGGGATAAGCCTTATTATCCAGGCGCAGAAAATCCAACCAATCCATATGCCAGCATAATGGCCTACAAGCTAAAGTCAATGTAAACGTAGGATGCCTTCCACCGACACCAGAATCAAAATAATTGTATACTTTCTTTATTATAAACCCTAACCAGATCACCGTTGAAGGGCCCTTCACCGTCTGAGCGGGTAAGTGAAACCTTGGTAGTGTTGAATTGTTTTGATTTTGTGTCCATTGGAATGCCTGAACGAATGAAAGAGCCAGCAACAACATCAACATAGGGCCGATATGCCAATAAGAATATCATTGCCAGGTGCAAATATTGCCTTGTACCACTGCTGAGAATGCTGCGATCGGTAATTTTGCACGGCCAGCGCGAAATGGACCAGAGTTCCTAAGCGTTCGGGTTTTACAGCTGGTTCCTGCCTTAGTTTCGTCTGGAGCGCCTGATGGATAGCATCTGGGCGCCCATACAGTATTCTCAATGATTCAATCGCCTTCGCTACGGCGGCTCCTTTTCAGCTCTTCTGTAGTCGTATTAGGATCTCTTGCTCACTGAACCCACACCGTTCTGTTGATTGCTCATAGTTTACAATGAACATTGACCACTCTTCCGGCTTGCCCGAGAAGTTGCTATAAGTGTTATGTCTTGCGTCGAGTAAGCCATCGCAGGAAAACTTGCAGCTGCTGCACGTGGCCATGAGTTGCACATGCTTATGCTGTCGTGGATGTTGGTAGCACAATTGGGGTATACACCGCTGTCGAATGCAGCAAATTTCCAGGAGCTGCTGTTATACACGTGCCCGATGCCATTGCCATCGCCTCTGCACCTCTTATAGGCGAGAGACCCTGATGGTCCCACATGGCACCACCTTGCACCATAGTAGCCATCTGATTTGCACCCGTGACGCTATTTGGTATATAAAGGGTGTTGCGCCCATTGGCGCTGCTGTACGTTGTCTTTCTGCAACTTAATGTGACCACGTGACTGCGGCACTTGTTGACACGTTAGTAGTGGCCATAGAATCCACTGATGTAACGCCAGAATGCGTACCACTAACATGAGACAATTCTACAGGGTCATGTGCGCTCACCAACGATCCCGGCCTTGCATTGCAGCCTGCACTTGCTGCCGCACCACTTTGTGAGCCCGCACTTTCACTTATCGATCCAGCATCCAAGGGCAGCGTACCTTTGCGCTCCATATTGTTGCTATAAGCGTTGCAATTCTCAGCGTTTGCAACGACACTGTCTCATAGCTCCTCACTTTGGTTGTTTGAGGTTATGTTACTCCAGAGTTGGCGCTCTCACTCGCTTTCCTCAGTAGTGTAGCAGGCTGTATAACATACATGGCAGACATACCTTAAGAGCATGTGGGTGCAAAGCACTCTCTTAGTTTTAAGTATATGTCTGTGTCATTCATCCCTACTCCCAATGTTTATATATCCTTAGTGTTAAGTATGAGCGGCAACGCGGGTGAGTTCGCGCTGTACATTGAATAAAGCAGGTTGTGCATTTGTATATAACTTGACGAACACCCGTGTTTTACTTGGAAAGATCAACCATATCGGCCCTTACAGTAGTAACTCAGCGATACTTGCTTCAATTTGCGTATTAAATTAAAGGAAATTTATAATTTGGTTCGCGAACTTAACACAAGTTAGGTTTTAGATGCTATTGAGCAACAAAGGCTTTTTAAAATATGTTGCTCAATAAACTTAAGTTTTTTAGAATGAGGCGGTGCCTACCCGCCAAGTGCCTTGCACGTTTATTAAGTCGAACAAGTCACGTATATATGAGTTTTTTAGGTTAAGCGATTTGTTTTAATTTTGAATATTGTATTAATATGTTTTGATTTCAATGTGTTCAGGTGTCCAATGTTTGGTATGACATAAAAAACACGTTAAAAACGTAAAAAACGTTGTCGGGTCTCCACTTTTGCTATAACAAAAAGAAATGATACAAAACGAGTCGTTTAAATACACTTTAAATGTATGTTTCGTAAAACGAAACAAAACCTAATGCGCTATAGGACTCCTATTTCCAATTTCTCAGAAATCCGACAACCCACCACATCAGTTCTATGATCGCCTCTAAAACTTGTATAAAAAATGGATGTGGACAAAGTCAAGGTAACTGTACTGCGGGTGGTGGGGTTTCTGTGCAACAACACGTACAGACAGACATGGCTATATCGACACGTTCAGTTCTATGATCCCGACTAATACTTTTATACAAAATGTATGTGGTGGGCTGTTGGGTTATTGGGAAATTGGTTGTATAAAGTTATATAATGTAATATGCTCAGTATATTTAGGTAATATTCGAATTGTTGAGTATGTCCAATATTTCCAATGTTTGATCAGATGTTCGGCTAAAAAACGCGCCTTGCTCGCAGCAGCCGTCCCTTGTGTAATTCTTATCTTCACGCCTTTATGCACTTTTCCGGCTGTATTTATGCATTTTTTTTGCTTAGCATGCGTTCAAGCCGGCCATCGATATATTATCGATCAGGGCGTACATCGATAGCTATGCCATCGATGTGCTGTGCATCGTATTAACACTAATTTGTTGACGTTGCCACCGCGCCAGGCTGCCACCCAGTTTGCGCGGTAACACATATAATGGCTTTGTGTAAATTACAAAGAGTATCGATTCTCGTTAGTATCGATACTCTTTGGTAAATTATAAGAGTATGCCGGGCATTCCTGCTTATCTGCGGATGTGTGGCTAAGAGTGTGTGTGTTTTTGTTTGTTTATGTATTCGTTTGTTTATTTATGCAAGCACTGCCGTATTTACTTAGTACCATAGCCAAGCCGCAAAAGAAAGAGTCTTTTGTGTGTGTGTTTGTGTTGTGTATAATTGTGTGCGCCTGACTTTGCAAGTTTTTAAAAGCCTGACAGGATATTTAATTGGTTAACATTAAATTTTAACATATGCACTTTCATGTGCTGAAAACCAAAGCCTCGCCTGCAGCCAAACTAAGGACTGTGCCATCATAACTGGTGCTAGGGATAAATTGTAAAGGAATCAGTTAAAGGGATACTTGTAGTAGCGGAAATTAGTTCTTACTTCTCGGTCTTCGTTGATGCCAAGCTACGTATTTTTAGCTGCAAGTTTCTGGGCAAAGTTGCATCAAACTGGGACAAGTTGACCTTGCTAGTCGTGGAGCCCACATTGGCAACAAGAACAATGCTAGCGGAGCCGGACACTGAGCTGAAAGTATCATTCATAGGAAAGGACAATTGTGGATAAATATTCCAGCTGTTTTCAGGATTACTTAGGAAACTGGAACATAATAAGGTGCGGACGAAGCAGAAGCATTAGTAGCATCTAAACACATGGTTTAAGCAAGTTCACCAACCCAGGAATGGTTGAATGTAATGGTTTTGGATAATCGACGATTGAGCAGATATCTTTTCAACCTCCCCTCGTAAGCTAAGTCTACTTACCGCTTAACCACAAAGACATCATCGGTTAAGGCCGCATATTTCGTCTGTCCATTTTGTAATGCCGTTGAGCTTTTACGAAGCGCAATCAAGGACTTGTAGACACTTAAATGTGATCGTGTCATTGATGACTCCGTCTCCACATTCACAGTCTGATAATCATCGGCCAAGGGCAGCCAAGTAGTGCTGCCGTCTGTGAAGCCCGCATGAACATTGCTTGTCCATTGAAAAGGTGTTCGGGAAGGATCACGCGTAAACTGCTCATAGACATCTTTATTTGAATTGCAGGCCGCTGGATCCACTGTATCTTCCCAGCTAATTTTACCATCGGTCATGCCCAGCTCCTCTCCCTGATATGTAACACTGGCACCAGGCAGAATCATAACCAACATATTCATGGCATCAATATTTGCCGTGCCGTAACGACTGGCCGCACGACGTTGATCATGATTGCCTATAACCCAATTAGCAGTACGTCCGGCTGGCATGTGCAGCAGCCAGCTGTCTACGGCCGTTTTAATGGAACGCGCAGGGACACCAGTGCTGGCCAATTGCGTAATCAAATTGAAATTGAAGGGCAAATGGGCGCCGGCTGTGGTTCTATTACCATAAAACTGCATGGTATAGTCGGCTGGCGCATACGTCTCAATGAGCAGTACTCTGGTGTCACCGCCATAAATCCTCTGATGGTCATCCATAACGGTACGCCACTGATAGGTCATGTCAATGGTTTCTGGCTGATTCTCAAGCAGTTCCGTGTTCAGATAATTGCGAGCGTCTTTGTCATCGGTCAGACCACTGACAGTCTCATCTAGGTATTGGCCATTGGCATCCGGTGCCACTTCAAAGAGCACGGGCACCGCATCACAGCGAAAACCTTCTACGCCCTCATGCAACCAATAGCGCAGCACACGCTTCATTTGCTCCACAACGGCCGGATTACGATAGTTCAGATCTGGCTGCTTCACCGCATTCCCAGGCGCTGCCGCGGAAGCATTGCAGCCAATTGGTAGGCGGTTCGCGAGCACCGGTTTCCTTGTTTATCTTACCATCATGCCACACATAGTAGTCTTCGTAGCCCCGTTCACGTTTAGCAGACTTTGTAAACCAGATATTTTCATCACTTGAGTGGTTGGGCACGAAGTCCAGTATGATCTTGATACCCAGCTCATTGGCTCTTTTGATTAAGGCCCGAAAATCCGCAAGTGTGCCATACTCGGGTTGTATGTCATAAAAGTCGGATATGTCGACAGCCAAACTGAACAACAAACAAATGGAATAATCTTCTTTAGTAGCTTGGCACTCAAAAATTAGTAATCAAAACTTATCTATCGTAGCAGTTGTTGAATTGGAAATCTGATCAAAATCTGCCAACTGCGCATTAATTCCTGTGAGTATTTTTTAGACCCTCTTCGTTTTTTTAATCAATACAAATACTTATGAACATTAAACTTGAGATTGAGTTAAAATAAATAAAATGATTACTTTATCTATACAATAGAATAACACACCTCGCTAGAAGTTCTCAGGCACTTGAACATAGCACCATACCTACAAAAATATCATTTGACCTTTCTTCACTATCTATTGGTGGCGTAGGGTGTAAAATTTACCGTGACGGCAAACAGCATCTATCTGCTCAAGTTTCAGAAATATTTACAACAGCAACGTTATCCATATGTAACGTCTATGTTTGTTGTAATTGAATACATAAGATTTTCTAATGCAATCGGGCTTCGCGGTTCGATAAAATGTATCCATATATAGATGGGTCTTTTCACAATAATTTGTACAGTCAACTGATTTTGAGATAGAGCGCAATAGTCCTTCGCCTCTCTTCGCTATCTTCACTTAGTATTTCGTATAAGTGTATATTTTCTACAATTTATAATTTATATATTTTTGTGAGCTTAAACACGAGAAAATAAACAACATTGAATAAAACTGTTATTCAATTAAAATGAAGAATATCTCGAAATCAACTCAAAAGATCTCCCTACCCATAATATGTTCGGAATGTTAATAATACTGCAATGAATATGATTCATTCCTTGTGCACACGAAAACGTGAGTCATGCTTAATAATACTTTTTCTTCTGTAGTCATCGACTAAGTTTCTGGTCTAACTAGCGAAATGCTAATGTATTGGAAGAAGGATATCATTAAAAACAAGCAACTTCCATCAACAAAGTGAAGTGAACGATTTGAAAGAACTGATTACAAATCCACAAAATCGACAGGAAAAAAATATGATATTTGACGACAATGCGAATATGAAATCTTGTAGCAAAGCGAATAGTGTATTGCCAAGGACTTTTCACTTTGCGTTCTATTTCAAGAACGGTTAATTAAACATTTTATTGTATATTGAATTTGCAGAGAATTTTTGGCTTTACAACTCTTTTGAAGACCCGGAATGATTGATATCTTAAAATGCGAGAATTGAATCTGTTATACTCCAAAAGTATGCCACAAAAAAACTACTGATTGCTGTTACCCAGGCAATAGCCAAGATGACGCAGAACCTCCACGTGGTGTCCCCTGGTTGGCTACCCTAAGCCTGGTGTTAGAGCAGTGAGATAATATGGGAGAATTCATCATTCACACGGCTACATAGTTGTACTCGGGTCATGCGCCCAGTGTGCTGGGTGTTTGTACGTTCAGATGGGAAACAGTCAATTTCCTGACAGATGCAAAGTCAGAAAGATGAAGATCGGAACGATAAAAGCAAATCTGTGATTTGGCATATTTCGTACAGTTATTAAAAAAAAAAATGTTGTTGGGAAGAAGTGCTCTGCAAACGTTAAATTCTATTTTGCCCCCTACTTAACGTGCCTGCATCAGTAATTCCTCTTCAAGATCATAAAATCTGCAGCTGTTGCAGCTGGTATTCGCGGCTAACCCAAGTATACTTTTAGTCTAGAATGTACAGCAAGTAAACGAGTCATTACGCAAAGCTTGTTTTTGCCCATTTCCAAGGTTTTCTTGAACCTATTGGAGTTGTAGGAGCAGAGCAGCTGTTTGACGTGTCTGAGGCCAGCTGTTGAAATCCAGTCTGCAATTAATTTGAATCTCTTCTCTTCTTATGTCTTCGTTGATTTACATCCTTAACATGGATTTTCGAGTTGGTAAATTATTCCAAAATGACTTTAGCTTCGGATTCATGGTATATGGTGAGCGCAGAGAATCGATTAAATAAAAGCGGCTAAGGAAGTAAGACACAAATTAGAAGTTTTGTTTGAAGTATTTTTTTATTTGATAGTTTAATTTTTTACAATTTTTAATTTTATTTTGTACGTTAATACTTTTATGCCACTTAACAACATTTAACTTTATTGTATAGATACAATTTTTACTTAGCAATAAGTAGATTAATTTTTACTATATTAATTAACTAGTATTTTTTAGACACACAATTAAACAATTATGGCATTAGGTACTTAGATATCAATAATTTAAACATTAATTTAAAACATTTTTAAGTTTTGAGTTGAATTTTTGTATGTACAATTAACACTCAAATGAAAGTAATGCATATATTTCTCTTAAATCTACCAACAATCTCTGTGCTTTTCGTAGTTAAGCTATTTTAGACATTCTTCTCTTACAACTTTAAGTATTTAAATGTTCATTATTTATCACTGCTTCATAGATTCCATACTGAAACTTTTGTTTGCTTGAATTAAGTTTTCACTTTAACGCATTTATAAAATAATGCTACCTTTTTTATTTTAGGTAACACAATTAGTTATATATTCTGTCACACATAAAAACATTAATATATCCTTTTATTTTGGAATACAATACAAACAACAACTTTTTAAATATTTTGCGCTATATGTACAAAAAATTTAATTTTATTCAAACCGAACTTAATTTTGTATTTTGTGCTTTATTTTCATTGTTTTAGAGATTTTATTTTTAAGCAACAATTAAATCTACCGTGTTGCTGGGCTCAAACAACACCATAAATACAATTGTTTATAATGAATTTTTTAAATTTGTGATGTTGCACATGCTTGTCGTTGCTATGTTGCAACGGGGTTAACCCCTTTAGGTGACAAACCCCCTTGCAACATAATCATGCCAGCGAAATCCAGTGTGAAAAGTTATACTTACTTTAACTAGTTAAGTTTTTAAAGATTTGATTCATAGAAAACACATTTTTGAAACTATATCACATTTTCTTATTTTTTGGTTTTCTTGCTGCAATTTTTAAACTAAACACTCTTACAAGTAGACAACTAAGCAAGCTTAAATTTAAGTTTAAAAAAAAACACATTTATGTATTTTTTAGTGGCTGACAAATTTTCAATAACTTTTCGTTGGGCTTATTCTATAAAAAATGCATTTTTGTTTTTTATATTTAGCGCCTTTTTAAGCTATATACATTAATAGTTTTATTTTGGACACGCCGATCAGGAATCCCCAAAGCGAACTTAAGTAGAAAATATATATAAAATAAAAAAAGAGGTCTAAACACAAAATGGTGAATAACATGTTAACGATTTGAAAATATTCCATATTTCTTTAAATTGTTATAATAGTTTTTTTTCTTTAACCATATGATATACATTTACGCACCTTGTAATCTTACTCTTATTTCAAAAAGGAATTCGTAACTTCTCTTATAATACAGGTCACTCATAATACATGGAGCTTCGACGCCTTAATTTTATCATATTTTACATTTTGATGAAAAAGGGATTTTTCAGCGAGTTAATATTCCTTATGGTGGTCATCAAATATGTGTGCTCCGTTTTTCTCTTTTGACTGGATTTGGCGAATACTTATTTTTTTGGATACTCAATGTCGCCAAGATTTTGTGGATTCAAATTTGAAACGATTTCGGGATTCGAAATCAGTGACCCCAAGCTTAAATAATTTTCTATCGTGTTAGGCATGTCTTCAAAGGGTTTTCTATGGAATTTGAGCTCTAGCCGCTATAGTTGGGTCTCCAGAGCAATTAAAGAACTTACTTTTCCAAATTTTTTTTTTATTTCTTCTACGCTAACTTTGTTTGGTTGATAAACGTGCGAAAAAGCCTGAGTTGGTTACCAAGTGTTTTTTTTTTTTATTATCAAAAATCAGTTACTCATGCAAAATTTCTAAAACAATTACAAGAAGGAATTAAACGTGGCTTTTTAATATGTAGCAAGAGTTGTATTCTGAAATCCGTTCGGTTTGAAAAAGGATTACTTAAAACGAAATGCTTGGAAGTTCGATAAAAAAAGTAATAACTTAAACAGGCCTGATTTTTATAAAAACTATTGACAGCCGCTTTAAGAAATATGTATATAATTTCAATAGGAAATCATATAAGTATTTTTATTTTGGCACTCTACACAAACCTTGTTTCATAACACTATGCAGCAAATATGACCTCAATGAAAGGCCTATGGCTAAAATAATACTTTTCTGGTGAATTTAGGGCCGCTGATTTCAAATCCGGAAACCGTTTTGAATTATCTAGGTGATTTTCGAAATATCGCTATTTGAAAATTCAAATTGAAATTAATGATATTGAATGTGGCGATGTCAGAAAATCTCATATTTCTTGGGTGCCTTAAAAACCGTAAGTTTTTGAATTAAAAGATGGATTTGTGTAATTTGTGACAAGTGATGTAATATGCAATGCAATATAATTTAGTGTATAAACAAAGTGTATTGTATGGTAATGAATGTAGTATTGTAGATTGTAGTGTAGTATATTGTTTATCTGTTATATTAAAATATTTTTCGAACTCAATCACCTTTAATTCAAATTATAGCTCATCTCGATCGGTAGAAAGGTTCGCGAGATATATGAGATTGGCTAACGGTGCTAGAAAAACTAAAACGGTGTCCGGATTCAAAATCAGCGCCCCAAACTAACCGGAAATGGTAAGTTATAGTCATAAGTTATTTTTTTTTATTGTGTAATTAGCGAATCAAAGTAAATTAAAAACTTGACGATTCCTGATCAACAACCGTGCCAAGTCTAGCTAGATGTACAAAATTTTAAGCTATGCGCCCCGTTTGGATATATCTAATCAACTTGCACTTTTTTACCCTAACCTTAAATGGGTCTCTAAGAAGCCTTAAACTAATATTGCGCAGCGTTTTTTGGAGCCGCTGCCGCCGACACTGTTTGTGCCGCTGCCATTGCTGCCTCCATCGCTATTGTTGCTGGCGCCATTTTGCTGTTGCTGCTGCTGACGCTGCTGCTCCTTCAGCAGCTGCTGTTGCAATTGTTGCGCGTTTAGCTATAAATTTGTTTGCAAAACAGGAGCACGCTGGCTGCCATTGGCATTGGGCTCGGCAGGAGGAGCAGGTGCCGTCGTTGTTGGTGCTGCATCTGATGGACACAATGTGGTCGCTGTTGATGTTGTTGTTGTTGTTGTAGCTGCTGTGGTGTTTTCAGTGGTACTTGTAGTGGTGCTTGTAGTAGTGCTTGTAGTGGTGTTGGTGTTGTTTGTATTGGGGTTAGTGTAGGTGTTGGCTTTGTGATTGCTGGCCGTCTGTCCGTGCTGCTTTTGATTAATTTTGTTGTTATTGGCCACAACACCATGCTCGTCCACGGGAGCTGCATCGCCAGTGCCAATGCCACTGCCATTGACAGTTGTGGGCGTGGCAGCTGTAGTATTGTTTGGCACGTATTGATCCGCGTAGGGTATTTGATTGTAGGCATTGCTATCTAGCGATGTGAATATACTCGATATTGTTATCGTTTGTGTGGCCATCTCGCACAGCTTTTTCGTTTTCACCGAATGCTCTATAAAGGATAATAGATTTTGTTTGGTTTTTTGTCAGTTTGTGTTTGGCATAGCCAATTAGTCCGCCCACCCATCCCACGCTATACCCACCTGTATTTGTGGGCGTGATATGCTTTTGAAGTTTCTCTTCCTGTGCGCAAGTGGCTGCCGTTACCACCGCTGCGGCCATCATGGATGAGGGCCCTGTGCCGGCAGTGCGATGCATGCCGTGTCGTGGCGGCATCATGCTTTGTCTTACATTGCGTTCGGGGCGTATGAGTATTATGTACAGCTAGAGAAAGAAAACAGTGGTTATTTTGTGAGAGAGGCAAGGCAAAATGTATGTTAACCTTAAGTAAATTTAGATGAATTTAGCAAAGTGTAAAATAATTTTAATTGCTTAGGGTTTAAAATGCAGCAACTCTGAAGACAAGACAATGAAGTTTTTTTGAACAAGAAATTTAAGAGTTACTTGTGAAACTGGTAAACAGTCTCAGTTAGTATGTTCTGAAGTCCAAAGCTCTGCACCTAAACTCAAAGGATACCAACAAAAGTACCAGCGGCCTTTAAAATAATTGCATGTTCTCAGGAAAAGATTGGTCGACTCTGATAAGTTATACATTTTACTTTAGCCATCTTAGCTCTTTGGTGTACTTTATTGATTGCTTTGAAATGGTTTATATTGCTAACTAGATTTCAACTAAGACTAATGCATTGCTCTATTTTCAAAATGACATAGATCTCTATTGGTTTTACAAAGATGTGTCAACGCTTTTGATGTTAAATAATAACTAATGAACAGAGAACAAAAATACTTAATCCAAATAGCTGACTTTTCTGTAAGTAAACATAACATAAGTGAAATTTTCGCAACCAAATTCAAAGCATAAACTTACAGTGTGAGAGTGCATCATTGGCATAAACAAGGGACTCTATTGTTGGTACGTAAGGTATGAATTTGACCTGATTAAACAGTGCAGGACTTGTTACTCGGGGTCTGTCAGGCTAAAGTTCGCAGCTCTGAAGCATAATATGGAATACACATTACAGCCTTGTCCTTTAAAAGTCAAAACAAGACTTTGACATTTTACAGGAATAATGGCAAATATATGTTTTTGAAGTTAAATTAACAAAAAAATACACTAATTCTTATTTATAGGTGAAGGTCAATGTTTTTAAAATTTTCACCCTTTGGCAATCTTCTATTAAAGGAAAATCTAAAGACGTTGTCATCAATGCCATAACTTGCAGTTTCTACACAAACTAAATGACTGTAGCAATACATTTTATTTGAGGTCATATTTCATTTTAGGTATAATTATACCATAAAAAACCTTGAATTTTAGGCAAAATAAAAATGGGATGTCAGCTTGGTGCAGCCCAAATGGCAGCTAGACGCTGATGAGGTTTTTTGTTTAGGTATAGGAATCAATAGCAACAAAATTTGTCTTGAACATATAGTAATTTTCGGAACATTTTTGAAGCTCCCTGATCTCTGTCTTTATCATAATTTAATGAAAGTTTCTCATAGCACCCCCTGATCAGCTGTTCTAATAAACATCCGGTGCTTAGGCTTTAAACTAATGTGCTTAGCGAAGACTTCCCAAGATACTAACAGGGTTGTGCGTATGTCATGAACTTCATCTAACTTAGCTTTAGTTTCTTTCAGTTTTTTACTTCTCAAATCAACATCAAACTGACGTATTAATTTAATAAATAAGTCTTTGTAAGGACTTAAAGAATGACCGTATGTAGTATTTGATTGCTAAGAGCACATGTTTTTCATTCGTGAAATTAGAAAAAAGTACAACCAGTCTATTTAAATTGCTGAAGCTTAAAGTGCAAAAACCTACTTAAATTCGGTGTGCGTTTTGAAAATCCCACTGCCCTGGAAGGAAGTTGCCATATTTTACACTAAAAGTTAGTATAATTTTTTGTGTAGCACGCTATAACCACATTATGAACAGACACTCCCAGTTGTACAATTTCTTTTGCTTACCAAGTGCAAGGCACTTTTGCTATCCCCGCAGTGTTTTGTCAGGAGCAACAACATATTAATCATACGCCCCATTGTGCTCAGCTTAAACTTAAGTTGAGTGAACTCAATTGACGCCTTTAACACATTGCACTTAATGCTCCGCCTATGCTTTTTATTACTATATGCTCATGTGCTTCACGCTATAAAGACGAACACACACACACACACACACACACACACACACACACTCTCTCTCTCTCTCTCTCTCTTTCTCTACTACACACACACACACACACACTCTCTCTCTCTCCTCTCTCTTTTCTCCCCAACACACACACACACACACACACTCTCTCTCTCTCTTTTCTCTCACTCTTTTCTCTCCTACACACACCCACCCCTCGGAGACCACATTAGCAATTTACCGCATTGTAAGCAGTAATTATTACCAATGCTCAGCGCGGCCACTGACACCAAGTCTAACGGTAAACAGCGAAATCGTGTAGTGACGCTAGCTGCGACGCCGGCAGCAACGTTGCGACGTCACAAGTTGTTCAAAGGCGGCCGCAGGCAGCCATTGTTAACCTGTCGCTGACGTTTATGCCATTAAAATGTCACTTTAGTGCACACCCAAACAGTGTTGTTATTGTTGGTTGGGTTGTGGTTTTCTTTTTATTGTGGTTGCTTATGTTGGGCATGCCGTAATGCGTTTACAGTTGTGTTGTGTTACGTAACTTGCAGCTATTTCCGCTTCGGCGCGACATTGTTTTCCCTTTTGCTGTTTGCCGCTATTATTGTTTTTTCTTATTGCCCGCCAAATGTAAACAAATAAACCGCAACCAAGTGAGGTTAGGTAAGAAAGGAGCAGGTCAAGCTTGCCGCATCGTGGCAACATGGTAAATGGTCAGTGTCCCAAACGGCATACAAACAAAGGCATAAAGCGACACAGTAGCGGAAGGAGCTTTAATAGAAAACAACGGTAAAATGTATGTGGCAGCCACCGTTAACCGCTTGCTTTGGCAATACCAACTCCTCCGTCGACAACCTTAGATCAGGAATGGGATCCCCTTGCTTTGTGTTTTGTGCTACTTCATTTTTGTTGTTGTTACAACCGCATAGAGCAATTGCAATAAATTGCAGTTTTATGAACAACTAACAGTGTGTATAACTTTCGCATAAACATGAATATATACATATGTGTATGTTACTACCTGAGCATGCATTATGTGTCACCTGATAGTTTGTTTTCTTTGCCACCATCCAACTAGCCCTAGTTCTGTCTCAGTTCTAAATGGAAAATGCAGTTCTATGTGCCCATACGTCACGTTGGCATCATACAGCAACAATTTGCTTTCCTATGATACATACATATTTATTAAGTAAACTTACTACGACTATTGACTTCATCTAACTAAAGATAAACTGCACTTTAATAGCAGTAAGGTTGTAAATCTTAAAACTGTTCAACTTTTTCGCTCAGCCAGCAGGTTCGATCCGTTTATATTGCAATATAATATAAGATAATTGGCTTAAAGTATATACTATAAAATAGTTTAAAAAAAGATATACATATTCTATGGTTTGATTCACCGAAGTTTCAGAACTCTGACAAAACAACACACTTCTTTTACATATATAACATCGAAAAACAATTGAAATGAATTCATTTTCTAAGTTTTAAAAGTTTTTGGCTTTAAGGACGTTTAAAGTAATATTATGACAAAACAGAGGTAACCGTAGTCCGAAGTATAAGAGCTTATAGTTCAATAAAAGCTGCGAAGATGCGCGTCAAAGATGCCATTGCAAAAGTTTTTCAGCGGTACTTCTCGAGCGATTGACTACGTGGGTCAATACTACCAATACCCTGTCAGAATTCCAGGCAGGTTTTCGAATAAGATACTCCACGGTCGACAACATATTTTGCCTGAACATTATTGCGACCTAGTATGCGGAAAACGGGAAAAGCTCTGCGCTTTCGTTTTCGCTTTTAGAGCAGCTTTCGACTCGGTTTATAAGAGAGCACTGTGGCTAAAATTGAACAACATGGGCATCTCAACAAAATTTATATGCATATTTAAAATTATATAAGCGCAAAATGAAGCTACTGTATGAGATGGCACAACAATGTCGGACTGGTTCAATACGGAAACGGGAGTTAAGCAAGGCTGCTTACTAAGTGCTCTCCTTTTTTCCTTATACATGAACGATATGACCGACAGCTTACCCGAGGGAATCCAGGTAAATGGCTGTGCTATAAGAGCCTTATTATACGCGGGTGCCATTGTTCTGTTTGCCGGTTCCCCTAAGGCCATGCAAAAATCTATCGATGAGATTTTAGTTTACTGCAAAATGTTGGCCCTTACCATAAATGCCGAAAAATCGAAAATATTAATTTTCAAAAACTGCTGGAGGAGACTGGCTCTGGGAGAAAAATGGCGTCTTAATCAAGCGGACCTCGAAGTTGTGAAGGCTTACAAATACCTGGGTGTATGTATATACCACAATGTACAATTCAAATATCATCTAACCGATGATATGCCTTTTCGTTAATCATTAATTTACTATATAAACTTTGATAGGCCTGTCACGCCTACAAATCATCGCCACCAACTTTTAAAAACATTTTAAAATATTATGTAAATGCGAAGGCACCACAAACGCTGCAATCAAAACGGACTGCTGCAGTCTTGTTTGCTCAACTCCCTGCGCAGCTCACTCAACCTCGCTCCCAACTCGATAGCGCCTGTGGCATTCGGATGCATATATCCTCTACTAGTGTTCAATGTGCGTTCAGGGGTGTCGCGAAGCCACTGCAGTGAAGGACGCGGTCTATAAAGTGACCCTGCGGCTGCTACGCTTTCTTACCGAGATCAAGAGGAGATCGAGAGCGAGAGGAGATCTAGATGTGCAGGAACAGAAATGACGTTAGGGGGTTCTTTCAAAATGTCAAGTGTGTGGCTCAAAGATATAGTACCGGGGCGCTTTCCCGTAGAGATGCAGGGGAAAATCTGGTAGTGGATACACAGGTTGCACCAAACTGCGAACACTACTTCGAGTTGTTATAGAGCGATGTATACAATGCCATTTCCGGAGTTAACTTCCTGACACAGAGTCACAGACAACGGCATTGCTATACATCTATTGCAAGACTATCTGCCAGGGTGCCGCCACAACTAAGAACGATGGCATGGAGATCAGTAAAGTGCATCTGAATGAATCCGACAAGCACTTGGGTAGAGAGTTTGCTGACTACCTTTGTTATCTCCAATCGAAGAAGGTGCGCATGTGGCAGAGCCCTATATCAGGCCTAGTAATGCAGTGGCGGGTTGTCCGTCATGCGATTTAAGGGATTCTTAATGACGGAAGTTGCAGCGCAATTGTGGAGGTAAGCAGCGACTTTCTAGATAGCAAAGCTATAAATATTGGACGACTTTTTGTTCCTGTGTATTGAAAACGGAAGTGCTGTCTTGCAATTAACTGCAGGCCAGCACATTCAAAGTTTCTGTCAATCTTTGGGTGCTCTTGGGACCACAGACAAAAGAGCAAAATAAATTATTATATTTTTACTGAGAAATTATTGCATGGCAGTAAAACACGTTTCACAACGTACCGCTGAATTTTTGTGGCTGTTGGCCTTTTACTTAAATGAAAATCTGTCAAGTGAACTTGACTTGCTCATGTCAAAGAGAAATGTGGAAATTATAGAGTATATGCTGAAATTGCAATGCAAAGCCCCAAAGAAAAGGTCGCAATGAAAATGTGTTCTTTACTCGAAGTAATTCTGATGGACAACGAGGGAAGGGAAAAACATCTTTAATAATTTTGTAGTAAAGAAATTTTCCGTTGTGGTCTTCTTGCTTAACTGTGCGCATTTTACAATTAACAGTGAAATAATGTTAATGGATACCTTGCATGACACGGCACTTACCTTTGGTGAGAAGAGACACGCTATGGTTACACTGGCCGACAAGCTGATGGTCACCGACATGCTGGTGATGCGAAGTGGCACATGATTGGCAGTGCCAAAGTAAAGTGGCACAAAGGCCAACCAAATGACGCAGGTGGTGTACATGGTGAAGCCTAAAATTAAGATGTGGAATATAAAGTAATTACTAAATTAAAAAAAGCGCTCACAGAAAATGCAACTTGGATTGTGTGCTATGCCACAAGTATTCAGATATGAGCCTTCTTATTATCTTAAAATAATTTTTATAAATGTGGTTTTTGTAGATATTGTCTGGCACATGAACAATAATATGTAAAATATGCGTTTTATTTATTTACGAATCTGAAACTCATATTTGCTGTAGATAACATAAACGAAATAAAGTCGTCTAAACACAACTGGAACTAATCGATTACATACTTTGAGTGTAACTGTCCCAGATTACTTACCTATATGCTTTGACTCATTAAAGGCTTCGGGTATTTTGCGCGTAAGAATCGCATAAACTGTGCATACCACAATAAGCACAATGGGATAAAAGAACGCTATCATGTAAGAGGCATCTATGTAGGAGTCACAGACCAGCAAATTATCCTCGCGTGTCGGATGATGATGCATGGCATGTGATGGCGCAATGACCATCCAAACGCCATTGATGAGAATCTACGGTAGGCGTACACAGATACCAGATAAAATGTTAAGTATTAAAACAAAATGGCGGCTGTGCATCTCAATTAGCAATAAAGAGGAAGCAGTTTAACCTACCTGCACAAAGATGAAGCACGTGCAAATAACCAGCTGTGATTTAGGACTTATAAATGAGGGACGCTTCGCCGATTGTTTGCCAGCCTTGAAAATGCGTGCAATACGATTGGTTTTGGTCAGGAGAGCGGCGTAGACTACCGTAAAGCAAAATCCGACGCTAAAACTGTGGGCCAACAATTGTTAAATAAACGTTTATTTAAATTGCCATAAATTTACCGTTACTTAAGCGGCACTTACCGTTGTATGGCGCAGACAATGTTGTTGGGCTTCAACACGAGGGCAAAGGTCACGGCGTAGCACATGAAAATGCCAGCCAGCAGTATATAGCTGAGCTCACGTCCCGAGGCACGCACAATGGGCGTGTCATTATGTCTAGCGGAAAATGAATGAAAATTTATAAAAATTGAGTTAAGCTTTAAGCTGTAGTTTATGTACTTGATATATGAGTCAAATTATAACATCAATTAAGCAAACAAAGTTGTCATATTTTATGGTTTTTTGGTGGCTCGCTGAACTGGTAGCAAAGTTTTGAAGGCATGAAACTTTTTAATTGCATCGCTTTACAGTAACACGCAAAACTTACAGTCCAAAGTAATGTAACGGAGCAGCTGTTTGGTGTTGCATAACTTGGCAGGCAGCCATATTGGTTTTATGCTAACCCAGAACGGATGCTGCAAAGCAAACCAAGCACACACATGCGAAAAAAAATAACAAAAATCCAGCTAACACACACACACAAACAAAGAACTTTAGGTGTTGTGCATCGATTATTCGTAACTAACCTGACGAAAACACCAATCACAAAGAGAGTCACCAATATGCCTGTTGCACTGAACGCCATAGCCCCAATGGCCCAAGCTGACTCCGGACGTAGATAAACCTCCGGAATGGGGACGCAATATTGCTTATAAGCATCGGGCAAGGTGCCAAGCTGACACACCAGGCAATGGGTTTCATCAACCGGGTGACGTATCTGCGAAGCAAAGTAATACAAGAGAATGACGGTTAAAGGCATTAATATGTTGCACAGTGAATGGCAAAAAAGATTAAGTAAAAGTGGAGCGACAAGAATGACCAACAAATGTTTTATAATAAAGTATGAAATGAAATTAATCTGTGTGGAAAAGGTAATCGAAAGAAAAATTAGGATGCGAATGGAAAAAGGCATTGTACATAATTTTATAAAGAATAAAAAGCAACATTAGCAAAAAGGAACGAAAAGTGGGTCAAAAGAACAGCAAAACGAGAAGGCTTACAGCAGATAAAAGTTATTTAATAAGAATTTCAAAATGAATTAAAATGGGAATCCTTTTTCCTTTCCAAAATCCATTAACTTTGCCATTTAACTGGGTTTTACTTGGTAAGTTGGTTTAAAAATCACTAGTTCATGTTTCTTCTCTACAATCAAATTTAAGTTAAATATCGATAAAACGTTTTTTTTCCTAAACAGTTTTGAGAAATTTACACTTTTAACAAAAGTTATTTACATTAACTTAACCTTCATCTTCTCCAAAAAAAATTTCGTTGTCTTCCCTCATGTGTGACTTTTCACACACATAGGGTTTCTATGCGATTTGCACTAGAAACATAATTTTTTTTAATAAAAATTATTATTTCTAGTTAATAATCAATATATATACTATATGTTTCTTATAGTAAGTTGTAGCATTAAATTAACTAATCGTCGATGCATTTTACACAAGCATTTCAGTAATGGCTGATGTGGAAAAACGAAAATAAAAATAAATAAAAGGGTATTATTGATTTATGCAACGTGGCAGTTTTTTTTTAAACTGTTCCCCAAGTTTCAGAACATACCAATAGCCAAAGTTGTATACTATATCTCTTTGGCTTAGAAGGCATGTATTGTCGAAACTTGCATCCTCCACGAAAACCAATTAACTTTTTACTAATGGTAACGCATTCGGATGGATAAAAATAATTAATCACGGATAGGGGCTAAGTTGTGAGTAGATCTCTGCTGACGTCATAATATCTCATAATATCATGAAATCGAATGACTTGATTCATGTGTTAAAAAGTTTTCTTTGACATTATCGCTTGGAAAATAGGACGTCCAATTGTTTCTATTTTGGATCTAAACAAAATTGGATGTTAGATTTATTACAAATATGACCGTAAAAGCAAACAAAACACCTGTACAATCCAGCCACGTAAGCATTCAACAAATTTGAATCAATTTCTATATATTTTGCATTTTCATAAGCGTAAGACCACTACAGAATCACATTCTCAATTGGTTTTTGAAGAAATCTTTGATGCTATCAACACATGATTTTGCATATCTTGTTATAACTGGTCGTAAACTGATAATCTGCCAGTTCTATCTTGCACTGGTTGTGAGTTCCACTAGACTGTCTTTTGGAAAAAAAAATTTGTCGACTCAGTTTTACGTCCAATCAATTCATCTGTTTCTTTCGGAAAGCAATTTGCATTATCATCGTCGGAAAGATCTTCATCATAAGATTCATTCATAATTTCACCTAGCCCTTCATCGGTAAGAGACAATATTTGGCCTAATGTGCAATTTTTTTTTGCATGTACAAGTATTCAAAATAGCAAAGTACGAGTATTTCTCATGCATATATCAGTAACCTGCCATATTCAAAGCAAATAATACACTGACTTAGTTTTTAATTTTTCTGAAAAGGCAAGGTTTCTGCAATAATTTTCTCAAACAGCCAACTGCATCGATCGATGGTTTAGACACAACCACGAGGTATACCAGAGAACTGCAAGAGTGCGTATAGCCATGACAGTTAGTATACTCGTAACCTAAGTGGTTGCGGTGCATGTACACACCATATTTTATAGATACACCTTCTTCTACTCACACATGCATGATAATGATTGTGGGTAAGTTAAACCACCCCGCATCATTTTTGTAATGGTATTTTTGATTATCGAGTTCACCAAATTCAAAAACACATGTTCATATAAAAAATATTATTTCTAGTGCACAATGCAACGTGTTTTTTTTTTAAGTTTGATCAAGATAGCTTAAAGCTAAATAGAAAAAATTTAAGTTAAAAATTGATTTGTGTCATTATTCACACAAGGAGGAGATTAGGGTTAAGGAATTAGGCCAGCTAAGGCTATTCTGACTATGATTTGTGTTTCAACTTTTTGTTGGATACGTTCATTTCTCGGGCTATAGCAATGCGAGCAAATCGTCCGATAGTGCTAACTTAGGATCTTAAATATGGTATAAGTTTTAAAATACACCAGTTTCCGAGATGAAATCTACAATTCGTTTGGGTCTAATTGCAGGTAGCCTTGAGACACTAGGTGCGCTTCCGTCTGTAAATAGCTGAGCTTGAGCGTAAGAGATTCTCAACTCTTTCCTTCTCTTCTACGTCTCCGCAACACCTGCAAAAGTCATTGAATGGTGCGAAAAGGCAAGCTGTATGGACACCTAGTCAGTGTCCGAAAATGGTCGAAAAATTGCAGGTAGCCTTGTCTGGTAAGCAGTTGCAGCATTTCGTTACTAATATATAATATAACATAATATTATTGACTAGATGGATTCGATAATGCAATGTTTATGGCTAGGATTATTCCTTGGAAAACATTGCAGCGATGCAGAAGTCAAAAAAGAAGCTTTATATTGAACTATTTCCTGACAAGCAAGCTGGATTAATAGTTTTAGATCACACTGGTTCACAGTAATCTGGGGTGGACCATGTTTTGTTAAGATTCAGGAGCGACCGAAGCTGGATTTTATCCAGCAGTTTGGGTCTCCTACCCGCTAATAGAAAAGCGGTTTCCTTCCCTGCTAGTATTCGTTTATTTATACCAATCAATTTTAGTCACTCGTAACATTTACTTATGCAAATGATTGAGAAGCTCTTCAAGTTACTAATCAGACATGCTTTCTTAAAAGGCAGAGAGATAATTTGAGTACAATACTCAGCATTCTTTCGCTAAAAGGGTAAAATGGTTAAAAGGGTATTATAGGCTTGTGTAATGTATGCAACAGACAGAAGGAGGCGAGGCAGACCATATGTTCCATGGGCAAAAATGATCAATGTGTAAAAATTATTAAAATCGGATACAAATTTTGAAAGAAATAGGAAATAATATGCCAATTTTAGGCCCCTCGTCCTATCAACGTGAACAACATATTACTTTTTATAGCAATGTTAAGGTTAACATTTATGTTGGAGCCACTTAATTTGGCACGAAGACTCATGTTAAGCTTCTAAACCAAACATTGTTGATATTTTGCGGAATTAACACCCCACCCCCCGCAGTCCGGTTAACTTAATAACACCGATAACCTTTAACGCTTCGATATAAAAATTTTACAGAAACTGGATTGTCATGGGAAAAATCGGTGTAGGGTATACCACTGTCGGAAACCTTTCCCACTGTCTGCACCAAATTTTTTTATAATAAGTTCATTAATGCTGACCACTTGGCTGTGCTAGTTGTGTCTCTTTCCCACTTTCCCAAGTCCACTTTAAAAGCAAGCTGCACTGCCACTGCCTTGCCTTACCGTTGCATTACTTTCTTTATAGTTGAAATTGTATTTTGCAGTTGTCTCTCATACGCTACTAACCTGATAAGTTGTGCAATTGAAGCAATGCCAACAGCAGCTTTCACCTTCAACATACTTCTTTGCCTGACCTCGTTCACAGGGCAAACTGCAAACCGACTCCGGTGGCTTTGGTTGTAATGCCTTAAACTTAACTTCTGTGAAGGTCAAAGGAACAATGTGCAAGTAGCTTGTAATTATTATGGGACAGGCATGGAATATGGACCGTGCTTGTACTTACGTGTCATGTCCAGGCGCAGCTCTCCCTCGTAGTACTCTCCTACTTTGACCCAGTGATACTGCCCCGCCTGGGATTGCTTGAAGTGTATGATATTATAGCGTGCTGGTCCATCGCCATTGTTATCGAAGCGAAAGTGATCACCACTGAGTCCTGGCAAGCATACAAAATTCATGCCAAGGTCAAATGATTTTACAGTTTAACGCCCAAGTAGCACATTCACACTAACCGCCAATAGGCGTGGTTAGAGTGAGTATGACGCTATTTTATCAGAAAATTGACAATTTGCGCGATTTGCGTCAGTTTGGCATGTGCCGGCTGTGGCCTAAAGCCGGAGCCTTGGCGTTTTTGTATAATTTATTGAATTGAAAATTGAGTTCAATGACGATGAGAACGGAAAAAGTCGAGGGCTAGGAGCCAAGTCAATTTTCCAGTTGAAAGCACTGCCAATGTGCATTGTGGGCAGACGGGGTTTAGGTCTGATATACTATTTCCCCTTAAATTATTTGCGCAACACTTGTTACACACACGGACACACACAGATACACATACACTCTAGGAAACTTCCGCACACATCTTACGGCTGACTTACCCTCAAATTCGACTTTACGTAAATATTTGAGCAAATCAGAGCCCTTGGTAGGCTTCATGGCATCGCAGAGCGTTGCCTTGCCACCACACAAATCGTGATGCATATCCCTAGAGGAACAAACAAAGGATACATATTTAGTGCATATACATGATTGTTGTGGTTGTTGTTAAGTCAACTTACCGCAGGGCATAGGCAAATGCCATGACCGCATCGCTAACGAATTGTAATTGATCTTCAAAGTCCGTATTCTGTCTGGACAAACGTTCCTGGGTGGTGCAGTTGCGTGTATAATTGTTGTATGGCGTGCTGGGGCTATCCGGATAACGGCATTGAAAATGATCCTCCCAGAATTCTAGGTATTTTATAAACATAAGTAAAAGCGCCTTAGGCAACAGTGTTCTATTTCGTGCTTACCCACAAACCAAGGATTGCGCTGATTGTTCTCGACCGTCAAGTTGAGAAAATATTCCTCGAAACCGCGCACCGGATTTGCTTGCGGCTGCACAGACAAAGTGCCCTCCACCTATATGGTGTATACGTAATAAATTTGTTTTTAGTTTAGCATTTATTTAGCTGACCAGCTGTAGCTGTCCTGTTAAGTTAATTACCCATATGTGAGGGTATGTGTGCATAGCCGGGCCACGCCCAATTAACTGTTGACGTCGCCCCAGTCACAGTTCATTGCCTTGGCCACATGCAATTAATTTCAATTAAGACATAATTCATCATAGACCCCTCCAAACCCATCCTAGAGGCCTTGCTTGCATGTATTTATAGCCCTGTAGCCATAGCATATACCAGGCCGTCGTCTGGCTATCATTTATAAATTTGTATTGGTGTCATGTCACTACGCATCGCAGCGCAATGCCCACGCCTTCTGTTTGGAGCACTTGAGGAGCTTAAGCCGTCAGCAGCTTGGCCAGCGGATTCATTAATCAAACTCTGTGCGCCATTTAATGCTCATAATTTCCGGCAAGCGACGCCATGTCATTAATTTTAATGGCTAATATGGCCCCTCGCCCCAAACCGTCAACTAGAGAACGAACCCAGTTGTTAATAGTTTTATACTTGTACTTGCCTCTGGTTCATAGCCGTCGGATACGAGATTACGCGCACTCCAGCCATCCGAGCCGATCCAAGAGAAGGCGCCTGTTGCATTAGCACGCCTTACGGCGCGCATCACTTCGCGCACTTCCTGATCGGAACCGAAAATTATGGCACCTGTGACAGGTTGTCATCGCAATCATTGATTCCGCATGAAAATATTCCAGAATATGCGACAATTTGTTATAGTAGTTATTGCAGTTTTCGTTGTTGTTGTGGCACGCAACAAAGAAAAATTGAGAAAAGAAAGAGCAAAAATTGGAAAATTAATTTTAATTGCGTTCAATATTGAATAAGCGGATTTCCTGCCATTTTGACGCTATAGCTTTTCCTCATTTTTCTCTATATATTTCGCTCTCAGTCTCTCTGTTTCCCTCTCGCTCTTTAAGCTATCTCTTGCTGTGTGTCCATAAATATTAATGGTGCATTTGTATTTTTATTTGTCATTACTCTTTCAAGTGGAAGCTATTAACGGCATTAATTACCGTGCATTCTGAATTTGCAAAAGTAATTGGAAGCTCTTTATTCTCATGGGAGAGGTTTAAATCAAAAACAGTATTTATACAAGGGATATAGATTTATGCAATGTAGGTATCAGGCAGAAGGAGGCGTGGCAGACCATATGGTCGATATAGACATGTGCGTCTGTCCGTGTTGGTCCCACAGTCGGGCACCCTTCCGATTGTCTGCATCAAAGTTTTGAGTAGCTACTGAGTAGCTCTATATGAAAAGTTACTTTAGACGTGTATCGTGGTTTTCCATGAAAAATTCATTTAGCAGTGATAGAAACATGATGCGAGCTAATAAATAATTGTAGGCATGACAATGAATGACTGCAAATCCGTAAATTATATATATATATATACATAGATGCACGCAAGCTTCTTCTTCGGCTGTAAACCTTGGAGTTAGCAAATAACTATGATTAAACCAACATTTTTCTGGTTGGAAAGTCGTGGTTACCTGACTTGCAAGTTAGTATGCAATAGAGTTTTTCCAAACGTCCCTGAAGTGAAGTACCTAAAACAGCTCGGTCATGCAGTGCTCGGCATTCGGTGCCGCACTAGTAAACATCTCTTGTTTTTGTTCCCCAGTTTGCATTTTAAGGATTTGCCAATCTATAGATTCCTTTAAAATTAGTCGGTTTCGGGGTAAGTCAGACTTTACCAGCTCGTTGCACATTTTTCAATCGATTTGGCCATTTCTACTTTTATTTAGTATTCCGATGCGTTTTGCAATAAGAGCTTATCTTGTGACAGACGTTTTATGGTAGATATGTAAACAGTTATTATTCTACCTTTTCTTCTGCGTCTTTTAGCTAATATGCATACTCGACATCTACCATCGTTCAATAAATCAAGTTAATTGCCGCTCGCGGCGTTTTGAAAAACGCTAAATGCGACCAAAACTTTGTGTCATACAACATTGACTCGGGTTCTCCCAACTTTTGCCCTTTTTTGCAAATTTTAGCGTTTTGCAAGCCAAATTTAAATGAATGCCCTTGATGCTTTTGCAGTGTCAATCATACGCCCTGTGGCACGGCACCTAAACGTCAATCAATTTGATTTTCAACTTTTACAACAAGCGCTGACAAAATGTTGATTACCTTTTTGTTGAACCGTAAAAAAATGTCAAAAAAATGTGTACTATAAATGAAAGAACTTATTTTGAAGCAAATGCCGTTGTATATAAAAAAAAAACTTTATCAAATGCCAGTTACAGCAGTCAAATAAATAAAAGAGAAATGTTCGCATGTCTGTATGTATGTATTTTGTATTTATATGCATATATCTGTGCATTAAAAATAATTACCGCCTAAACCTTTTATGCATGTCATTAATCAAAGGAGAACAAACTCGTAATACAAAATATCCAATAATAGCCAGGCGCCAGTAAAAAGCACACGGTGCCCCAAAGGCAAGACACTTAACTTGGCCAAATTATATGGCCAATAATAGCCATCATTATTGCCTATGCCTGTGTCGACTTTAGCAGCGATGTTGGCGTCGCTTTTGGCGTCGCCGCCAATGTTTTCGTTTACGCCTCCATGTACGTTGTCTGGCTTTGTCCTTGACGATTAACATAAATACGCCATCAATAAGAATACGTTGAAAAATGGCAACGCGTGCTCAATGTTGCAAGTGCCACATGCCACATGCACCAAACGAAAGGGTTGTGTTCTTGCCGTTGTATTCCGTTAGATTTTTGTGTTTTTTACAATTATTTATTGTGATTTGTGTTCGTTGCTTTTTTTACGTTTACGGCATTCGCTTTCCATACTCTACTCTACTCCGCTTTGCTTTGTCCGTTTCATTTCGCTTTTAGCTGCCATCGAACGATTAATCAAATTGACATAGTATTTTGGCCCGGTGTGTGCTTATTTTGCATATGTATGCATGTGTGTGTGTGTCTGTGTGTCGCAATTGTTGCTGCTGCTGAAAAATGGCATGAACAGTAAGCACGATTTAAGCTAACTGTCAACGGGGGTACAGTTTGCTTGTAATGCTCTGACATGTTTTTGCTTTTTACTTTCAAGTTGGCGTTTTTTATACACTACTTCTGCACATAATTCATCGAAGAGCATATTAAGTTTGTGCAAGAGTTTGTGTGGTTAAGAACAAAGAAAAGTGTGAAATACTTTTAGACCCAAAAAAGTTTCTATAAAATATGCATGTATGACCAGCAAAGTGTTTTTGGCTAATGATTTTGGTTTGTTTGTGATGTAGCAAATCCGCACTTTTAAGTAATGGATTACAAGAGCAAGCAGCTCCAATTGAAGAAAGATAAGGTATTGATTGCATTACCATGTACGTTGAACGTACAACGGAAGGGAGGAGTTAAGTGTTGATTTTTCAATAAAGTCTTGATTTTAGTATAAGATTTAAGAAATCGAATCAATACTGAAGTTAAATCAAGGAAATTCATTTCCGAATTAAGTTAAAGTCTGCAAATCGCAGACAATGAAATTTCATTAATGCGGCAGCGCTGATAAATGTGAGGGATGAAGAATCATGAAAATCTACAATATATAGATGGATGTCAGATTTGAATAGTAGCCGTTATTCGCTCACCGACGAATTTCGTGAAGGTCGTCCAAAATAGCTACCATACCATTAGAGTAACGTAAGACAGTCAATTCTGAATTGTATACAATTCTTTGTTTGCCATAAGTTTTGGGAGAATTAAGGGAAATCATGACAATCCGACAACCGTTCGAAACATATGATTTGGAGGTACCATCAAATATCTTTGCTTTTGTCAGTTACTCCCGAAATATATAATACAACCCTACCAATAACTCGTTACAACTCCATCCTAGAAATTATTCTAAATGTTGAATCCTTATTGTTTGTTAAAGTTTTTCAATTCATATTGATAGATCCATCAGAAGCATAAGATTGTCAGGTTATTTTTCTGTTCCGTTTGAATACTAAACTGACACACAGTCATACCAACCACTTACCGAAATACAATCGGCAATCCGTTTTTCACTAATTCAGGAAAGCTCAGATGACTTCCTAGGTGAGTGAACGGTCTTTTGAAGTTTGTCGGACATAAAGAGAAGAAATACTCAGCCGTTTCTGATCCACCCCAAAGATAGACAGTTAAAGTTTTACTTCATATATTTAAAGATTAGAATTCGCCAAAACAATGGAATTTTAAATTGTTATCCACAATTTTCAATGAATTATAAAAAAAAATTAATTATCTCAACAAAAATGTATCAATAAATTTATTTCTTACAAGGCAAATCAGTGTTATCAAAAGGATCCTGGTAGTCTATAATCGGTGAGTATTGTTGTTTACTTTCAAGCTTTTTCCAGAGTAAATAAATATAATAATCTTTATTTGTTAATTCGGAATGGTACACAACCATTTGCCGTCGTATTCCAAAAAAAGTGAAAGACATGTTGAACTCCCCGATGACCAGAAGGCTACTCGTGTAACGACATCTTATAGTTCCGGCGAGTGGTAACTATGGTACAGTCTGTAAGCAATTGACCGTTGATTCCCTTAAACCGTCTTCCACGTCATTCAACTTTCTTTTAGGACAGACCATTGATATATGATTGCGATTGCCTGATGGGTAATGGGCATATTAACTTAGTGAAAAAACATCTTATGTAGGAAATATCTTGGAAGAAAAGCTTAAGAACTCTAAAAGTATATCCCAATATCGTCAGCATGCCTACGCACAAGGCATACTTTTAATTTAAATGCTCGGACTGCGTTATCGACTAATTTTAGAAAGTTGGGAAAAAATAAGTTGCAATTTTTGCCTTTATGTTTAACATTTTTCAAAATGTCTGCATAATGTCCTAGCTTTTTCAAGCAACACAAGAAATTACTGCAATTTTGACAACTCCGAATCTGTCAACGGAGCATCCGATAGTGTATGGAGCTTCTAGGGTTACTTTCCCACATGATGTGTTTACTTGGAGTTTGCAACAATAAAGCTGTTTTTTTTTTTAATGCCTGAATCACTTTAGAGTATAAAAAGGCAATGTGCCATACCACCTATGCATAGTTTACATACAGCATTTGCAACATTTGTGTGAATTTGTTGAAAATGTAGTGGCATGTTTAGGCATTTGGGCACTACTGAGATGCAGAGTGAAATGTGAAAGCGAATGGCAATGTAATGGCCTGGGCTGCCCTGTCTGTCCTGGCCATAAATATGCCAGCCAGTGTAGAAGTATACGCCGAGATATATGTGCAGCACTCACTACTGGGACAAAACACGCTTTACTCAATGTACCAGAGCTACAAGAAGAAGAAGAAGAAGTTTGCTATAGCGGCTGCGCCTGATTAAGTTGCTTTATAAATGAGTATTCGAGTAGGTACTTGATAAAAGGCGAAAAAAAAGTTTGAGTAAGTATATACTAAATCGATAAGTTTGCTAAAGTGAAAGGCAAGTAAAGTAAGTCAAAATGTTTGACAACGGCAGAAAAACAAAAGCGTTGAGTACATTCATGATGATGATAATGATAGTGTCTACGACGATAATGATGATGATGGAAGCGCCTTCAAGCCGATGATAAGCAAATGACAACTGCAGCAAGCTCAAGTGTTCAGCATAACAGAGATAGACACTGTGAAGGATAGTGACAGACAGCGACAGTACACAGAGAGAAAAAAGCAATTCAGAAATTAAGTTTATGAGTACTTACAAAACTAACACAAATGTATTGATGAAATGAGTACAATTTCCACTTGATTGACGATTGAGACTACAATGTGATCAAAAATCACAACATAAGTTACATTTGTACTTCAAAATAGTTCTAAGCGCTAGTTCTAATTTACCGCTAGATCATTTAGATTCTAGATCCTGATTGCAGGGAAAAATTGAGAACAGACAACAAACTTCATTTTTTATGTAAACAAATGATAATTAAACATTTGGGAAATCGTGGAATTAAGGGTCAACATTGGCACCCAAAGGGAACAGAGAAGTTGCTAGTGGCATGCAACCCATCGACATCTTTCTTTGATGACTAACCAAAATACTGACCCCTGCTTAGTCTCCTGAATTGCCTTAGAAAAACGGCTAAACATGGATTTTATTTTTGTGTTGGATGATCTCATGATCCGCCTGGATAAGTGTCCTACATTAGGCCGTAAGTCAGTAATGGGTAGTTAAGGCATGTCAAGAAGAAGAAGAATTCGTTTCAAAACTATTTCTATTTTTTGCTTCAATCTTTTGAGAATCATTTTTATTACATCTGATAAGTGCTCGACTTGCTTTTGAAGAAGGTTCGGCTTATTCACGCAATGAGTGAAAAAAAACTCGTATAAATTTTATAAAAATTCAGTTTCGGTCAACTGACAAATTTGTACTTGAAATAAGATTGTTCAACTTGGATCGAGCTATTCAGTTCTTTAGCTAGACTTTAATCCAATGTTCTCGGGGTTTTCTCTCTGTGTGGGGCATAGTAAATTGTCTGTCCATAACAATGAGCGTCTCAACAATGAAAATAGCAGAACCCAACCAGCTCCTAACACCCGGCACTGCACAAGTGTCAAGTTACCACCACGTCTCCCTATAGCAAGGACCTATCGCCGTGTTGTCTTAGTTGTGCCCGTCCAGCGGCTGCCATCGATAGTTACCATCAATAATACAATGCAGCATCCTCTGCTTTGGTCAACATAGTGGTTGGGTTCCGGGTGGGTTTTTGTGCTAAAATGTAGCATAGATAAGTGGCTGACTGCCTTTCAGAGGCTGCTGCTCTGCTCTTTCCGAGCAATTCCAATGCCGACAAATTCTTGGTTTTTCTTGCTTATTGTTTGAATTTTGATAACTTGGTTTGGGGTTGAGGTGGGGTATGCAGCAGGCAGCTACAAAAGCAACAACATCAATATTTTGCCAGCCCATGAAGTGTCCAAGGGCCTCCCTCTCTCCCTCTCCCCCTCCTTCTCTCTCTCTCTCCCACACACTTGTTATGTGTGGTAAGTCAGTTTGTTTGTGTGTGTGTGTGTGTGTGTGTGTTTGGGTTCGTTTTCTTTCTTTTTATTGACGGCAGCCATTTTGGGTTTTCTTTTCTGCTTTTCTTTGTTTGTTTTCATTTGAGCTTCGTTCTTGTCTGTTTATTTAATTAAATATCGAAATCGAATTCTTTGGGCTCTGCTTTTTATTGTTTTAATTTTAAATATTTCTTGCATTTGACGTTTTTGAGTGCTGCTTTGCACTTGACATTGTTTGTATTTTTGTTGGCAATTTAAATGTTTTCATTGCGGTTTATTTGCTTGTTAAATTTACTCTTATATGCGGTTTGGCTATTATTACAAAGCAATTAATGCAATTAAGGAATTTTGTTTAGTATCGTAGCTTATGCATATTTATTGATGTAACTGATCTATTTTTACTCGACTCGATGCAGACATGTCCGTTTGTCTGTCTGGCCGTCTGTCCGTCCGTGGTGTCGCACTGTTCTCGGAGACTATAAGAGTTAGAGCAACCATTTTTGCACCAAACGATGCGTATTTTCCCTAGGTAATTATGTCGATATCGCACCCCCTCCACCGTAACAGATTAACGCCATTGTTTTATCCAATCCAATTTTATCCAAAGCTATCCAATTGAAACTTGGCACAGTTATGCACACTGTAACTGAGCATGTGTAGTGTATAAATTATTCGTATCAGATAGGAACTTTAGAAGATATAGCTAATAATGTGCAAAACTTTTGGCACCTCCCCCTTATTAATAATTGCAACAGAATTTCACTATTTACAGAAATATTAAACTTAACATTTATGTTAACAAAGTGTAGTACGTAAGGCTTATGAACCAAATAATGTTGACCTTTTTCCGAACCATCCCCAATACTCCTTTTACCATTATTACACAGAAATTTGATTTTTATCGAAAAATTGGGTACAGGGGACCGACTAAAAATATATATAATTTCAATGCCAGATTTAGCAAAAAGCAGTGTACCAGAAATCTCTATTACAGATTTTTAAATCTCTCAATTTGTTGTGGTTGATTTGGTACATTGTTGCTTTGCATTTAATTTGCACACACAAAAAATCAATTCATTGTTAATTTAATTAAAACTGAAATTTTTATACCCTGTGCACAAAGTGTAAAAGGGTATTACAGATTTGTGCAATGTATTCAACAGGCGGAAGTAGACGTTGCAGACCATATGTTCCATGGGCAATAATGATCAGGAGCAATAGTCGACTCGATATAGACATGTCCATCTCTCGCCCTGTCTGTCTGTCATCAATGGGTTAGAGGGGAAGCAAAAAAGGAGCCAATGAAGTATTTGGTGCCGGAAGATTGTGTTTCGTACCACTTGCAGCACTAAAATGTGAGGACCAACATAAGACCGAATCGCACTTTACAACACTTTGCAAAAAATTTCGGTTTATATAAGAATACATGCTAATATGAAGACAGTCGCATATGGTTGCAGGCAAGACAACGTACGGGTGATATTACTCATTATTATGAGCTTTTTATTTGTATGTATAGTTATATATTATAACAAGAATATATATAGCTCAACTTTAATGGTCCACCTTCAATTACAAATTTTTTTTTTTTCTGGTCGCAACCTTAACAATGTGTCAACAAATGCTGCCCAGGCGATTCATTTTTGTTTTTAATCCATATAATCTGCACGTAACTTTTTAAACTTCTGCCAGGGGCATCATTTTTTTGTTTTTTTTTTTTTTGTGTTTCACATTTGTTCAGCTCAGTCAGTAAAAACTTTTGCCATTAAAAATGACCAACATGCAATATGGCCGCCAGCCAGCAACAACCACAAGGTTGCTCCTTAAATTTTTCCTCTATTTAAACTATTTTCTGTGAGTTCAGGATAATATTGGAATTAGCCAAAATATGAACATATGTCCTTGCCAAAGTATCTAATAACATACGTATTTAGAGCGTTTCTTGCATATTGATTACAGAAGATTACATGTTTTGCTTTTTGCCAATATATGTTCAAATAACTCTTTCAAAGGATTTGAACCGAAAAGCAATTTGTCGATTTGCTAGAATTTCTTTGAGAGTTGTATGAGCACTTGTACCATGTAAATTAAGTTGCTAAGGAAAAAGTGTTGGGATAGTACTGGAAAAGGAAAAGAGAAAGTGTAGAATCTTATATCTATAACTTAATGAACTCTAATAAACGCCGTGAATGTCAGCGCACCTGGAGGGAGTCCCCAAAATCGTAGCCAAGAACAACGATACCACAAAAAAATGCAATGATGCAACTTGGTCTTAATTCTTAAGCTCCCTAATAATTGTGGAAAAATTGTGGTCGTACCTCTCTCGATCGACAACACCCACTTTTGCGATCTATATGTTCACATTTGCTATTCAGAAACTGGAGTTCTGTGTACTCCTTGTTTACGGTTTTGTAAATAATACTTCTTATATTCAGTTGGCCTTCTATTTGGTGGGTTGGCACATGTTCGAATGGCTCATTTGAAGGTACTTGAATTTTTTAATTCAATCCAAGTAACTTAAGCAAATGCTAAACTTCACCAAATGTCATTTTCGTTATTTAATCTAAATCAGCAACACATTCATTTTAAACAACATTTTCGGCAGATATAGTCAAAAATAGCAGGTGAAAAAAGTAAAAAAAAAATTAAAATACGGAAATGTCTCGTTTCAAGTTAGGTGCTAGGTTGCCTATGTTAACCAAACGCTACTCCTTGTCTAGCGAACATCATATATTTTACAATATTCGTCAAAAATATAATGATACTCGTGAGCCGTCAAACTCATTGAAGGCCACTGCTCCGTATATTTTTAAGAATCCAAAGGAACAAAGATGGCCGCAACGGTATTTGCCAGATGATAAGTTATGGAAAGACACGCCAGAAATGCAGTTCTTGGATGAAAAACAGAGTATAGTAGATGAGGAGAAAGCGTTTGACCCAACTTGCTTTGAAACTATTCAAAGTAACCTAAACGAGCTTAAACACGATCTCACGGGAAAAATTGCAAGTAATAAGGGATATGCGAAAAAATTAATGTATGGAAAACAGTCACAAAACAGTGCAACAGGTGTCGATGATAACACACCGACAATCTCTGCTGGATATGAGAAAATATATAAAGCTTTATTAGCTCTAAAGTCAGATATACATGAAGTACCGAATATAATGAAGTGTTATATCAACAAAATAAATAGGTCTTACAGTCAAAAAGCTACAAATTCCAAAACAATTTCGAATTCTCTACCTAGAGATGCATATAAGCAGGTGTTTGAAAAACTTTGTGAGGCTAATGCGCGAATGAAACACAACAAAAATACGGACCAGCGAACTGGTAAGCTATACAATATAGCAATTTTGGGAATTTATACACAAAATGTCTCACAAACCAACAGAAAGAATCGATACTTACAAGCCCTTCCCAATTATAGAAGCACCTGCTGAGCAACCAAAGGAAAAAAATGATGAATTGAAAGCCTGTCGGGTAGATCTCAATAGCGATTCCTACCGAATGTTTTTGCGTTTTGTACTACTAAGTGCACTGGAAAAGCTCGATGCAAACGATGGCGGCTTAACAGCTGAGTTTGTGCCTAAGAAACAAAAATAACAATTCTGAACTTCTGTATATAAAAACTTTTATTTAGATCTTATATAGCTGTTTTTTTTTCGGCTCAAGGTTTAGCAGTTTTCCCGACTTAAGACCCGGCGAAAACAGCTATATAGGTAAGAATAAAAACTCTTGTAAATAATTTATGACTCAACCTTTTATATTCCTCCCGTACAATAACAATATACTTTGTTTTAAGAACTTAAATCAAAGATTTTATGCTCTGAAAGTTAAACACAAAGTCAGTAGGTCTAAGAAATAATGGTTGGCTTTGAGGTGAATGTTGGATTCAGACACACAAATTGCTAACATTACCAAAGCAAACCGTGGACATAGACGAACTATGTAACCGATATACACATCTATAGTACAAGGTCTATCGATAAAACCTTACCCGTATATCACGCCGATAAATGATGTTGATAATTGACGAGTAACAGTTCCACGCAAAATTTGTGAAGACCAACTTAACGATGTAATCACGAATTGCATATTGGGATGGTCCATCCTAGGATCGATGAAGCCCAAAACATTGATCTTTCATCATTGCTAATGCAAGTTGGACGACTATACCAATCGATAAAAGAGAAAAACTGCGTTCAGCTGATCTCCAACATGCCGTCAACATTGTATAGTAGATAGGTAATGGAGACTCCGAGATGAAACTACACCTTCGGGACAAAGAGGTAAGTTTATCAAGACGCTTGGGAAATCACTTACTAACTGTATGCTAAATGATCCAGACTATCTCAATCCATTAATCGATTAGGTAGCAAAGCCGCATTCAAGAAAGCGATGGCATGCTCAATCTTCATTATACATAACTCGTATAGTCTCTGAGAAACTTGGACCAATACGGACATTTCTCCTGATCATTTTTTTCCATGGAACATATGGCCTGTCAGGCGTCCATCATATAAATACCCGGCCAGGCTTTTTAAAAACGAGGTTATCACGCTAATTGCCGATTCCGAATTCGGTCTGTCGAGATGATGACTAGGCCGTAAAATATCAACAATAGACATTAACAAATTGGTTCAAACAAAATATTGCGAAAAACTGCATCAACAAATCGAAGTCGGAATTGGAATTCGTATTTGAAACCTCCATTTATAACCCTCTTAGTGATACTAAAACACATCTTTCAAATAAGTGTCTGTGATAATTCAAAACAAAATAAAATACAAGTTTTCTACAAAATTCTTTATGTCAACATTCTTCTAAATTTCGTTCTTAATTTGCCATTGGTGACATGAAATTTAAATTGCTTTTATTTTATTTTCTCTTTTTACATATTTTTATTACATTTTTACACTGCAATTTCTGAAAGGTGCTTCTCGACACTTACCTCGAGCACGCGGTTTTGTTAGCAATTTCAGAACGATATTGTCGTATGCGAAATCCTCAGCCACTCCCGAATCCTTGACAAGCTTTTCCTTAATGGCAATACAAATGCTATAGTGAGCCAGCAGCGTCTCCAGTTCCTCGAAAGCCTGCACCCGAAATAAAAAGAGCCAGATTGGGTGAGTGTGAGAGACAGAGACGTAGAGGAAAACGCAACATGTTTGGTTAAAGTGGCGTCCATGTAATGCAATAAAAACAGACAACGCCAAAAGCTTTTTGCAAAGCAAATATGCGCCGCATGCAACGATAATAATACACATAAAAAAAAGGAAAACAGGAAGCGAAAATCCAAGGGAAAACCAAGGAAAATTGAAGCTGTTATTATGCGAAATAAGTCAGAGATTGCATCTCAAGTATTATGTAGCCACTTTGCTGTGGGTAATGTTCGCCCTGCATTCCATGCAGTTTATTGAGCATACGACGCGTTGGCCCGCTTACCTTGATGCCATAGTTGCTCTCCTCGTAGATAATCGAAACATAGCTCCAGCCCATGCGGCGCACAATTTCCACCATGGCTTGGACCTGGTGACGATCCGAGGGTATGGTGCGCGAGAAGTATTCAAAGCGTTGTTTATTGCTCAGCTCGGGGCTGGTGGAAAAGTAGGACACCTGATGGAAAAAGCAAAAATAAACACATCATGAACAAACTATTTCATTATAACATCAACGCAAAGCAGTAGGAAAAAAGATGACTGCACATGTCGCTTATCAAAGCAAAGTTTTACCAAAGAAGCCGCCATGTGTCCTTGCCAGCAGCTTCTGATAATAACAAATAATTGAGGTGTCTTTCGCAGCACAACGTGATGAAGATGATGATGATAATAATGAGTGAAACAAAGTGTTGGGTAATGAAATTGAGTCTATTATTTAGTTGATGTTTTAGCTGACACAAAGCGTGACTGACAACCTCAACTTTGCCAAAAGTTGGCTCTTTCTGCATAATTCTATTACATCTATTATATATTATTTTATTTTAACTTCACAGCGAGAACGCTTTGCAATTACTAGAACTGAGCAGCTCCTCATGCTGGTGATTATAAGTCTATTTCGATAGACTTTCTTGGGTGTTAGGTTCTTGTAATTATTATAAGTAAGTTAAGATAAACTGCCAAATTTGTTGTGAACTATTCAAATAAAGTTGTAGCCCAAAATTATATAACAGCTACTTTAACCTTCAAATCAAAATCTGTGCCTTAAAGAAATGAACAAATACTTGGTGCACGATATACCTTGATGAGTTAGGTTTGACTTATTTCTCTCATTTGCTAAGACCCAAGTCACCGCAACGTTTTGTTATTTGACAAAAACTAAAAACGAGTCTCTTAAAGAAGAACAAGCTAGCTTACCACTTCAATTCGGTAAATTACCTTATATGGTCTAAAACCATTTTGCTGAAGGATCTTTTGAATACACAGTAGTCGAAATACTACAAAAAAAAGTTACTATCTATCCTGCAGAAAATAAAAAAAATGTACAATGTGTGCATCTGGCAGTATTTGTCGGAATACCAATCATGATATACACGGAGACGTGTGCCGGGAACATAAGCTGTTCGAAGTGGATTTTATCCACTTTAAGTTTTTGGACAATATGGATTCTGAGACAATAACCCAAGAGAGGGACGAAACGTCAAACCGCAGAATGGCGTTGTAGATGAAAAAGAAAAGCATGCTCATTAACTTTTTCGATTCGAAAAGAGTAATCAACAGGCATTTTGTACTACAGGGACAAATTTTTAATGATGTTTTCATCCGTCATCCGTCACGTTCGAGCAGTTTTTTTTTCAAAATTATTTTGTTTTCCAAAAGTCGTAATATGCTTGATTGTGCTTGTTTCTACAGTATTCTGAGCAGCGTTGTTGTTTTAATTACACTTGGCAACAATTTGACCTCAATGAATGGCCCTTGGCTAAAGCATACTTTATCATAAATATTTTGGGAAATCTGAGCTTAGATACAGCAACCGATTTGAATTCTAATTTGTGAGTTAGCAAACTAACAGCTCTTCACATTGTGTCTGCGGTACTAAACAATGAACAAGTTTCTAAATAAGATGTATTTCATCCTTTGTTACTAAGGAAAGCGAAATGTCGAAGGGATTTCTTGGTTACGTTTAGTAGCTCTGCTACCAGCTCCCCCGTTGTTTTGTTTGGCAGACTAAACAAAATAAAGAAGAATATTGTGTTTCAACTTTTGAGAATGAATGTAAGAAGTGCAGTTCTTAGCATTCTTAATTGCATTTTAGTTTTAAATACTAAAAAAGTTTTTGTTGTAATGAAGTGAAGAATTGTACTTGTGTACACAATGAAAAAGTATTTGTGCCTGTGACAATTTCACTGTTGTGCCAATGCTCTAGTTCTACAAGCTGAACTGTGACTGTGTTAAACCAAGATGCGCCGTGTTTTGAACTGTTCTAGTACTTGCAACATGAGCTTAAGAATTCTCAGGCCCTTTGTTGTAAGGTGTTCCCCTTTATACCTATTCCTTTTAACATAGGCATAACTTGGCAAATGGCAGGGCGCCTGGCAGCTTTTTAGTTTTATAAACACGTATGGAATTAGCGACCTGATCTTCTTCTTATAAAGAGATTGTTGACCTTGAACCCTCAAAAAACATGTTTATAAATATATGATTGTGATTTGTAGCTCTCTTACTATATATAATTATAAGTCGCCTCTTACGACATTTCTCTATTCTTTAACCCGCTCACCACACCAAATTATTTATGCAATACACTGAAAACTCAGCTTAAGAGCGAAAAAACTAGCACTCGCTTTACAAACCGGTTTACGTTTCGGAGTACGTTAACAAAGTTGGAAAACACCCGGTGCAGCGTGCCGCATCCGGTGAAAAATTCGTTGGGTTTGGAAAAAAAAAACAGCTCAAAGACAGCTTAAAACTTCTAACCCAGAAAGGGGATTGTGTTGCAGGGCGGGTGTTGCGCTGAATGGATGCTGAATTGACTGCGCACCTAGGCTAACACCTAAAATCCAATTTCACGCACAAATTAACGCAGCTGGAAAAGCTGCAAACAATAATATTTGCGCAGTGGAAAAGTGAAAAAGACGAAGTGCACTGAGAACGTATCACGTGCTGGGTTACGCGGCAAAAGTGCGCTTTTCTTAGCAATTAAGCAAATTGCAGCTTGAATGACTTGCCAGCCGGGCTGAGAGCGTGTTTAACACAAAATGGCGGCATGACGCAGCAAATGTCATTGGCAGGTTGCATTGGTGGTGGAGTCGAAGGTAGGAGAGGGGCGTGAGTGGGGCTGCAAGTGTTTAACTGACTGCTTGATTTCTAATTAAGTGCCATTATCATTAGGTTGCGCTGTCAACGGTGTTTGCACTCTTTCAACGGCACTCTCGCTGTGTTAAGAAATTGCGTGAAAAGTGTTTGTGTAGCGAGCCATGATGCAGAAGAATCATCTGGCAGTTACTGCCAGAGTCAGATAATTAAATTCTCAGACAGTTGATTTTAATTTCCATTGGATGCGAGTTGAAATCAAAACGAGCCTTGGGTAGACAGAGCGAGCGGGGCATGTAGATTGACCAATTTAACGTCTCTAGATTCAGAAGCACATTTTGGCCGTCCAAAGCTTATTGCAAATTGTTAGTATTTTAAAATTAATTTCAACTGGAATTCTGTACTTTGCTCTTTTAGGTGATTTATGCGCTGACCGAAATGCAATTAGACGAGTTGCTTGATTTACGACTGCCTGCATCGCAATTCATGCGTTTAGATTTTATAGTATACTTTAAGGGGCATTATAGTACTAACTTCTTGCTTACTTATTACCCAGCTGCACGAAGCACACACACACACACACACACACACACACACATGCATACACTGACAACAAAGCTGGCGAGAATGTATCAGCCGCTGCACTGCAGCAAACTGTACGTGACCAGGACATACAGTAACGAGTCTTAGTCTTCGTCCTAGTGTGGCCGTAGTAGCGCGTCCTTGCCTCTATCGTACGTGGTTGCAGCAGCAATTTGGGCTGCACTTTAAGGATGCAAATAATTTAGCTTCACGATCGAGTACTTAGCTCTTGTGCGTGCCATGTAGCAGTTTTCAAAGCACTTTTTAATTATGTCTAAAAGGAAAACAGGGAAAAATGTTTTTCTCTTCATTGAAAAAGTTTCGCTTTTCATTGGAAAATAAGAAAATTGCTACCAGCTGGGAAGCACTTGCAAACAAAAGGTTGAACAATATTTGTTGCAAAAAGTTTCGGCAACACTTTTTGCGGCTTACCTATTGACTGGCAGACGCATATATTGCGCATACGCCATGTGCGCCGTAAAGCCAACTGCATATGTAATTACTTTTGAGGTCACCACTCACCTGAGGTATGCGAAACAATCTCAACAAGTTGGCCACTTGTATGGATGTTACCGATGAAGCAGCGCCCACCACACCAGATATAACTTTTCGAACTTGTGTTTTATTGCAAAGATATTCAGCATCGTCTATGTTGCTGATCGAACCTGCAAAGATACATGAAGAAGGCACAACTCATAAATAAACAATTATCATAAAAATATACAACATTTTTTTGTGGTAAGTACTATATAAATAATCTTAAACGTTTGATTTTCGAATTTTTTATTTTCGTAAGCCTTGTTTAAATGCATTCCAAACGGCAAAGACTGCTTAATGAATACGCCAAATATCGTGCCAAGCAGCGTCACACTGATAGGTCTCACTCGTTAATCCTTGCAGGACTTTCAAGTGTTGAGAAGGCACCTCTCTCCCAACTAACTCTCTCAGAACAAACCATAGAACACAAACAAAACTTAAGAAACAATCGCAATACGTTGGGTCGTTATTTGGAAACGTTCCAATCAAACAGACTTCAAACTTATTGCAGTTAATTTCAAATCAAAACACATTTACTCCAACGATGCGCAGAAAGAGAATACCTAAAATGGGTGATTGTATTCTATTGAGAACTATGCAAAACCAGTATCACCCACTGCAGTAAAAACATAAGTGAAAGGCACAGAAATCATATTTTTTAGGCAGTGCAAACCGGATTGTGCTTAACGATTCGTTTCGCCTCTTTTTCTCTCTCTGTCAGAGTCGGAAACTTAATAGAGTGACCAAAGTTGATTGAAATTGATTCTATTCTTCTGTTGGCAGTTTGTTCATATTTATGAATTTGTGAATATGCTAGTAAAACCCATCGATATAACCGGTATGCCGAAAAAAATAATAATTCGATGAATCAAATCGAAATCAATGCAATTGGAAAATTTAAATCCAAAAAAAAATCATTTGCCGTGTCAAGAGTACCGATACTATAGTAATAGTAATAATAATTATAATAGATTCCCCGAATTACACAAAAAATTTAATGAAAATTTTATAAGTTCAGTAGTGAAAAACGTTCAAGAAGGAAATATGGAACTTATTATGTTAGACTTATTAAAGTAGCGAGTTATGACAAATTACGCAAGCAAGCATTTCACTCAAAAACAATGACAATGACCTATCTTGAGATGTATGCATGAGATTCATTTTTCCTTAAAAAAAAGTTTTATAAACTGGCAACACAAATACTCCAACCAATTTTAATCATATTATCACCCGATTCCAAGGATTAAAGCTTATTTGAGTCCATTGCAAGGTAGGCGATACCTCACCGAAGACACATTCATATCAAAATGCCTCCTTTGACAAAATTCATTTACGTAGGGAAAATACGCTTCTTTTGCTAAATTTTGTATGTATTTAGCTTGCGTGGTCTTTGAGATTCAGGTGTCCATACGGACGGATGGTAAGTTTTACATATTGTAAATACCGTATGTATGTAAATATATAATCTTCCATGCCTCCTTCTGAATATTACATACTCTGTTCGAATCCCTACCCTTTACACTATGTGTTTAGAGTATAAAATATAATAGAAAAACCATAAGTTCCTTATGGTAAACTTAAAGCCATACAAAATGCTAAGATTTATTCTCATTTGCGCAGATCGCTCCAAGCGATCGTTTTCGAGAGCATTTATTTGTTGAGAACTAGGAAATTTAATCGATTGTATTTGCAGTTTACATTCGTGCAAGGCTCAAACATGCACATATAAATCTCTATTTAACCTCTTTTCTTTGTGTAGTCTGAACTACGAGCATTCCCCATATTTTTCGCCTGTCTAAGCGACTTCCGAATGTGATTCATATCAAGGCATAAATGCAAAATTTTATAACTGGTAATTTAATAAAAATGCACAGAAAACTGTTATTAAAAAATTTGCTTTAATCTAATGCCCAACTACAGTTAACTTGAGTTTTGACTTAATTATGGAATAGCGCGTCGACTACAGCTATGTTCTTATATAAACTTTTCCATTTGTCGAAATGTTGCTCTTTTTTATATACTCTTTGAATGGAAAAGAGTATTGGTATTAAAAACAAGTTTGTAACAAGTGCGTGGAAAATCTGTTCAAGTTACAGTTAGACACAAAAATATCTAAGATAATAAAGTAAAAATATATATGCCACTAGACTTTACTAATTATTACTATATTGAGTTTCTCTTAATTTTGATTCGTATATGAAAATATTCTCAAATTAGGAATGTTATTTTGAATTTGTTTTGTTATAGTTATATATTAACCAAAAAGGAACTAAAACGAAAACATTGTTCATCTGTATGGGAGATTTGAAATATGGTTGCCTTTCATAAATTTTTCACCGATATCCAAATCACATGTAACACATCTTATTTATATAATAATTTTGTATGGGTTAAGAAGTCATCGCGGTAAGAGTATACAAGCGGCGGCATAACTAATTTAGCTTGCTTATTGTATGGCTTTTGAAACCCCCTTTTGTGCTCATTTGCATGTTTCTTATTTATGCTAGAAGTTTGTTTTAGCATTATAATTAATTTTTCAATTTTCTTATTTAAATAAGTGGAACTTTACAGCAGGTAAATTGTTGCACTTTAATAAGTGAAATATAACAAAAAAGAGAAAAAAATATATACATATATATCACAAGCAAAGTAAACAGTGCGCTTAATCATATTCGACCATTGAATACACTTTCCAAGAGATGGACAATCTAAGGACATTTTTTTATGAATAATTCGGCAATCTACTTACGAGGGCTGCCTTTTAAATTTAGGGAATGAGCGATACTAAACTTTCTCGACCAAATCTGAAATTTGCATCATGAAGTTAGTTATTTCTAAGTATAAAATAAAAATACTAATAACTTGTTTAAGAACGCTTTTTGTTTTCTTAGAAATCTCTGGAAAAGTTTTGTTCAAAAAATAGAATTGAATCGTTAACATTCTTGTTCGATAATTTTTTGACAATTTCGACCAGATGTCTCTGAAATGATTGACTTTTGGCGATGAAGCAAACATAAGATACACATGGTAGCCAAATACTATAAGAGAAACTTAAGATGTTTAAAATTAAGAAAACCAACCGCCAAAAACGGATATTCCTTCATCCTGACCATGCTCTCACACATAGAGTTATAGCCCGAAAAGTGCGAGATTGCGTTCAAATCCCACGTTTTTGTGAAATCTTATTCGGAGTGGCAAAAGAATGTCGAAAATATAGCTTTTAAAAACGGATATGTCTGTTTTTGTGGGAATAAATACGCCAAAACAACAAATCTGTACATTTTATGAATTCAGTAATAAAATGACTTAATTTAAGTTTAAAAATAAAATTTCCATTTGGAACTAATTTATTTTTATTAAACATTTTTTTTTATAAAAATTTTTTTTCCCCTTTTTTTTTGTAAACTGTTTTTGTCACAGAGAGATTAACAGTTTAATTTATCGATATTTGCGTTTCTCTAGATGATTTGGCAATAAATAGCTTATTGAAAAATATACTGTACATCTATAAAACTCTTGAAAACCTGTGGAGGCAGAGTATAATAATGCCTGCTTTGAGCAATGTGTCTTTCTCTCTTGCTCTCTACCCGTTTTACTCGTTTTCCTTGTAATACTGCTTTTGGTATACTTGAGTGTGTTTATATTGTAGCAGGCTGTATACATAGCAGGCATACCTTAAGAGTATGTGGGTGCTAAGCACTCTCTTAGTTTTAAGTATATGTGTGTGTCATTCATCCCTACTCCCAATGTATATATATCCTAAGTGTTAAGTATGAGCGGCAACGCGAGTCAGTTCGCGCTGTACATTGAATAAAGCAGGTGGTGCATTTGTATATAACTTGACGAACACCCGTGTTTTATTTGGAAAGAACAACCATATCGGCCCTTACAAACATCAGAAGTGGGATTGAACTCTACATCATGGAGGATATAAATCAATTTTCGAATGAGCAATTGAAGAGGTGACTAGCATTATTGGAATTACCCACAACAGGCTCGAAGGCGGAGATGCTGGCTAGGCTTAATGAAATTCCAGTAGAGCGTCGGGGTGATGCACCGAATGTGATGGCAGTGGAGCTGGAAACAGTGGAAGACGAGCAGGCTGAAGGCGAAGTGCAGGCGCTACACAAAATTATTGAACAGTTGCAGGCTGAAATTAAGACGCAAAAAATTTTGCTACAACAACAACTGAATATCGGCGACGCTGATATACACACCGGCAGCAACGACGCAATAGATAACGGCGATTTTTGCGGCGACAGCGCGACAGGCAAATGCAACAAAGAGGCTGGCTACACAGGCGTAGTTGACAACGGCGACAGTGGCGGATGTAGTTTGAGCGAAAAGGATAGCAGCAGTGCAACAGAGGCAGCAGTGGTTTCGGCTCACAAGAGAGAGAGGCAAATGGAGAAGAGCACATCATCAGTGGCAGCACTCTCTTTGGCTAAGGAGGTGACAATGGAATTTAAGGGTGAGAGTTGTGCACGCATGTGGATTGAGCAAGTAAAAAATATGGCTCAATTGTTCGATCTGGATGACACTGGTTTGCGTATGTTGCTGATAGCCAAATTGAAAGGCAATGCACAAAATTGGCTGCACTCAAATTCATCGCGTATGTTTCAGCCGTTTGATAAGCTGTGCGATCAGCTGGTCATGGCATTTGGCGAAAAAATTTCAAAGTCGGATATGAGGCGCAAATTCGAAGATCGTAAATGGCAACAGCAGGAAAAGTTTGCGATGTACTTTGAGGATAAAATGATGCTGGCTCAAGCTATCAACATTGATGCTGAAGAGCTGTTAGAGCAGATAATTGAAGGAATTCAGTCAAACAGTTTGCGTGATCAAGCGCGCATACAATGCTTCAAGAATCCAGAGCAGTTGCTGAAGGCTTTTGTCAATATATCGGCACCAAAGGTGGTGGCACCAATTTCTACTACTAAGGCAGTTTCGATGGATGTGTTACAGCGTTGTTACAACTGCAACGGAAGAGGCCATTTTGCAAGGGAGTGTCGCAAGCCGAAGCGTGATCCAGGTTCGTGTTATGGATGCGGAGTCGTGGGGCATTTCATGTCAAACTGCCCGGAAAAGCGAACCATTGAGAGAAAGGAATATGTAAGATATTTTAAAATTTTCTTTAGTGATGCTAAAAGTCCATTAATTACAAAATGCCTCATAGACACTGGGAGTGACATTTCATTTATAAAAAAATCATTTGTACCTAATGAAATTCGTGTACATCCTTTATGGAAGACCTATTTTGGGCTGAATAATAGCCAACTTAAATCTTTTGGAAAAATTTATGTCTTTATTTGGAAAAGATCAATAAAAATATGTTTTGAATTAATTGTGGTGGCCGAAGAGTCTATGAGTCATGATGTTATTTTTGGAAGAGATTTTATGAAGGCAACTGGTTTGAAATTGAATCAAAGCATTTTAGACTTAATTGCGGCAAATCAAGATGATATTTCAAGGGCAAGAAAAACAAGTAAGGTGCGTGATGAAATGGTAAAAGTGAAGTCGATACAAAATGAGGGGTTGGATAGGAATAGTTCGAAATCTATGGAAATTGATAAGCAATTGTTAGGTGAAAATATTGTTATGGAAAAATCGTTAAGTGAGGAAAATGGCGTTATGGAAAAATCTTTATGTGTGGATATTGTTAATGAAAAATCTTTATGTGAGGATAGGGTTAGGGAGAAGCTGTTAAGTGAAAATATTATTATAGAAAATGCATTATGTGAGAACACTGGCGTGGAAGAACGGTTAAGTAACAAGGTTGTCAAGGAGTTGTTAGTAGATAGAGAGAAGGATAGAAAGCAGAATTTAGATGATGAAATGTTTTTAAGGAATGGTGAAAATAGCGCATGTATTAGGAATGAGATGCACGAAGATAATTTTGATAGGGATATGTTGTGTATTAATGTGGTAAGTGAGGAAAAGGCTGATATTGTTTGTGGGGAAAATGTTGATTACCGGATGAAATGTCGATTTATAGAAATGTTTGAAAAGGAGTATATAAAGGCAAAAAGACCTGAGGTTCCGGTGAATAGATGTGAAATGAAATTATGTTTGGAGAATGCGAAACCTTTTAGTTGTTCTCCTAGGCGGTTGTCGTATGTGGAAAAAGAGGAACTTCAGAAGCTTTTAGATGAATATTTGGCTGCAGGAATCATACGACCAAGTAGTTCAGAGTATGCTTCACAGTCAGTAACGGTAGATAAGAAAGTTGGGAAGCGTTTATGCGTTAATTATATTAGGCTTAATAAGATGTTGGCAAAGGATAATTATCCGTTGCCGTTGATTGATGATTTATTGGACAAATTGGTGAATAAGACTGTGTTTACGAAGTTGGATCTTAAGAATGGATATTTCCATGTTTTCATGAGTGAGGAATCAATTAAGTATACTTCTTTTGTCACGCCATTGGGGCAATTTGAATTTGTAAGGATGCCGATGGGACTTAAAAATGCTCCAGCGGTGTTTCAAAGGTTCGTTAATAGCATTTTTTCAGACTTAATACGAGAAGATAAGGTTATTGTGTATATGGACGATATAATGGTAGCAAGTAAAGATATGGAAGAGCATTTGGGTACGTTGGCAGAAGTTTGTAGGAGATTGGTGGTAAATAAATTGGAGTTGCGGTTAGACAAATGTGAGTTTTTGCAATCGAGTGTGAAGTATCTAGGGTTTCTTATATCTAAGGATGGCATTAGGGCAGATGACAAAGGCATCGAAGCAGTAAAAAATTTTCCGATTCCGGATAAGGTTTATACAGTACAGAGTTTTTTAGGTCTATGTTCGTATTTTAGGAGGTTTATCAAAGACTTTTCCATAATAGCCAAACCTTTATATGATTTGCTCAGGAAGGACAAGCAATTTGTTTTTGGCGAACGGGAATTAGATTGTTTTTTAAGTCTCAAAGACAAGTTAATGGAGTCGCCCGTATTGGCGATATATGACCATAAGGATGATGTAGAATTACATTGTGACGCAAGTGCGCTAGGATTTGGAGCTGTATTGTTGCAAAGGAAAAATGATGGAAAGTTACACCCAGTTTTTTATCTTTCCAAAAGAACGTCTGAAGCAGAATCAAAGTACCATAGCTTCGAGTTGGAAACATTAGCCATTATTTATGCTTTGCGTAGATTTCGAATTTACTTGCATGGAAAGCATTTTAAGATTGTGACGGATTGCAATTCATTGGCGCTTACGTTGAACAAGGTTACGCTTAATCCGAGAATAGCAAGATGGGCGTTGGAAATGCAAAATTATGATTATGTAGTGATTCACCGTTCAGGTCAGAAGATGCAGCATGTGGATGCTTTGAGTAGATGTTCGAATATCTTAGTGATTCAGTCTAATAGTTTTGAAGATAACTTGGTGATATGTCAAGCGAAGGATCCTAAAATACAGAAGTTTAGAAAAAAGTTAGAGAAAACTGAAGATAAGTTATTTGAAATGAGGAACGGGATCGTTTATAGAAAGTCAAGTGATGGAAGGTTGTTTTTTTATGTACCAGAAGACATGGAAAGTCATGTTTTGTTTAAGTATCATAATGAACTGGGTCATGTAGGTAGGGATAAAATGGTGGATGCGATTATGAAAAGCTATTGGTTTAAAAATATTAAAGAAAAGTGTACTAATCATATTGAGAATTGTTTGAAATGTGTGGCGTTTTCACCCAAAACAGGAAAAGTAGAAGGGTTTTTACATAGTATTCCTAAGGGAGATAAACCGTTTGAGTTGATACACATTGATCATTTCGGACCCATAACTGCTGGGAGAGCAAAGAAACACATTTTGGTGGTAGTGGACGGGTTTACGAAGTTTGTTAGGTTGTATACGACAAAAACGACGAATACAAGGGAAGTTTTAAAGGCTTTGAAGGATTATTTTAGAGCATATAGCAGGCCGAGATGTATTATTTCAGACAGGGGCAGCTGTTTCACGTCCAATGAATTTGTTCAGTTTATGGAGCAATGTAACATTAAACATATGAAAATAGCAACTGGATCTCCGCAGGCGAATGGGCAAGTTGAACGGATAAATAGGAGCTTAGGACCAATGATTGCTAAGTTAACAGAGCCAGATAGAGGATTACATTGGGATTTAGTAGTAGAGAGTGTGGAGCATGCGTTGAATAATACTTTACACCGGAGTATCAAACAACTACCAAGCAAGATGTTATTTGGAAGGGAGCAGAAAGGAGAAATGGTTGATGAATTGAGGGAAGAACTAGAGGAGATATTTGAGATAGAAAACACAAGAAACTTGAAGGAAATTAGGAAGGAGGCGAAGGAAAAGCAAAGTCAGGCGCAACGATATAATCAGTCGTATTTCGATAAAAATAAAAAGAAACCGAAGGGATATAAGAAAGGAGATTTTGTGATGGTTAAAAATTTTGATAGTTCAGTTGGAACGGCTAGAAAATTAATTCCAAGAAATAAGGGACCATACGTGGTGGCTAAGGTGTTGAGAAATGATAGGTTTTTGTTAAAAGATGTGGAAGGTTTTCAGGTTTCACGCAATCCTTATCAGGGAGTATGGAGTGTTCAGAATATAAGATACTGGGTGGGAAAGAGAGAAAAAAAAAAAAAAAAATTTAAGGGAATTATAGAGTAAGGTTATATGTAAATATATGGATATATTTAGTAATAAAATGTAAAAATAAAAAAATTCTGAAAGTAAGGTAGGTTAAGTTATTCATAAGATAGTTAAGTTTGTTAAACTGGGATCAGGGGATCCAGTTGTCAGGATGGTCGAGTTGTAGCAGGCTGTATACATAGCAGGCATACCTTAAGAGTATGTGGGTGCTAAGCACTCTCTTAGTTTTAAGTATATGTGTGTGTCATTCATCCCTACTCCCAATGTATATATATCCTAAGTGTTAAGTATGAGCGGCAACGCGAGTCAGTTCGCGCTGTACATTGAATAAAGCAGGTGGTGCATTTGTATATAACTTGACGAACACCCGTGTTTTATTTGGAAAGAACAACCATATCGGCCCTTACAATATGTGTGTGATCGCTACAAGTTTTTTCAACTAAAATTTCAATTTTCAACTAAGTTTGCTAAAGTTATTTTTCCCCTTTGTATTTTCTGTTTTTATTGCAATGTTTATTTTTACTGCTGTTGAAGTTGTGAGTGTTTGCAACATTTTCGTAATTAATGAATTTCTATTTCATAGTTTTGACTTGGTTACCAAAGGTTTAAAGAGTATATTAGTTTTTAGCGAGTTTATGCGAATATATAATCGTTATCGTTAAGGCATTAGACAATGTGGGAAAGTGCTTGGGGCGGCAAAAAATAGGGGATGGCAATTTTATCGGAAACTGTCGAAACTTGTTTCGTCCGAGAAAAATTGTAACTTCAAAACTTGAGAAAAAAAAAACTTGGGTTCTTATTAAGAGTAATGTCAATATTTAACTACTCGATACTTGGGTTCTAATTAAGAGTAATGTCAATATTTAACTACTCGATCTGTAGATTTTTCGCTTATTATGCATTTTTTGCTTATTACAACCTTAGAACCCCAAAATTCGGTAAAGAATCGACTTTATCGTAAATCGTAAAGTTGAAAAACTTCATGTGTCGACATAGCATTCGGATTCGAGATGTTGTTGTGGAGTTATGGAGCTTTTTGTTAGCTTCCCCTAATTCTGTAATTAGAATATACAAAATGCTAAAACAACTATTGAGTTAATTGAACTTTTTAATTGTCTTAAAAAATGGTTAATGATGCGTGAACAAAGAATATCAAATGGTTTTTAATCGCAAAAGAGGAGTCAAATGAATTCAGCGATGGAAGTAAATACCTTAACGTTAGAATTTTATCTGAATTACTAAAAAGATCCATAATATACCAAGTATTTTATCAAAAGTTTTGAGTCATAATAGACATGCATTGTTTGAATGAAAAAGAACTTTGTACAAGATCTATTGAATTAATTATTAATTTTTAAGATCACGATATCGAAGAATCGTTCACCAGTGAGATGATGTTATTCAAAAGTTGCGTAAAAAATAATGTAGAAAAACGTTTTCCTACTAATTTGCTCGTTTGCACACCAGTATTAAATTGTAGTGCTGAACGGTATTTTTGGTTTAACGGAGAGTGAAAAACTACTGGGCCTGGGTTTTGGTGGAACAGGGTGAAAGCTTCTGATCGCCATTCACCAGGGAATGGCCAGGGTGATACCATTCTCTACCTTAACC